>CM041777.1:163149346-163642730 GCA_023374045.1 Limonium bicolor | reverse complement strand
TGGTCGTTTTTAATATTTTATTTTTATACAATTTATATTACCCTGCGAATAACATAAAATTGTCATTCACAACCTGTTTGCGTTATATATACCAGATCAACCAAACTGGTGAACTTTAATTAATTAATAGATCAACAGCAGTACTTGTTTGCATTAATATTATACCAGCGCACATAGGCGGCTTAAGTGTAGTATCGATCAACTACAACATTTGTAACTAGCTAGTTAACCAAACTACTAAAAATGGTTCAAGTTCGATCGTAACATGTACAATACAACCATTTGAAAAAAGAAAAGATAGATGACTCATGACTTCTGATCAATTTAGTGCTTTCAACACATGTGGCGCGCTCCTTGACAAACTTGAGATCGGCTTGTGTGAATAAGTATTGAGAAGAAATCAACAAGCTGCACGCGAGAATTATAAAAGCAATTAAGTACAGATGCAGATACAGATGAAAGGATGAATGAGAACTCAGAAACAGAGAGGTTGAAGAAATTGGCTAAAAAGTTAAGTGAGGCTGCCACGAGTAGAGTCCAGTGGGATTAACGAATTACTGGCCCACTTCATGACCTTGAATGAAGAAAACGGTTTTCTACTATAGTTGTATGAGGAGGAAAAGAGGAAACTTAGTCGATTATATGGTGGCATGGGGGACTATATGAAGATAAAGTGGTACCACATCGCCCGGTTGATGAGTTTCATGACTTATGGATGGAAATGGAGTGGAGAAGCTAGGCACTTCTCCATCTTCGTTTCGATTGGATTCACATCTTCTTTCAGTTTTGAACATCAATAGGTCTGAGAATCTTCAAACACTTGGACATGAATGTCTGTAGATTGCATGCAGTCATTGGAATACTAGCCACACACTGTTGATGTGGGGTGCATCGTATCTTTTCAAAAAAACTAGCTGAAGGTCCCTTGACAATTAAAAAGATTGAGAGATTCCCCCTAAGTAGGATTCCCCCTGAGTTTGCTTGTTAAGCGTCTTTAACAAATGATAGCAATAAGTGACAACTTTTATGCACAATAAATGACAGTTTTATGTTATACTGTAACCTTAGTAGAAACTTTCTACTAAGGTTACAGTATAACATAAAAGCTGTCATTTATTGTGCATAAAAGTTGTCACTTATTGCTATCATTTGTTAAAGACGCTTAACAAGCAAACTCAGGGGGAATCCTACTTAGGGGGAATCTCTCAATCTTTTTAATTGTCAAGGGACCTTCAGCTAGTTTTTTTGAAAAGATACGATGCACCCCACATCAACAGTGTGTGGCTAGTATTCCAAATGACTGCATGCAATCTACAGACACTCATGTCCTAGTGTTTAAAGATTTCTCAGACCTATCGATGTTCAAAGCTGAAAGAAGATGCGAATCCAATCGAAGCTGGAGGTGGAGAAGTGCCTAGCTTCTCCATCTCCATCTATAAGACATGAAACTCATCAACTGGGCGTACCACTTTATCTTCATATAGTCCCCCATGCCACCATATAATTGACTAAGTTTTCTCCTCTCCTCCTCATATAACTATTCTAGAAAACCGTTTTCTTCATTCAAGGTCATGAAGTGGGCCGGTAATTCGTTAATCGCCACCAGACTCTACTTCGTGGTAGTCTCACTTAACTTTTTAGCCTATTTCTTCAACCTCTCAGTTTCTGAGTTCTCATTCATCCTTTCATCTATATCTGCCTCTGTCTCTTTTGTACCATGTTTTTCTTCTTCTATCTCTTTTGTATCAGTCGAAGAATCATCATGATCGTCAGTACTTTCATCTTCAACATAGGCAGCAACCGTCTCCATCGGCCAAATTCGTCTGACTTTTTATCCAATTTTCTCTGTGATGTTTAAGTGTTGTCCAGTTCTGATTATTCGATCTACTAAAGCTTCCACGGCATATATACTAGTCAGAGGTGACTAAAGGAATCAAAAAGGAGAGAAGAAAGGTTGTGAAGCAAGGAAAATAAAGTTGGTGGGCCCGGCTGTCTGAGTTCAATTTTTTTTATTATAGGTTGATGACAATCGAAGGTCATAGGCGCTAGCCAAAAAAGTGTAAAGGGATACTAAAATAATAACTACAAAAAATTAAGAAGCTGTAAGTAGCTAGAGGTCTCTAATATGGCCAATGGTGGTCATATAGATTTCCAAAACATTAGAGGGTTAACTGAAATGCCTAGTTTGACTGGATAACAAATCTGAGAAGAATGTGAAGGAACTTAAAAGTTTGATGTTGGTATTGGTAGAAACGTAGATAAACTTCTGGGTGTATGTTAAGGTAGAAGCAATATGGGGAAGGGGACGTCAGGCAAGCTACCGTAATGCTATGTCTTTGTAACTAATTAATACATCCCATGGTCATCTAATATTTGCACCCTAGGTTATACTATAATATAACATATAGCATTAATTAATACACCCTATAATCATCTAACCAAATTAATTTTGCCATATATAACCACGTGGCTATATTTGTATGCATGCCGAAACACATTATATTACACATTAATTCCCAAGTCCATTAATTGTACAACCAGCAAGTAAAAATCAGCACATAGTACAACAATATGCGCGCCGGATTAACAACAATCAGCACATAGTAAAAACCAGCAAGTCCATTGGTCTGCATGCAAAATTATTCCCAAACGCACGTACACTTTATTTCACGCCTTTAATCCCAAACAAACAGAGTATATATGTTCCTGATTAACAAGTTTGGTTTTCAAGCACACATAGGTTAACAACAAATGTGCGCGCCACAGTTTGGTTTGCATGCAAAATTATTCGCAATCAATACACACAATATATTTCACGCCTTTTAATCCCAAACAAACAGAGCATGTATTTTCCTGATTAAGAAGTTTGGTTTGCAAAATTACCTCATCAGCCCAAGAATAGAGCCGAAAGATCTAGTGTGCATGTATGTTCCTTTTGCTAGTTGGGGTTGTAATCCAGAGGCGCCGTGCGTGTGACAGGGCATGTATGTCCTATTCGTGCGATTTTGTAAACATTAATTACCAATCGAAAGATTATATATATGACAAAAAAGGATAGGCATGCATATATATGTATATATCTATTCGCAGATTGAGGGCAAAATTACCGATAGCGAGAGGCGCCGATATCGATCGACGCATGAATGTGGCCTACCTTCATCACCCCAGTGCCGGAAGATAGATCGAATATTTAAGATCGATTACCGGGAGGGAAGAGAAGAGAGGCGCCGCGGCGACAAATATTGTGATGTTTCTGGGTTAGTACTGGTTTTGATTGAGAAGAGATAGAGCGGAGAGAGCGAGGTTTACAGAGGGAGAGCGAGGTTTACAGAGTGAGAGCGAGATTTACAGAGAGTGGGTGGGTAGGGGAACAGTTGCGATTAGACTGATGAGAAGACTGGGCGGGAGGGCGAAAACTATTTATAATTTAGGTAACATAAAGAACGCTTCACTTAAGAAGCGTTTTTTATGCTACTTACGATCAGCATAAAGAAAGCTTCTTAGCTAAAGCGTTCTTTATGTTATCGCGCCCAAAGACATAAAAAACGCTTCTTTTGAGAAGCGTTTTTTATACATATCTCTTAAAGAATGCTTTGTAAGCAAGCGTTGTTTTTGCCTTTGGGCGGGATAACATAAACAACGCTTTCTAAGCAAAGCGTTTATTAAGATGTCCCGCCTATTATAAAAAAAACGATTTACAATATAATCATTTTTAAAGGGGAGTTGTTTGTTCTTTTTTTTCCCCAGTGAGCCTCCATTCGAGATAGATGATCAGCTACAACATTTTGCACACCCGGTTTGTCCCGGATCTCTATCTCATATTCTTGAAGGAGAAGAATCCATCGGAGAACTCTAGGCTTTGCATCACCTTTGTTGAACAAATACTTCGGCGCTGAATAGTCGGTGTGCACTACAACCTTGCTGCTCAAGAGGTAAGATCAGAATTTGTCAAGGGCGAAGACCACTGCTAATAGCTCCTTCTCGGTGGTGGCGTAGTTCTTTAAGGCATTATTGAGAGTTCTACTAGCATAGTAGATACTCCTCAATATCTTTTCCTTCTTTTGACAAAGGATAGCCCCCACCGCATAGTCGTTGGCGTCGCACATGATCTCAAATGGTAAACTCCGATCGGGAGATACCACAATAGGCGCAGCGATAAGGCACTGTTTGAGGGTGTTGAAAGCATTAAGACACTCTTCGGTGAATTCAAATTTCAAATTTTTGGACAAGAGGTCACAGAGAGGCTTTGAGATTTTGGAGAAGTCTTTGATGAACCTTCTGTAGAACCCGGCATGACCCAGAAAGCTTCAAATATCTTTTACAGATGTCGGAGGAGGTAGCTTTTTATCACTTCAATTTTAGCATTGTCAACCTCAATACCCTTTGAAGAGATCTTGTGCCCCAAAACAATTCCTTCTCTTACCATAAAATGGCACTTCTCCCAATTAGCACAAGGTTTCTCTTCACACCGGATTAAGATAGCCTCAAGGTTATCCAAGCAAGTGTTGAAGGAGGGGCCGAAGACGGAGAAGTCGTCCATAAAGACCTCAATGCTCTTCTCTAGGAAGTCAGAGAAGATCGACATCATGCATCTCTGAAATGTGGCCGGGGCGTTGCAAAGTCCGAAAGGCATCCGAGTGTAGGCAAACGTCCCATACGGGCATGTAAATGTCGTATTCTCCTGATCCTTAGGAGCTATGGGGATTTGGAGATATCCGGAGTATCCATCCAGGAAGCAATAACAATCTTGCCCCACCAACCTCTCGAGCATTTGATCAATGTATGGGAGAGGGAAATGGTCCTTTCTAGTGACGGTGTTCAGCTTTCGGTAGTCGATGCAGACTCTCCAGCCATTGGTAGTCCTCTGAGACACCAGCTCACCCTTTTGTTGGGGACGACAGTAACGCCTCCTTTCTTTGGGACCACTTGCACGGGACTCACCCACTTGCTGTCGGAGATGGCATAGATAATCCCCGCATCAAAGAGTTTGAGAACTTCTTACTTGACAACCTCCTTCATGTTCGGATTTAATCTTCTCTGAGGTTGGACCAATGGCTAGTAGTCATCTTCCATGAATATCCGGTGGGTGCAGAAATGAGGGCTGATTCCCCTAATGTCGGCTATAGCCCACCCGATAGCCCGTTTATGGCCTCAAAGCACCCTCATCAGACTTTCCTCTTGTGCACCTGTCAAGGAAGAAGAAATAATAACAGGTAGAACACACGGGTCAGTCAAATAAGCATATTTGAGATGAGAGGGTAGAGGTTTCATCTCCACAGTGGGAGGCTTCTCAACCGCAGGTAACGGCTTCTGAGTTGCGCGTTCCAACGGTTCGGGTGGTGGATAGCGAGGTCTATGGCCTGAAAATTTGTTGTTCAACTCAGCCACTGTTTCAATCAGTTTTGGATGAAACTCCTGTTCAACACAAGCCTCAAACAAAGCTAATTCAAGGGCATCAAATTTGATAAGAGAGAGAGAGAGTGATCCTGCACAGTTGAATCTATGACATCTATAGCAAAAACAGTATCAGCCTGTGAGGGTCTCTTCACTACTTTAGACATGTCAAATTCTAATTTTTCATCATGAAGTCACAGAATTATTTTGCCTTTCTTCACATCTATAAGGGCCCTAGCAGTTCTCATGAAAGGTCTACCCAAAATCAGTGGCACTCTCTAGTCCTCTTCTATGTCTATCACAATGAAATCAGCTGGGAAGACAAATGTACCAATAGTTACTACCAAGTCCTTTACCTTTCCTTTAGGGATAACCAAAGATCTATCCGCTAATTGCAATTGAATAGGGGTGGGGGTGCATTTACCAATTCCAAGCTTATTAAAAGTTGAGAGAGGCATAAGATTTATACTAGCACCTAAATCACACAGCCCACTACCACAATCAATTTCACCGATAAAGCAAGGAATGATAGGCAAACCAGGATCTCCAAGCTTTGGATGTAGACTTCTTTGTAGAACCGCTGAAACTTCTTCGGTGAGGTGAACGGTTTCCACTTCCTCCAGCGATCTCTTGTTTACGATGATGTCCTTCATGAATTTAGCATAAATCGGCATCTGTTTCAAAGCATCAGAAAAAGGAATGTTAATTGTTAATTTCTTGAAATGCTTAGAAACTTCCCAAATTGTTCATCCAAATTTTTCTTTTTGAGTCTATTGGGAAAAGGAAGAGGGGGAAGATGTTTTGCAAGAGTAGTAGAAGTAGAGGGTTCAGGAGACTCCTTCTCCTTGGAAACTTCCTTAGGTGGAGATGGTGGCTCCTCAACAATCTCTTGCTCTTCTTCTTGTGCTTCATCTTCTTGGGATTCGATGTCCTCTTGTGCGCATGATGGATCAAGTAGTCTCCCACTCCTTAATGTCACCACTTTCGCTTGCTCTCTTTGATTGGGCTTGGCTTGACTTGGAAGAACACCCGATGGTCTTTGAGCAAGTTGTTGGGAGATGCTTTCAAGTTGAGCTTCAACCCTTTTGTTGGTGGTTTCTTGACTTGCTTTAAAAGCATCCAAATCAGCCGCTTTAGTGTGCACAACCAAGACAAGATTCTTCATCATGTCTCTTAGCTCGGCATTGGCATCCGTTGAAGGGGAAGGAGGTTGTTGATGTTGTTGGTGTTGTTGTTGAAAACCCGGAGGTGCTCCTTGTGGTCGGTAATCCATTTGTGGGTTGGACATTTGAGACGACCCTTGTGACCGGTATCCCGTGGGATTGTTGGAAGCATTACTTGATCCCCCTTGGGTTTGGTCATTACTTCTCCATGAGAAGTTTGGATGGTTCCTCCATGGGGCGTTTTGTTGGTTGTAGTTGTATCCGGGGCGGTTGCCTACAAAGTTTACATCCTCGTGTGGATCAGTGTAAGCTTTGCCTTCGCAAAAATGGGTCTCGTGAGGACCCGCACAAATTTCACACCCCTCTTGGATTGAAGTAGAAGCAGATGGAGAGGGTGATGATGAAGAACATATAGACTTTGTTGTTTCCTTTTGAGTTATAGCTAGCTTCTCCACCATCTTGGTGAGTGAAGATAGTTGAGTGGAAAGATGGTCGGTGGGCTCAACATGTAGGAGACCCGCTGCTCGTGGTGCTCTTCCCTTATTTCTAGCCCATTGTCTCGTGTTGCTAGTCATTGTCTCAAGAAGTTCCATTCCTTCTTGAGAGGACTTGGTCATGAAGCTACCTCCCGCAGATGAGTTCATAAGTAATCGGTTGCTATAATCAGGCCCGTTGAAGAAGGATAAGCATAACGATTGATCATCCAATCCATGGTGAGAGCAATTCATCAACATCTCCTTGAACCGGTCCCATGCGTCGTACAAGGTTTCTCCGGATTCTTGGCAGAAGGTATTGATCTCTCCAATTAGTTGCCTTGTCCTACTAGTTGGGTAGTACTTGGCGAGGAACTTCTGAGCCATTTGTGCCCATGTGTGGATCGATCTGGATGGTAAGCTTCTAAACCATCGCGATGCGGAATCGGATAAGGAATGGGGGAAGAGCTGCAACCGGATTCTCTCCTTTACCGTACCGGTTTTCCCAAAGGAGTTGCAGAATTCGAGGAAGAGATTTAAATGGTTCGGGGCGTCATCCGGATTCGCTCCACTGAACTTTCCTAAGTCCCGGACTGCGGTAATGAAATGAGTCTTGAAGGGCCATTATCTCACTTCCTCCGGTGTCAACACTGGGCAGACTATAGCCGAAGGCCTCCCTTCGGTATCTGGCTGGTGGTAATCAGAGAGGGCTCGGTGTTGCTGCTACCCATTATCCTCAATTTCTGGTGGTTCTTGATCCGCCATGTTTAAATCTCTTATGCATCTTCTCAAAGTGCACTCAAGTTCAGATCTCGGACTAGCAAGCGGGGAGCCACTAGACCTAGTGCTTGACATACACAGAAGAAACACAAGGTACCTAATCAATCACAAGAACAATCAGCACCAAATGCTCTTAAGTAGTAGGAAATGTAAGAATATAGACAAGCAACTAAACACACAAATACCAAAAATAAAATAAACAAGATAAAAGTACTAAATGCACAAAAACTAAATTACCGAACCTAGGGGAATTGAATAATCAATTTCCCCGGCAATGGCGTTAAAAACTTGTTGGGAAAATTACAAACATAGTAATTAAACCTAGCTAAATGGGCAAGTGCACCCAATTCGTTGCAACACAACAAATGTTGTATCCACAAGGAAATTGATTTCAAAATCCCAAGCTTCGGTACTTTAGCAAAACGTAAATGAAAACAGTAAACAGGGTTAGCCGGTGTTGGTGATAAAACTACACTATAATAAATATAGATTTATAGCAAACTAATAGGCAAGTGTACCTATTTGGAGTAGTAAAACAAGTGTCGTATCCATAGAGAGATTGTTCAATTATCCTAGTCTTGGTAGTTAATAAAAACTGTAAAAAGGGGTTTAGCCGGAGGCAAGCTTGATTTGTTGTTGGATTAGTACAGAAATAATTTAAAACAGTAAAACAGGTGAATTAAGTGATGTGGATGGAAAAATGTATCCTAGGATAGCGGGGGAATTGCCTAAATTACTTAAACAGATTTATAACCATGTCTCAATTATTTATTGTCTATTAGAGTTAATAATTGTCAGTTACGAACTCTTAATAATAGCCTTAATATTTTCCTGCTCAATCCGGAGTGTAAATACTAAGATTAATTCCTTTGTGGTACTTAGACTATCTCAAAATCATATGTTGATAGTTACCATAAAAATGCAGTATTTTGTCAGAATAAGCATTTAACAATATTAGTTGAAAGGAATTAAAACAAGTTTAGTAAGTGAGACAGGTAATAAATATTGATTACGTAATATTAGGAATAAACCCCCATCCTAGGATACAAAAGAAAATTACTCAGACATTAACGGAGATAATAAGAGAACACAGATAAATTTTAACATTATTTCAGAGAAAGAACGGGTCTGCTCTTGCTCTCACTGCTGCTCTTCTATTTCTTTTGTTACTGCGTGAGTATGGAATGTTGTGGTGTTACGGGAGAAAATGAGTGGAAGAGAATGGATGAGTGTGGTGAATGATTTCTTCAGTCTCCCGTCGTACGTGGTGTAGTTATGGTGCAGTTTTTTTATGGTAGAAGGAGTGGGTTTATATAGAGGCAGAGAACGATTGAAGATAGAGCTGGAGAGGAGACAGAACTTGAGTTGATTGATTGCTCATTAATTGCTCATTAATTGCAGGGGACAGAGCTGGAGACGCGTGAGGGAAATAAGGTAGGCGCTACGGAGTAGATGGATATGGCAGAAGCAAGTTGCAGACGACGGGCAAAGAAGAAAACTGGCGCGCGTCTGATTTTTAGTCACGTCCGCGTGACTGTCCGCCTGAATCCATGCGGACACTTTGGTCTTGTCCGCTTTGTTGTCCGCTTCATTCCATGCGGTTGCAACTCACTCACGTCCGCCTAAGCAACTCACTCACGTCCGCCTTGTATCACGCGGACACAGGGGCGGTTGCCTCTGTCTCACGTCCGCCTTGTATCATGCGGACACAGGGGCAGTTGCCTCTGTCTCACGTCCACCTTGGCGTCCGCCTGAAACCATGCGGTCACACATGTGGTCGTGACTTATTTTCTTCAAACTTTGACCGGCTCTAGATTCTTCGTTTGGACTCCGTTTTCTGAGCCGTTTGCGTCTATGCGTTCGTCTCTTCGTCTACTTTACTCCCAGCTTGGTTTTCCTCATGTTTAAACAATAAATTTGTGAGATAACCAATAAAACATAAACTAGAGGAAAAACATACGATAAGTGAGAAATGAGTAGAAAAGTGCTGATATAATATATGAAATACACCCATAAAACATGCTCATTTAGACACTTATCAGCTGGAGGCAAGCTTGGTCGTTTGTTAATGGAAATGCAATAAAATAGTAAATTGGTTGTTTGATGGAAATGGGTGGAAGAGTCTAGGATAGTGGGGAATCACCTAATTCACCAAAAGAATCTCAAAACCATAACTCATTAACTCAATGCCTATTAAAGTTCAACTCATGAATCCCCAAATCATGAGAAATCCAATTCTTACCTAATTAGTCAAACCTCTTAATTAAAGGAGGTTTAAATCACTAAGTAGCATTAATCAAGCACTTTTAATTAATAGCTCAAAGAATTTACTCCCAAAATCAAGAGAGCAAAAGTTAGGGTTTATCCCCCTTTTGGTCTAGTTCCAAACTCAAGCTCAACTATTGAATGAAACCACCATAAATGCAATAAGAGATCAATTTAAGGCATTAATTGATATTGAAGGGAATAAAACAAGTTAATAAATGAGTTAGGTTTCTAGCATTCAATGATAAAAATAGGGTCAAACCCTCATCCTAGGATACAAATGGAACTACTCAGCCATAGATAAAGGAAAGAGAAAGAAGAAGGGAGAAATAGCCACTAGAGGAGCTTCCAAGCTTCAATGGAGGTAGAAATATTCACTCTCTTGTTCCTCCTTTCTTCTCTTCTTTTCTCCTCTTCTTTTCTCCCTTGTTTTCGCCACTCTCTCTCTACTCTCTTTAGCTGAAGTCGTGTGTGTTGAATAATGAGGAAGGAAGCCCTAAAATGTAGCATTTTAAAAGATGAATCTGGGCAAATTTTCCTCCGACCGACCTTGTCAAGGTCGGTCTCGGGGTCGGTCGGACTCTCTCAGAACGAGGCACGTGACAGATTTTTAAGCTCGACCGACCTTGGACAAGGTCGGTCCCAAGGTCGGTCGATTCCAGTGTGTTAGGAATGACTTGGACAGGGTCGGACCGACCTTCTCAAGGTTGGTCTCAAGGTCGGTCGAGACCAGAAAGTCCTTCATTTGTGCCGGCATTCTCCTGATACTTCCCGTTGGCTTGGCATCCTTCCCGAAGTGCTCGAACATTGATGCATCCTCAAATTAATCCCTCAAAATTGTACTCATATGAGTATTTACCTATTTGAATATGTCAAAAGTATAAGATCACTAATAGTCATAAAAATACTCCATAAAGTGGTTAAATAAGTCATGCACCGAATAAAATGACGGTGAATAAAGACCTTAAGATAGCACTATTTCACCACAAATCAAAGCTCACCCCCGTGTTGTCACCCAGAAAATTGCCCCACCCCACACGCCGCCTTGTTTTGCTGCCTCGCACCTCTATAATGTTGAGCTTCGATATCTCTTCAACCTGCCCAAACCACCGCTGAAAAACCCTTGTGTGGACTAACCTCTCTCAACTTTCATTACCCTTTGCCATCGACGAGGCTCGCTGCCGCGACGACCCCACATCCGCGGCGCTCTCCCCTTGGCTTCTGATTGATGTATTGGAGTATATGTCACACCAGGCTCATTTTGGCTATTTTTTATGGCACTTATTACGTCAATTCTTTTATCCATATTTGAAATACATGTTTATGCTCAATTTTTAATTATGCCTCTGATTGAAGCCACAGTATGGCCTCTTTAAATCTGATTTTGTTCAATAAATAGTGTACCCTTGTTATAAACTGATACAATTTACACAATACATGTCATTATCTGCTTTTTTTTCTATTACTAGTTTTCAGCTGCCTTTTAAGCTCTCATTTATGCTCCATTTTCCCCGGTACTTGCTGTTGTTGAATGCTTCATTTTGATAGAATGTTTTGCTACACTTTTAGAATTGTACACATCTGTATCGAAGCTTCTTTTGCTTCCGTTCTCTGCTGGTAATACGCATGATCTATGACGTTTTAAAATTTGAAAAAAGTCCGACTTGAGCTCTCAGTTACATTCGATTTCAGTGTCAAAAAACTGCACTAACTCACACTTCTTTATCATTGTGTTTGATAAACTGCTCCAGAAATAATTCAGCTTCAGCTTTACACTCCACGTCAAGGATTTTTTCATTACTGAAATGATAAAATTCCTGTAACTGTTATAGCTTAGATAAGCTACCTTAAGTGCTTGCTTCAGTATTCCATTCTGCAAACTGTTTTATAGCTTTAATGCCAATAGTTAGAGCATGTTTAGCACTGGCTAAAGGAGTAGATAGTATGGTTCTTAGCATGGAAACATTCTCTATATCAGATTCCAAATTGGAGAAGCAGCGTGAGTACAATGACGAGCGCCGAGAGAGATGTACCATTCCTGATAGTAAAATGATGCCAACGGAGAAGAATATTATTGATACACTCTAGGAAGCTAAGAAGAGTTGTGCTACCCCTGGAAATGAAAATCCTGATGATGGCTCTGAGTGTAAGCCTGATGAAGAAACTGTCGAAGAAGAGAAAATGCTAAGCTATGAAAAGAAAGTAGTAGTTATGTACGAACTTCTGTCAGCCTGTCTTGCAAATGCCCCTGTGGGATCCAGAACATCAAAGAAGAGAAAGGGTTATGATGCTCATCATCGTGTCGCTTTACACTTGCTAGCAACTTGGTTAGATATCAAGTGGGTGAATGTGGTCAGTCTACTAAGCCAAACATGTATACTACTGTTGTATTATAAGTTATTATCACATACTAGTTGCACAAATTACTTGACTTTTGAATTGGTTGATTATGAAATTGTGTTACTGCCGTAAGAAAGACCAAGCCGTCTTACAACATTTTCTGCTATGACCTAAAAAAGAATATGTACTTTTTTCTATCATCTGATCACAAGAAGCGATGGAAACTATGATTGCCTATTCAGCGATGGCTCTGGTATAGCAAGAGGAGTCAAAACAAGAGGAAACCAAGTCACAAGAAAGTAGGTGGGCCAAGTGGAAGTGAGGAGGTATAATTGGTGTTGCTGCATTGACTGGTAGAACCTTACTGGCTATAACAGGAGGTCTCTTAATTCGCATACATAGATATACCTCCTGATCTATGCTCATTACACTTCTGTATTATCAGGTTCAGAAAGAGTTAAAAATGTACATTTGAACCAAGCTTAGCAGCACCGGCGATTGCTACTGGATTTGGTGCCCTTGCTTCCACGCTGGACACAATTGTTCCGATAATTGGAGCCAGTGGCTTTGCTGTTGCAGCCAGTGCAGCTGGGACAGTTGCTGGATCTGTTGCAATTGTTGCTCCATTTGGAGGTTCTCTGCTCCCTTTGCTATTTTTGTAGGGAAGCAATAAATGTAGGGTGGTATGGCTGATACATGTTTTTAGTTTTCTTTGGTTTTCCCTAAAACAATCACAATGTACTGCAGCTGCTGGGGCAGAGCTTACTGGTAGTAAGATGGCCAGGAGGACTGGAAGTTTTGATGAGTTTGAGTTCAAAGCTATCGGAGAGAACCATCAACAAGGTGTAAGTGTTATTGGTTCTTGCTTCTGAATTAATAAGAAGAGTCAGGACTTCTAGTTCTGAAGGAGCTGATTCTGAATTTTGTGTATCTAAGAAATCCCTGTTTCTCTGTCTTATATATGAATATTCAAACCTTAGTTGGAAGGTCCCTTTTTCAAAGACTTGGTGTCGGGATCATGGTATCAGGGTTTGTGTTTGATGCAGATGACTTCATTATGCCTTGGGGAAGCTTACATGCTAATTTGGAAAGGTATTGTGCTTCTCAGTTCATCTATGAACTTTAAAGTGAGTGATCATATTTGCTATCTTATCTATATATTTTATTTCCTTTTGTCTACCTGGTTTGATTTCTTACTGCATAGCTAATACTTGGCTTCTCAGGCTGATGTAGATTATCTAATTGTTATCTGACTCAATGGATTTTAGTCGGTAAAGTGAAAAAACTTGTATCACCGTGAATGAGATTAAGGGGCATACTTTTACTTAGAAAGCAGTTCATTATTGTATATATCTTATAAACAATGGCTCTGGTGATTTCTAATTAGGTATGCTCTAGAATGGGAGTCTGAGCACGTGATTGCAGTAAGCACTTCAATACAATACTGGCTCACTTCTAGTAATCTCGCCCCTTTGCTTTATTGTGAGCATGATTTGTGGTAGTTACTTAAAACCATTACAATGCCAATAATACTTCTTGAAATAGGACTTGCCATGGAGCTGATGAGACAAGGGGCCATGATGACTATATTAAGCGGTCTTGTGACGACATTAGCGTGGCCAGCAACCTTACGTGCAACTGTTGATTTATTGACAGTAAATGGGTAATGGTTGTTGATAGGTAAAACTACTGATCAAGTTGATACATCTAAGCTGGTGTTTTGATAGAACAATGCTAGATCAGTGGCTTGAACTGTGAAAAGTTTGCTATCTTTTGAGTGCGGGGATTTTCTTCTGTTCATTTCGAAGTTCAGGGAAACACCACTAAGTCGGGTTTGAGAATAAGTAAGGTATTTAATGTGTCTGACAATATATTCTACACCTTAGTTCTAAAATATCCTCGATTGACATTTTAGGTCTGACAAAGCTGAAAAGTTGCTTGCCAAGGTTCTAATAAATGGACTGCAAGGGAATAGGTGAGCGAAATGAAAGCTATTGTGAACGTAAAACTATTCTGTCTATATGTTTGAGTTATACCACTAACTAATCTGTCTACATTGTTCTGCATCCGTGAATTCTATTCAGGCATGTGACCCTTGTAGGTTACTCTTTAGGTGCAAAGGGTGATTTTCAAATGCCTCCAGTCCTTAGCAGAGTCTGAGAATGGTACAGGTTTTTTGTTATTTAGTTCCCTCCTAATAACTGGCTTCAACAATGTTAATCATTGGAAATAACCTGAAGCACACATGCTCTCAGCTAACACGCTATGGAAAGAGTTGTTCTTCTCGGAGCACCCCTTGCAATAAAAGGCGAGACCTGGGAAGCAGCTCGAAAGGTTTGTGTTTTTCTATGCATTATGTGTAATCATGTTACTTCTTGCACCTCTTGTGCAACTAACTAAATTGCAAGTTATCTGCTGCTATTTCCAAAGAAGTACAAAAGTTTCACCAACTGGAAAATCTTCTGTAGGTCGTCTCTGGGAGATTTATAAACGTTTTCTCTTCTAACGATCGGATACTTGGAGTTGCTTTTCGTGCAAGGTAAGAAGCTAGGCTACTTTAATTTGTTAATTATTTGCCTGACACTTTGCTACAATTTCCTTGCCTGCAAATAACATCTAGGATAGAAGAGGTTTTATGGATTATGTGGAAAGTGCACTCGGTGTCACTATAACGAGAAAGAGTAAATTTGTATTGACTCCATACCATCAAATGTGAGTCATTTTAAGTATATTCACACTTATATATTAGTTATCCTTTTTAATTTTGCTAACTTTAATATGTCTTATTACATTTTAGTAACCATTGGATCCTTATTGTCACAATGCAAGAACCTGGTATATTGGTGCTTGATCCTATGGGATAGTTATCTCATGAAATTGAGGTTCAAGACATGATCAGGAGGTAATAATAGACAAATTTCATTGGTAATATTTTAAATCTTTTATCAAAATATATATACTAATATTAATAAATAAAAAATTCTACAACTTTTATTAATGTCAGCTTGGAAATGATATAGAGCATATTCCACCTCAAAATTGGGAAGTGCTTCATCTACCGGTAAGTGTCTCTAAATTTTTCAACCACACCACATGTTATTTTTATTAGTACTTATTTATAATTATATTTAATGTGTTCTTTTAGTTTAATAGGGCCCTATGAAGTCAGATACAACACATGTGGCTATTACATGTTGAAGTTTATGAATGATTTTTGTTCTAACATTGGGGAGTTTAACTGTCCAATCGATATGTATTATCGGTATGTATTATATTTTTCAAGTTGTTAGCATTTAATAAAGTGACTCATATTATAATAATAATTTTTGTTTCTTTTCTGTAGGTGCATCAATATTTTGACAACCAACCACGTCTTACACCAAAAAACTACTAGATTTTGTAAGAGAAGACTTGACATTATTTTTACTTAAGTACTTGTAGGAATTGTAAAATCTTTGGAATAGTAGTTAAGTGAAGCTTTGTTGAGACTTGTCACTATGGATGATATGTGAATGAGTGTTGATAGTGATATGAGTGTTGATAATGTGGATATTGGAATGAGGTGTTGATATGTGGATGAGTTTTGGGTAGACTTTTTATAAATACATGTAAATATGGATTTTGTTTGAGAATTACAAGGTATGTGATCTCTCTGGATGGTCTAGTTGTTGTGATATGATATTGAGATGTCTTAAGTGAGTATTATACAGGTTATGTTCTGTCAAATGTGTGGGAAAGAAGCAAAAACGAAAAAAAAATATAAAAAAAAACTGCAACTTTATAACACGGCTATGCATTAGGCGTGTAATAAAGTCCAAGTTAAGTTGGTATTCAAAGGATTTTTATAACACGTCTTCTTACTAGCCGTGGTATAAAAGCATATTATATAACACGGCTGATGCAATAGCCGTGTTATATAATGTGATTTTATACCACGGCTAGAAAGAAGCCGTGTTATAAAACCCCTTGTTTTTTGCGGGTTCAAGCAACTTTATAACATGACTCTTATTACAGCCGTGTTATAAAACTGTATTATATAACACGGCTCTGGACTAGCCGTGTTATAAAGCCTAATAATTTTGGCACGCAAAAGAACAATTATAACTCGGCTAGCCGTGTCGTATAGTCGACTTTATAACACGGCTAAAAGCCGTGTTATAAAGCCTTAAGTTATATATGACGCTCGCAAATAACACGGCTAAAAGCCGTGTTATAAGACTCTTTTTAGCTGTGGTATAAAACATTTTTTCCACTAGTGAGGCTTTCAAGGTGAAGCCACCGGCTCTGAACCCCATAGACTTTCCCCGCCTGCCCGGATGATAAAGTAGACCCAACAACACCAAACCCTAAAAAAAGAAAGGAAAAAGAAAGAAGAAAACTCCCAAACGAATCGAAGTGGCGCTCCTCTACACACCACGAAGCTCAACCGGTGCCCCGCACTGAAGAATATGAAACATCACTCTGCAGTACCTGTGGAGGGTGATTTTTCGGTACGAGGGGGGGTCTATCTAAATAGTTTTGACTGAGAAGTCTAGATCCTAGAAAATGCCATTATGTGGAGGGTGAAAACCCGTTATTCATGGCAACCCTCAAACCTACTAAATCGTCCGTCTTTCCCAAAAAGCATAAGGGGGAGTGCAAGTCAACACTACACCCGCTCTCAATGGGCCCCACGCGGACTTATGCCTCTATAAGGCGGAATTGACTAGAGTCGCCACCTAGTTTGACCTAAGCACTAGGAAGGAAGGGAAAGAGGGTTCTAAGAACCGTTGGTTGACTCTGAATTTGTATGGATTGGACTTATCTGGTCATACCAAAGATTCTGTGTGGGTTCGCATTGGGTTACACCCCTTAGAAGTGGCAACGACCACGACTTCGGATTGGTGCCCGAGGAAACCTCGGTCTCCAATTGTCGAGATTACCTTCTTTCAAAACCTTATTAGAGAGATCCAATTAAAAGCCAAGGATATGATTAGGATGAGAAGAGAGACAGAGTGGATGAGGCGAGTTTTTCTGCCAAGCTAGCGCCAAGAAGAAGAATTGATGAATTCGAATGAGTATAGAATGAAAGATTTGGAGTCTGATTTTGAGAGTTGAAGAAGTCAGGGGTTTTGAGAGGTATGAAGAACATCTTAGAGGGGGAGAAGGGTTTTTTGTTTGGAATGGGGTCACACCCTGTGTGGGTTGCCTACGTACTCAACTCCATGTTGAGATCAGACCTTATGTAGTTTAGGGTTATTAGGAGATGCTTGAATCCTCCTGGGATGTTTGGAGCATGGGATTTTTTAGTCTGTGAGACGCTCGGGTCTATGAGACATTTGAAACCTTGAGATGTCGAAGTCTGTGAGATATTCGGATCTGTGAGACGCTCGGGTCTGTGAGATGCTCTGGTCTGTGAGATATTCGAATCATTGGGACAACAAAGTCTGTGAGACGCTCGGGTCTGTGAGACACTCGAATGTGGGGGAAATCGAAGTGGAATTGAAATTGAATTGAAATCAAAGTTGAACTAAAGTTGAATGAATTTTGATTTGAATTGGAATTGAAGTTGAAATTGAATTGGAATTGATTTAAAATTGAATTTGAATTGGAATTGAGTTTGAATGAATTTGGAATAGAATTGAATTTAAATGAGTTTGGAATTGGTTTGGATTGGAATTGAGATGAATTTTGAATTGAATTGAGATGCGTTTGAGTCGATTTGGAATTGAATGAATTTTTATCGGATCTGAATGAATTTCTATCGAATTGAATGAATTTTTATCGGATCTGAATGAATTTCTATCGAATTGAATGAATTTTTCGAATTGGAATTGAATGAATTTTTATCGGATCTAAATGAATTTCTATCTAATTGAATGAATTTTTCAAATTGGATTGAATGAATTTTTATTGAATTGGAATGAATGAATTTGGACTTGAATTGGAATTTAGATGAATTTTAACCGATTTGGAATTGAGTGAATTTTCATTGAACTGAAATGAATGAATTTTAAATTAAATTGGAATCCAAGGAATTGAATTGGAATTGAATCGAATGTTGAGTTTACTTGGAATTGATTGGTTTTTTTTTAAGTTTGAATCTTAATTAAGGGGTTGTTTGGAAAATTTTGATGGAAAGGGAACCCCACTTAACAAATCAGAGATATGCGCCATGGAGAAACACCTTCTAAAGTTTTTCTACACTGAGCTCATGGGCACAGAAATAATTGGGTAACCTAAAGGCTATCTAAGGTCACCTGTTCTAGTCCGGTTGGCTAGCAATGAGTTGGGCCCGAGTTTAAAGTTGGATTTGAGCTGAGAGTTTACAACAACCCAAACGGGCCCTCCTCATTAGTCATTAAAGCAAAGCAATAATCAAACATAGAAGTTGGTGATATATTACAGTGATAGCAGAATAAACATGGAGATTGAAAATGAACATGGCAAATCGACAAAGATTGTAGCAGAAAGAAACAAGTAGCAGATTCAATTGTTGTTCAGAGTTGTTGATTACAAAGAATTAAAATCAAACACTGATTATTAAGGCTAAACAAGTTGATCTCAAATGAAAGAAGCACAACTGTACATAATTTAATTTCCCAAACTGAATTATGTGCAAGGGGTAAATAGCAGTGCTAAAAAAAACTAATACATGTTGATCATGACCAAGAAGATATTCAAGTGATAGAAAACCAACCTACGGGGTGGCCTGCCCCCAGTTTATCATTCAATCAAACAGAAGAAAAAGAACTCCCGGCTGAATCAACTCATAATCCGCCTCGGTGGTATAAAGGCCAAAACGCATCAGCATAGTCCAAGGTCAAACTCTAAGTCAGATAGGTGTGGCCTATGTCAAGCAAGCACAGCCGTGTCGAGAAAACGTAGACAAAGTCCAATCAACCATATGTACCTTAACGAAGTATAGGAAGCAAAAGATAATTAGCAAACCACATGAGGCAAACAGAGCATTTAGTGGCAACATGAAATTGACCTCAGACTGCAAGAATTACGCGAAAGATATGGGTCAATGTACAACCGAGACTTTGGTAAATCACACATGGGTCTCAAACAGCTGTGTAGCAACAACCAGAAGCAACACGTTTTAGAATGAAGAACACACATAAATTACAAGATGGCAGCCAGCATCAGAAATGTGCACGCGAAATAATTTGCCACTAACTCAATGAAGTGACATCAAGTACTGTCGGGATGATTGTAAATGGAAGTCTTCTCGTTCACAGACCCAAGAACTTATGGTTCAAATAGAAGCTGTCAAACACGTGAGCTTGTTCCTAGAAGCCGCAAGGTGTGCTCATACTATGTCAGCTGAGAATTCAATAGTAGCTAGACGTTAAAAATATCTTTCCGAATGAAAGAGACACACAGACAAATGAAACAGATTAGGCTCTCGTTGGCTTTATTTATTTTTTGTTTTTTATATTCTTCGAGAGATACCTTCTCAATCCTGATCAAAACAACACTAAAAGAAAGAAGAGTGTCAAAGTTTATATCAGAATCCAACAATAAACAAGAAAGGAGTGGATCGGTGGTAGTAAAATTTCTCAACTAACTTGAAATTGACCTTGGCGTCTCAAATGTTCAAAAAGTACCTAAAGAAATGAAGTGTAAAGCTATCATACAACAAGAATCCCTGATATTGACACCACAAACGAATCACATTATAGTCCAATATGAGCTCAGCAAATAGCACAGCAGAACATAAATAAATAGTGAAATAAAATGTGAGCGAGAGGTGAGAAGAGCAGACAATAACGTTTAAAAAAAAATCAGGATTAAGCACTTATTATCAAGTTTTTTAACAAAGCTAAACCATGTAATTAGGAATGAAGCTTACCCACATGAATTCGACAGCGGACAAAAGAGTCTTCGTGAAGCACAACTGGTAAACAGACAACATGAACGAGAATATACACAGAGGCAAATACTCGTACCCGCAGTCATCCACTTTAACGACACTTCAGACGACCGACCAAGCAAGAAAAAGAATCGAGAGCCAAGAAAACTGAGTTTCGCTCATTGGTTTCATCAACCAAAGGAGAAAACGCCCAAAGCTTCGACCAGCGGTAATAGTCTTATAAAAGAATGACAGGTAATTGTCCTCCTTCACAAGCTTGTGTCCCGCTGCCATCCGACTCACGTGGTTTTCACCGGTTAACTGGACTGAAGTCGTGATAAATCTTTGGGGCTCCATTCTTGCTGACAGCGGCTGGGTTTGCGCGTTCTCCATGACTTAAGAGAACGGTAGAGAAGCGGAGCATATATGCCCTTCAAGCGTCAGTTGGGTTTGCAAGATACCCACAGTAGGAGAATGAAGAAGACTCAGGGCTGTTGCTCCTGGTTGCTAGTTTAGGTAGCAAAATACCGTCTGTGAAGACATGAAACAAGCGTAGAGCGCATGTATTTCCTTGGTCGCCAGTTAGGATGCAAAAATTACCGGAGTGAAGGGAATGGAGAAGTGGAGTTTCTGCGTTTCTTGTTCTCCAGTCAGGGTTTACAAAATTTACCGTGGATGTAGAGAATGAAACAAGGAAAAGAATGAAGAAGGCACAGGGCTACGTATGTATTTGGTTCGACAGTTTGGGTCGCAAAACTGACGGGAAGGAAGAATGAACAAGGTGCAGAGCAGCATGTTCTCTGTTAGCTAGTTTGGGGTGTCTAAAGTTACCGTGAGTAGACAGAAAGAAAGGGATGCAGTGCTATAAGGTCTTTGTTCACCAGTTTAGTTACAAAATTACCGTTGTGCAGGGAACGAAGCAGAGTAGTTTCCTGTTGGCTAGCGTGAAGAAGAGAATAGGAGAGATGCAGGGAGTAGTTCACCAGCTGGGTTGCAAATTACCGTTAGACTTCAAGGAGCTGCAGGGTGTGTTCCTTGTACTCCAGTTTGGGTTGCAAGAACGCTGGAGGTGAGTTTGCCAGATGGGTTGTACATTACCGTGAGGATGAAAATGAAGAGAGGTCCGAGCCTATTGTTCTGGGAATGAAGAAGATGAAGGGAAGTATGTTTTCCTGAATGAAGAAGATCGAAGGAAGCATGGAGGAGCATGTTTTCTTATTGGCCAGTTGAGTATGGTGAATTCTATTACAGGAGGAAGAACAGAGGAAGAAAGTTTTGATGCTCTCGTTTTTTTTACGTGAAATTCAGGAGAAAGAAGAAAGAGAACGACTAGGGATCTGAGCTTGTCGGCTCCAATGCTCTACATTCTTCTTTTATATAGAAAGGAATAGGGTTTCTGTTTAGCTCTTGGGCTTTGTCTGGTGGGAGAAACAAACAGGTGACCGGGATGGGCTTTGGAGGACGGGCCAGTCAAGGTCAAAGGGTCTGATTGACCGAGGCAAGAAAAAAATGGCAGCACCCAGCCTATGATTTCCAACAATTTTCACAATCACACTATCCGGTCATGCTAAGTCATAATTTAATGTACAAGTATAAGAAATAATACTAGAACTCTAATTCGTACTAAATAAGTTCCATAAAAATGTTGTTGTTTTTAATGGAAAAATCCCAAAAGAGCTTAATCTAATAAAATGAATTGGTTTTTACCGAGGATCATAAAATAAAGAATTGTATATAAAAAAATGCAAAACACAATAAAACATAAAATAACGAAATACCAGAATAATGGATACATGAAAATAATGAAATAACACTAGTATGATGAAATAAAAATACTGGCGAATATCCTAAAATTGGAGGTTGAATCAAATATGCACGAATAACAGTAAATAAGGTAAAAAAAAAAAGTGTCAACATAAAATGTGATAAGAGGGAATTTAATCGAATTAGCAATAAAATGAAATATGTACATAAAATGATGAAAATAACTCTAAAAATAAAGACAAAATAAAAACAAGTGCCGATAAAGAAAATACAGGTAAAGGTATCAATGAAATTAAGTGATATAAAATAAACTATTAACCAAATGGCATGAACAAAAATAAATCGAACAGGAAAATAAATAAGTGAATAAAACAAAACTGACCAACAGGAAATAAATCAAAAATAAAATGGTAAACTAGACAAACACCAAAAAGGGACGGGTTTGAAAATGAATGCTTTGAAAATTGACATAAAAAGCTTGTCGTAAAATGACAGTTTCATTATGGTATGCACATAAATATGTTTCAAAAAGAAAGGCAACGACCCTCTTATTTTATTTATTTTTATGAATTTTTTTTCTATGGGGTGAGAATTTTTGGTGTCTATAGTACCCTATATCACCGTGGTTACTGGCCGGCTATGAACATACAAGCGAGACAAAGACATGAATCTCCGACTCGTGAAGAATTCCCCATGGTAGCTCTGGTAAACAAGGTTGTACTCCCCAACCCCACCATTGTATGTAGGCGGTAAAGACCAGCCGATACTTGAGGGAGGAACTAACACGTAGGACATCGGCACTAGGGGACTTCATCATATGACCAGTCAACGACTCATCCGAATTGCAACCCGAGATAGAAGGCCGTAGGTCAGTTTCAAACCACATGGCCCCACCTCTCATCGACTCCCGCTCTCGACGATAGAGTCACCTTCAACCCTTGGCACATCTAACAGCTTAGAAAAGCTCTACCTATAGATAACCATATGCACGCTTATGCGGTACAATATAACTATGTTAAACTCAAAAGGCCACCATTTAGTACGCCCTCCACGCAAATCTTTGTTGCCCCCTTTTTAGATAGGTTGATCGGCTTTCTCGCCCTAAAATTTTATACGATGCCCCTATTGCATCCTCTAGCATGTATAACCCATTCTAAAATGATATATAACACCTGTTACACATTCACATGATAGTACGTATGACTTACTCGCACAATAGCATGCGCGACTCACTTGCATGACAGCATGTATGACTGCACAACTCACTCACATGACAACATGTATGACTTACGCAATAACATGCCCATTCACATAATAACAAGTATGACTTAGTGACACAGTACCATGCACATCTCACTCGAAGGGGCACAACATGAATCCCACCAACGCAGGCACTATCGAATCTTTCGCACTCGTGCGACTCTTTATCGTAATACATCATGTGAATTTCATTTACCTACACCTAGCATGCACGACGCACACACACATCATGCTCATATCCCTCGAACTACGTAATTCCAGGCATAAAATCACTCTGTGTGATACACTCGCCTCTAGCAGCGTTTGTTAGCCTAGCTCCACCAGCTTGACCCGTGAGCCTAATATCTCAGTGGGATTTGTTAGCCTGATCTGATCAATCAGCGTGATTCATCACCTGACTAGCAAGATCTGTCAGCCTGGCTGCACCAGCTTAATCTATGAGCTTGACCTCCCAGTAGGGACATTGCCTGAACCTCCGGATTTAATCCGTAAGCCTGAACGAACCGACGGACGCCCGGGTCTCGCTTCCACGCACGCTAAAGTCCACCGGATTGGGCATAATACGTTGTCCGGATGGCCAGAGAATAACATTTCTCGAAGGAAAAATACACCTTTTGGGAGGCCCGCTTCAATTGCGATTCACCATAGAGTGTTTCCCTACAAACCAAGTCCCTAGTCCAGAGCTCCGTGCTCTCACCAATTAGCGGCACATGAGAGGGCCCCCTTCTAAAATAAAGTCCCCAGTTTGAGCATCGAAGCTCGCCAACTGGCCAGGTAGCTTCTCTTCCTAAAGGCAATGAGACCCTTGCCGTTTAGCTGAGCAAAGGGGTACTATCCTTGAAATCATCGTAAAGATAAAGCATTTATGCTTTCCAAGCCAACCGGGGAACCTACACTATTGCCGACGTAAGTAGAGCAATGGAGTGCTCTCCCCACAAAGAAATAGGTAAGCCCTCGACGAACAACCATATACCACTCGACAAGAGTGCGAAGCCAGGATCTAGCCAGTCCTCACTCCCCGCATCAAAGGTAAAAACGAAGTTGTGAGCTAGCTCTCTCACCCGTATTATAAAGGTAAAATTCAAAATCGGGATTGAGCCAGTTCTCACCCCCACATTCTAAAGGTAAAATCAAAGTCGGGATCGAGCCAGCTCTCGCCCTTGCACGTTAAAAAGCAAATAGCAAAGCTGAGATCGAGCCAACCCTCACCCCAGCACCCTAAGAAGCAAAGAGTAAAGTCGGGATCGAGCCATCTCTCAACCCCGCACCCTAAAAAGCGAAGAGTAAAGCTGAGATCGACTCTCACCTCGTGCACATTAAAAGGCAAAGAACAAAGCCGGGATCGAGCCAACCCTCACCCCTGCACCCTAAAAAGCAAAAAGTGAAGCCGGAATTGAGCCAGCTCTCACCCTCACACCCTACAAGGTAAAGAGTGAAGTCGGGATCGAGCCAACTCTCACCTCCACACCCTAAAAGGTGAAAAGTGAAGCTGGGATCAAGCCATCTCTCGCCCCTGCGCCCTAAAAGGAGAAAAGTGAAGCCGAAATCGAGCCAACTCTCACCTTTGCACCCCAAAAAGTGAAGAGTAAAGCCGGGATCGGGCCAACTCTCACTCCCGCACCCTAAAAAGTGAAGAGTGAAGCCGGGATCGAGCCAACTCTCACCCTCGCACCTTAAAAGGAGAATACTGAAGTCGGGATCGAGCCAACTCTGATCCCCTCACCCTAAAAGGAAAAGAGTAAAGTCAGGATCAATCCATCTCTCACCCTGCACCCTAAAAAGAGAATAGTGAAGTTGATAACGAGCCAACTCTCACCCCCGCATCCTAAAAAGCAAAAATGAAGACGGGATCGAGCTAGCTCTCACCCCCGCATCCTAAGAAGAATGAAACCGAGGATTAATTCAAAACACACCCTTGCACCGAAAAGATAACAAAGAAGTCGGAACTAACGTAACACACCCCATACCCCGTAGGTGGATAACGACACAAGCTCAGCCTAAAAAGAAAGAGAGCGAGAGTGAAAAAGACATCAAGACAAAGGCTAGATAAACTGCATAAAGGAATCGGCCTATTACAAATGAATCACCACATAAACAACGACACCGGAACATCACCTTTGCACAAACAAGGTAAAGGAACACACCAAAACAAACCATGCACAACATCAAGGTCAGGAACGAGGGCACTCTCAACCCGTAGCCCACTAAAGCATGCGTATACAACTTAACAAAAGTCAAACACCAACTGAGGTACCAACCGGTCTTTATTAATCAATTACTTACATAACCAGTGATTTGTCTATCTTACAAAAAACTGAGGGTAAACCACGAGGTAAACAAAACAAAAACCCTACAATGTACGTCAACAGCAACCCCGCCACAATGCCACACAAGGGAGACATCTTGATTCACCTAGCACGCGAAAAAAGGCAACCCACGACAGAAACTCGTAAGCACATCCCTACTGGAACCAAGATGTAATGGAGTAGATAAGTGAAGATATCCGCATGACAGCACCCCCAAAGGGGCACAACGACCAAAGGAAAGTTGGCACCAAGTACACAACTCGGGGCATGGTGATTGCATTGTGTAGCTTCCCGAGAACCCTAAGGCAAGACATTGGTGAGGTCACGCACCATAATATGGCGAATTCCAGCTCCCCTCATTTCCCGCATTCCCCTCACAAGCAAGGAGCAGCTCACCTTTGGACCCGATAGACAGTGCAAACAAAGGGGACGGGCCGGCTACAACCACCATCTTCGTAGATAACATGCTTATCCCAAACTTCTCAAGGAAACCTCCACTGGAAATTGCAAAGTGTCAGCCCTTCCCATCCATATAAGGATAAAAAAAGTGGATACGCGAGATGCCACGAGGATGTCCGCTTCCCGCCCACTCTCAACACCCGAGAGCCTCGAGCTAATATATGGCCCACGCCAAATAACACACATCTACCCTAGAAAAATGAGCCAGGAGGTGCAGACATGTATATCTGAGTGGTTAGAACTGGTGTAATTAACATAAAAGAAAAGAAATTAAAACTCAAATTAAACGTCGGGCTGCAAATAAATCCCGGTCGTAGTAGTATAGTGTAATGTAAGCGACCGGATATCGAACCGTGGGACTAATGTACATATTATAGTACCTAAGCATGTCACAAAGGGGGGGATTAATTGACTTGTTTTTATAAATAAAAAGGAAAGATAAAATAAACTAAGTTAACAGATAAACTAAATGGGACTCTGGTTCACGTTAATATAATTTCTGCTCTTTCATGCTAGGTTTACTGGTTTAATTATAATTGTTTGGCAAGATTCCTGTTTTTATCTTAAGGTCCGATGAAAACTCATAAGAACTCGTTCCAGAAATGCAAGGTCCGATGAAAACTCAGGCAAGTACTAGTAGACGGCAGAGGAGTATGAGGAATTTTATTCTTGCAACTTGTACTAACTTAAACGATGAAAATAAGTTCCTACAGTTTTACGGCTTAATTAACCTATCTGTTTGTCACCGATCAGATTAGAAACAGACTTAGTAAAGCATTTTAATAAATTCATGAGGTTTATTAAAGAGATGCGAGATAACCTTTAAGCGTAACAAACTTCATTAAAATTAAAACCAGTAAAACATATTGCATAATTAATACAAATTCATAATAATTATTCCCAGAGTAAACGTAAACTAGCCTAACATATTAAATAGTGATCTGCTATTTAATTACGTGAGACTAGAGGTGAGACTAGTGAAATGAAAAGAAAACAAATGGAGAAGCGGGAGAATAGAAATGGAATGAACGAGTGAGTGAAGGTGTAGTGGTTCGAAGATGGATCGATGGGGTGAATTGGAACTCCAGAAGGAACCACGGAAGGAACCTCCGAAAAGACACTGGAGAAGATGAATGGAGCGTGGTTTATATAGAGGAAGGAAAGGTAAGAAGAGGGAACACCGCGTGAGTGATTTAAGGCAGCGCCTGATATGTTAAATGGAGTAGATGGATATGTTGCAGGCGCGCCGAAAGGAAGAAGCAAGTTGGAGAAGACAGTCGGCGAAGAAGATAACCCGTTCCAGATCTGGACATTTACACGCGTCCGCGTAAATGTCCGCTTTATTCCATGCGGTCTTCTCTCAGGTCCTCACTGTTGTCCGCCTTATATGGGGCGGTTGCAGGGGCGGTTCCCTGTCCTCTTGTCCGCCTTGCATCAGGCGGTTGCAGGGGCGGTTGCCTCTATCACGTCCGCTTTGAATCAGGCGGTTGCAGGGGCGGTCCTCTCCACTCTTGTCCGCCTAATCCCAGGCGGTTGCAGGGGCGGACACACCACTGCGCGTGCTTCACGCGTGACCTTGTTTAATCCCTATAAATATATGTGTTTATTTGGCATTTTTCCTACATTTTAACACATATAATACATCAGTTAATATAAAACATTTAGGAAAAACCCAAGATAAGTGAGAAACATTACTAAAAATGCTGCAAATTATAAGGTGATTAAACCTTAATAAGTCTATATGTTTTGCACTTATCAAACTTGCTCACACTTGACTTTTGCTTGTCCTCAAGCAAAATAAGAAATAAAATTATCTCTAAGCCATAATAATAAAACAAGATTAAATAAGTGTAGAAGGGAATTTAGACAAGTGACAATTGAAAGAATAATTCTGCTCTTAGAAGTAGGTTTTTGCAAACAGTGAAGAAGAAAAAATTTAATAAAAGCATAGAAAAACTAGA
This sequence comes from Limonium bicolor, assembly GCA_023374045.1. NCBI lineage: Eukaryota > Viridiplantae > Streptophyta > Magnoliopsida > Caryophyllales > Plumbaginaceae > Limonium > Limonium bicolor. The sequence goes on along the minus strand of CM041777.1, from coordinate 163,614,728 downwards.
CTGCAGAAAACAAGTTAGATTAACCTGGGATTTTCAACCAATTTCAATTCTCTAACCCGGGATGACAAGGGGTGTGAAGTAATGCCTTATTCCGCAATACCTTTCAACACCACGTACTCATGTTTATAAATATAAATTGCAATTTATTATTTTCATCTCTTTTTTTTTATGCGAAGATTGTATAAACAAAACACACATTTTTTTTAAATTGCATTATTTTTCTGTACCCCAGACTTTTCTCTCTATCCTTGTAGCGGTGTTGGGTCTTCTATCCCAGGTCACGAGACCTTAGGTAGATAGGTGTTAAAGCTGTTATAACCCGTTTAATTGCAACCTTATTTTATGTCCGGTTTATATAATGATCTAGGTTGGATTACATTTATTATCAGTTGGGACACCGGCGGCATTGTTTTAATTGCAGAGGGCAAGGAGGTCCATCTATTAAAACAATTAAGGTAATTGTTTTCTTTAATTAATAAGGAGTGGGAGCCTTATTTAATTATTCATCTAATTTATTTTGGCATCACGATCGGTCTGCCTCCATCAGTTGTCATCGTGCGTTCAGAGCGAGCGTTCTTCCTTTCTTCTCTCTCTCTATTCTCTCTGTCGCTAAGGATCGTGAAGGCTGCTGCTTCAACCGAATTGGAGGGTCTTGCTACTGTATTTCTCTGATCGGTTCAGGTTCGTGTTCAGGAATTCGGGTCTGCGTTGATGGTTTTCTTCTCTCTCTGTTTTCTGATTTTGAGCCGTTGTTCTTGATTAAATCAGAAGGCTTCGTCGCTGTTGAATTGTGATTGTGCGGGCTGTGGAACTGCTGCAGATTGTGGAGATCTTTCACTTTGAATCAGGTTGGTGTTGCAGATTTTGGGGTTTGGATAATCTAGGGTTCTTCTTTTCAGTTTCTGATTTTGTGTCTATTGATTTGGAAAATCAGTGGCTGTTGGTCTGTCCGGATTGTTGCTCTGCGTGGATTGTGCCTGCTGCCTCAGTTCGTTGTTGCTTCTGCTAATTGAGGTAGGTGGTTACTCGATTCAGTTTGGAAGTTCAGCCATGGGGATTACAACGGTTCTGTTTCGTGTGTGATTTCTGTTTGTGATGTCTGTTTGGTTGCGTTTTGGAATGGTTAAACCCCCATGGTTTCCTGTTGTAATGTCTGATTTGGTGTGTGTGCTTTATTGGCATTTGGAGGCATTGATTTGTGTTGTTTTTCTGCTCTGTTCGTCTTCTGGAAATTGCATTTTTCGCACTGTCCGAACTTCCGTCCGAGCTTTGAAGTTCGGACAGTGCGTTTCTGTCGTTCTGATTTGCGAGTTCGGGGTATGTCCGAACATCTGTCAGAACTTGGATGTTCGGACACACCCTCAGGTTTTCCCTCTGGTTTAAGTTCGACCTGTGTCCGAACTTCGACGTCCGGACACAAGGTCGGACCTTCCGCGTGTTTTCCCGTAAAACCTGTCCGAACATCCGTCCGAACTTGGATGTTCGGACATGCTGAACTCCTCTATCTGATTTCAACTCGACTTGTGTCCGAACATCGATGTCCGGACACAAGTTCGGACATTTGGCTTTCTTTGGTTTCTGAGTCTCGACTTGTGTCCGAACTTCAATGTCCGGACACAAGTTCGGACACCCCTCTGTTTTCAACATAACTTCTTCGTTTGAACTCCGATTTGAGTGCCGTCTGCGGCATTGGATTCCTTATGTTCTGTACTACTGATTTATGAGTGTTTTGGCATATTTAAATGCAACTTTGCTTCTGTTTAAGCAACCCTTCTGTTTTGGGACATTGCACATTGTTTCTGAGCCGTGAATGGCTGGGTCGAGCTATTCCGTGGTATACCATGTAGACGTCGTTCTGAGTGTGGGTCATTCCCTTTCTGTTCTGTGGGGTTGACGAACCCTTTGGCTCTTTCGAGTCATTTCTGCGTTGCCGAGAGACCTGGTATGGTCTATGGGTCTTCGACCCTTCTGAGTGTGTGCATTGTGTTTTGTCCCCTTTCTGTTAAGTGCTCTGACTGTTTCTGAAATGGGAATCCCTTGTGTTCCACTCTACTTCTGTTTCTGAAAGCTTCTGACTATCTGAGAATTGTGCATAAGATGTTTATCTTCTCTTCTTCTGATTTCAATTGTTTTGAGCGACCTTGCTGATGACGGTCGCTGCTTACTGGGCATAGTTGTGTGCTCATTCCCCTACTTCTAACATTTTGCAGATTGATCAGCGAGGATCATCTTGAGTTCTGGAGCTGTAGTGTTTAGCTCTTTTGACTGTTTAAACTTTTGTTATGACGTTGTAGCCTTCGGGCCTTCCTCTGTTTTGAGTTTCTGAATTCGGATATGTATTTGGAATCCGTTTACCTCCGCTGTATTTGAATACTTTGGTTTACAATGTTAAGTGAACTCTGTTTTGGGCCTTTATTGTTTTGATCGATTAGAGCCTTGCGTTATTGGTAGTAATACGCGGCGTGTAATACCCTTAACTCTTAGGCCGGTTTTAGGGGTGTTACAAAAGCACCCCAAAGAACTTAATAACCGGATAGACGAGGCCTGTTTTGGGTTAGGAAAAATTCATAAACAGTGGAGTACCTTGTCTTTATCATTTTCTTTCCTTGACTTCCCACATACTTCCATAATCCCAAGCTAAACTAAATTGGTTTTTACAATTAGCAGATCTATCATTTTTTGAGTGAAAATAGAGTATTTTGATGGAAAATAATTTTATACAAACTCATTTAAGTAAAACCATCTTTCAGTTGTCACTTGACATAATTTTAGACACTTCTACAATTATTTTATCTCATTTTTTTTCATTTCATTTTTTTTATACAGGCAATTAGAGTAGCTAAAAGCGAGTGTGGCGTTTATCGAACAACTGTCATATTTTCAGGGAAGGTCTCTCCTTCCTCACACTTAAGAGGAGCAATGTCCTCATTGTTCAGAATTAAATTCAAGAAAAGGACCCTTCAAAATATGACAGACTCATAAAGGATTAAACTCATATAGGTTGAACATTAATATAATAAAGGAAGAATTGAAACTCCCCTTGTATCGTAGATTGAGGAAGGTATCCTTCCTCACACTTAAGCTTTGGTAGGGGTGAGACGTTCCTCATACTTAAGTTTGCGCAAGTGTTCAACCGAAGATATCGAAATGCCTAGAGCAACTGAGGTTGCTTCCATAGGCGAGTTCAGCTATATGTTCGAATATAGAATTTATTCTGAAAAGGAAAACATATATAGCCAGCAGAACTCAAATTTGCACACAAAAAATAATATAAGGCAAACCATAAATAATAATGCATTGCATAAAACAAAAACATAAAGTAAACTGAACTGTTACCTTCCTGTATGTAACAAAAGTTTGACAAGGTTAAAACAATATTAGTCTACAAAATGTTAGTAAACAACAGAGAAATATAAAATAAAACTAAAATAAAAATAAAAATCACTGCGGTGGTGGTGGAGGCTGTACTGATCCCTGACCTGTTTGAGCGAGGAGACGCTGTAGGAGCTGAGCGGTCCGCTCATGCTGCTGCGCTGCCTGTACATGCAACTCGTCACTCCGGTCCAAGCGCTGTGTCATCCGTGACTGCTCATCTAGCATCCTCTGCTGGGTCTGCTCAAAGCTCTCAAACCTCTGATGCATCTGCTGCTGCATCTGATGGAAGGCCTGAAGCTAAGTCTGTAGATCTGTCGAGATAGGTACAGGAGCTGGAATCTGCATCACGGCAGTCGTCGGCACGTAGGGCTCCTCTCCCTGTGTAGTGTCAGCGGACGGTGGGTCGGGATCAGCTGAGGGTGTAGCTCCCGTAGAGGTGCCCTGCTGCTGTGGAATGAGTGGAAGACTGGGTAGCGCGACCTTGACCCAGTACCGTCATCTACGCGCATAAAGCCCCAGCGCCCCATCTGCATGTGACTGGCTCTCTCCTGCATGGAGCTCTAAACTAGTGCGGCCTCTGGTGGGATGGCAGGTAAGGTGATACCAGATGGAAGGGAAAAATGGGGTGATCTTCTTCTTCTTCGTCCTCAGATAGTAGACCACCTTATGGAGCGTGGCCGAACATGATGTGGCTGAAGAGATGCGCTGAGTGGGTGGAGATGGAAGAGGAAGTAGTCTAATAAAGCACAATCCTCATCAGAAGCATCGTGCGCCGCAGATGGGCGAATCTGATGACTGAGGATCTCCAGGAGAAGCCTCTGCTGCAGTGTGGGGAAACTCGCGAAAGGGAGGACATCCTTGTCCTCCTCCCCTCTATGTCGGGTCCTCCGACCTACATCCTGAAGCCATCTCGACTTCGACCTCTGCATGTGATCCTCTGTGAATCCTTGGATATCGTTAGGACTAAACGGATCCGTAGGATAGAAGAGAATGTCGCTGGTGTGATCTCTATGGGGTGATGGCGTACGAAAGAGGTAATGCGTAGATTGCCCGCCTGGGCATTCGCATAAAACTCTCTAACCAGCTCTGCACAAAAGGCTCCCCCACCCGTCTTTAGGACCGGCGAAAGTCCTAATCTAGCAAACAGGGTGTCCCACCCCTGTCGCCTCTAGCACCTCAGGCGCAAATCAACCTCTCATCATCAAAATCTTTGCCTATATCGTCCAGGCACAGGCCTCTGCCGAAATGAACCGTCATCCGAAGATCCGGATGACGAGGAGGCAGAGAAGATGCACCGGGGCAGTTGCCCCCAGCAGGACTAGAACTAGAAAGACCACCACGCATACGAGGAGGCTACTAATAATTGGAAATTGAAAGTAAACAAAATTAACAGCATAACATTAATATTTTATTAAACAGAGTAATAACAACATAAACACAAAAACAACGTAAAAATCAATAAACAAAAACAACATAAAATTAACAATTAATAATAACATAAAAATTAATATCTAACAGAGCATTAATATTTAACATTAACAACTTGGTAAATTAGCAAAAATAGAAAACAAGTAGAACAAATAATATAAAATATAAACAAAATTAAAAATAAAATAAACAACATAAATTCTATCGAAAATTCAATAGAACCTCCCCTAAAAATCTTCGATTCTCCACAATTAATTCAATCAAAATCTAGGTAATCCCATACCATTATCACACAAATCCACATATAACATCCTACAATCATAAATTTATTCGGTTAATGTAACAAGGCATTTTAGAATTAGAAAATGCAATTTTAACAACGCAAGTCTCGTATCTCTTATATACCTAAATTGGAATTTATCAAAAACACCAAATCTAAGTGTAATAAGTGTAGATTTAACCTGTATATGTATAATATGATTTTAGAAGCACAAATTCGAGGACAAATTCACAATTTAAGCTCGGAATTTCTGAAACGGTCGACCTAGGGTTTGAAAATTCAGTCTCGAATTTCTTGTGGTTCATCATTTGTGGATTTGAAGCTATAGAAACGTAGAGAATGGAAAAACGAAGATTTCGGTACTAACCTTGCGTGATTCGGTGAAGAATTGAAGAAGTTGGAGCAATTGAGAGCTGGGGCTAGTCGCGCGCCTGTTCTTCTCTTCGGTCTCGAACTGGAGCAAATTGTGAGTTTTGGGGAAGAACTGATTTAATGAAACGCGGAGCTTTTTAGAAATGGGTGTGTCCGCATGGACGTCCGCGTGGAGGGGTGCGGACAGGTGGGCGGACAAGTAGGCTGTCCGCATAGACAACCGCTTGGAATGGGGCGGACGTGACTTACTGGCCGCGTGGGAGTCCGCAGCTAATGAGGCGGACAAGGGTGCTGGCGTCCTCAGTGGCGTCCGCGTGGCGTTGAGCGGACAGGAGGGCGGAGCGCATGGGTGTCCGCATGGGCTGGGGCGGACGGCTAGGCGGACAGCCTCTGTTCGTTCTTTTTTTTTATTTTAACCTAACTTAACAAAAAATCAACAAAATAAAAATGTCATAAAATTATAAGTTAGTAATAAGATTTACAGAAAATTAAATGTTAGTAGTTAATTTACAGAAAATTAAATGTTAGTAATTAGTAGACAGAATATTAAACGTTAGGAGTTAGTATACACAAAATTAAAATGTTAGAGTTAGAATTAGATGTTAGGAGTTAGATTAAACAATAAATAATAATATAAACAAAAATAGTAGATAATTAAATAACAATAAACAAATATTATGGACATAATATTAACAGGATAAAGAGAATAGAATATTTAATAATTAAAAAGGTGAATAATCCGGGGCTTAGGAACTAGAATAAATCTAGTCCCCGGCAACGGCGCCATTTTGCAGACATGTATATCTGAGTGGTTAGAACTGGTGTAATTAACATAAAAGAAAAGAAATTAAAACTCAAATTAAACGTCGGGCTGCAAACAAATCCCGGTCGTAGTAGTATAGTAATGTAAGCGACCGGATATCGAACCGTGGGACTAATGTACATATTAGTACCTAAGATGTCACAAAAGGGGGGATTAATGACTTGTTTTTATAAATAAAAAGGAAGATAAAATAAACTAAGTTAACAGATAACTAAATGGGACTCTGGTTCACGTTAATATAATATCTGCTCTTTCATGCTAGGTTTACTGGTTTAATTATAATTGTTTGGCAAGATTCCTGTTTTTATCTTAAGGTCCGATGAAAACTCATAAGAACTCGTTCCAGAAATGCAAGGTCCGATGAAAACTCGGGCAAGTACTAGTAGACGGCAGAGGAGTATGAGGAATTTTATCTCTTGCAACTTGTACTAACTTAAACGATGAAAATAAGTTCCTAGTTTTTACGGCTTAATTAACCTATCTGTTTGTCACCGATCAGATTAGAAACAGACTTAGTAAAGCATTTAATAAATTCATGAGGTTTATTAAAGAGATGCGAGATAACCTTTAAGCGTAACAACTTCATTAAAATTAAAACAGTAAAACATATTGCATAATTAATACAAATTCATAATAATTATTCCCAGAGTAACGTAAACTAGCCTAACATATTAAATAGTGATCTGCTATTTAATTACGTGAGACTAGAGGTGAGACTAGTGAAATGAAAAGAAAACAAATGGAGAAGCGGGAGAATAGAAATGGAATGAACGAGTGGTGAAGGTGTAGTGGTTCGAAGATGGATCGATGGGTGAATTGGAACTCCAGAAGGAACCACGGAAGGAACCTCCGAAAAGACAGTGGAGAAATGAATGGAGCGTGGTTTATATAGAGGAAGGAAAGGTAAGAAGAGGGAACACCGCGTGAGTGATTTAAGGCAGCGCCTGATATGTTAAATGGAGTAGATGGATATGTTGCAGGCGCGCCGAAAGGAAGAAGCAAGTTGGAGAAGACAGTTGGCGAAGAAGATAACCCGTTCCAGATCTGGACATTTACACGCGTCCGCGTAAATGTCCGCTTTATTCCATGCGTCTTCTCTCAGGTCCTCACTGTTGTCCGCCTTATATGGGGCGGTTGCAGGGGCGGTTCCCGTCCTCTTGTCCACCTTGCATCAGGCGGTTGCAAGGGCGGTTGCCTCTATCACGTTCGCTTTGAATCAGGCGGTTGCAGGGGCGGTCCTCTCCACTCTTGTCCGCCTAATCCCAGGCGGTTGCAGGGGCGGACACACCATTGCGCGTGCTTCACGCGTGACCTTGTTTAATCCCTATAAATATATGTGTTTATTTGGCATTTTTCCTACATTTTAACACTACATAATACATCAGTTAATATACAACATAATTATAGGAAAAACCCAAGATAAGTGGAAACATACTAAAAATGCTGCAAATTATAAGGTGATTAAACCTTAATAAGTCTATATGTTTTGCACTTATCAGGAGGCCTCCACTTTCCCCCTCAAACTTGCAGAATCATTGGTGCTAGCAACAAGTCAAGAATAGGGAGCCACGCCAAAACCTGGGGGACTTCACCGCCAGCCTGAGAAAAACATCTGACCTTTTAGGACATATCCTCCTTCAGTCCTTCAACCTTGCATAGCCAACAATGCAAGATTAAAGTCCTCCAACTTTTGAAACCCAAGCCACCTTCAACTTTGTTCCTACACATAAAATCCCAGCTCTTTCATGCAAAACTCCTCCCCTTTGACTATCGCTTCCACCATAATCTTTTAGTCATTGATTCAATCTCCTTAACCAGGATTTTAGGCAACCTTATGAATCCCATAACGTAGGTAAGAATCGCTTGTAAGATACTCTTAATTAAGACCACCCTCCTAGCTTGAGAAATTTTCCCTGTCCATGATTGCACTTTTTTTTTATCCTTCCTTTAATGCATCTAAAAATTTGCCTCGTTCCCATCTTTGAGGGGAACCCTAGGTAAAGAGCCCAAACTTCCACCTCTCCAATATTGAAAATACTACTAATTTAACTTTTACTGCTACGATCCACACCCTTTGAGAAGATCATACTTGACTTACATCCATTAACGACCTGTCCTAACATCTCTTGGAAATCCAATAAGATATTCTTCATATTTATAGCATTTTCCTCGAAACTGTCCCAAATAGAACACAGTCATATGTAAAACTCAAAATGCTAATCTTCGGTCAATGGGTGGTCACTCTGCACCTTGATCAGACCGACTTGTCCTTATGTAAATTTGCTGACAAAGCCTCAATAACAAATAAAAACAAATAGGGAGACAGCGGATCCCCCTGTCTCAATCCTTTTTCTAAACTAAAACATTTACATATACGAACATTTATTCGAATAGCCATCGTGGCTGAGGTTACTGCCTGCATGACTATTTCTATCCATCTGCCTCTGAAACCCATTGTCTTCATTATCCCAAACAAAAACTTCATTCCACACTATCATACGCTTTAGCCATGTCTAGCTTGAGAGCAAACAAACCTCTTTGTTTTGCATTTGAATACCTCATACCATGTAAGATCTCATGGGCTATCATAATGCTATCGAACGTCTACTTATTTGGGATAAAAGCAGTCTGGTCAAGCGATATCATCTCATGAATCACCCCTTTTAACCTGTTTGCTAAAAAAATTTGCTACCACTCTATAAAATACTGTTACAAAGCGATATAGGCTGAAAGTCCATTATATTATCAGGTGAGTTACATTTTGGAATTAAAACTATATGAGTATGATTAATTTCCTCTAGAAAGTTGCCTTCCTTTAGAATATTTAGATCCACCATAACAATTCATCACCCATAATTTTCCAAAACAAAAAAAAGGTACCGTTTATGTCATCCCGACCCGGCATCTTCCTTTTGTTCATACTTTTCACCACGTCAAACACCTCATGTTCTTCAAACTTTTTATTAATTTCATCCAACATTTATGGGGAAACACTAATCTCCACGCAACTCAAGAGGGTCATTTCTCTATGAATTAGAATAGGCAAATAAATCGAAAAAATACTCTCTTGCCACTTCTTCAATATCGGCCGACTCCCTCTTAGTGCCCTCTGCTTTGTCCTTCAAATCCACAAGTTCATTCTTTCTATTCTTAGCATTTTCTTTGAGGAAAAAGAAACGAGTATTATTATCCCCTTCCACCAAATGCCTGTTTATGGCCCTCTATACCCATCTAATCTCTTCTCTCGCCAGTAAATGATCAATCTCCGACAACACCTTCCTTATTCTATCGTTGAGGCCATTCATTATTACTTTGTCCTTCTTTTCTACTAGTAGTCTTTTCTCTTCCCCCCTTTGTTTTCCACCCCAAACCTTTAACAGTTGGCCACATCTCAACACTCTATCAACATAGTAGCCTTTTCCCCTCTTATCCCTTGCCCATATCAAATTGACAATGGAGCAGCACTCCTTGAAATACCCCAAACCTTAATATATTGTTTAAACACTTAAATATGGTGTATCAAGACTAAAAAGAGTCTTAGAAACATTAGTAGACAAATTTGAACAAAAGGAAACACAAAATGTGCTTTAAAGTCAATAAGAGCCAAAATGTGCTCTAAGCTTGGGATAAACTTGGTTAAGACCTAATGAACTTACCAAGACCTCATTTATACACTAATGAACATATTAAATCAATTACCAAAGAAAACCAAGCTTGAAAACAAGTTTAAACACAAAATGTGCTTTAAGGAGTCTTAAAGCACATTTTTGAAAAATTGTCTTGTAAATGAGTTTTGAATGGCTAGATGTCCATCATTACTCTTAAATATATATGTGTACTATATAATATCACATTTGGGTGTCTATATTAGTGGGAAATCAAAAATTTCACTTCTATGTGCCTTGTTTTATGAATAGTAACTTTTATAAGCTATTTTGTAACATATGTTTGTATAAGTATTTAAATTGACAAACAAAGACTATATTACCCTCCTACTACTATTTGGGGCCGGTTTTTAAGGTTGGTGACACACCACCTTTGTTAGCTTGTTAACAAAATAAGTAAACTACTTAAGTACCCTTTTTACTTTATAAGTATAAATATCTTCATAAAGTAAATTCTATCTCATTCTCTCATTTCCTTTCCTTGCTCACACGGTTTCCCACCTCTCTTCTTCCTTTCTTCTTTGTTCTCTCACGATAGAACCACCACCACCATTAAAACACAAGCTTTGATCTCTTGTAAAACCTTGCTCACTTGTCCAAATCAAAAACAAACACCACCTCTCTCTCCCTTCAAGCTCTTCATTTCTATCTTCTCCAAACTTCAAGACAACCATTTCGGTGCCATGGAGTTTCTCCATTGAAGGAGCTTGAGCTTGTTTGACTACATATTATTACTCTCCTTGGATTCTAGGTAAGGAATCTCAAATAAAAACTTCCTTTCCTCCTTGTTTTTGTCATGTCCGAAAATATGTATTGAAGGAGCCTTTTATGTGACTTTGTTCTAGCTTCATTCCAACTCTTCATGGACTAGGTGGAGTCCTCTCTTGCTAGATATTCAAACTCTCTTCAAAGAGCAAGGTAAAAAACTACATTAATATTTTTGAAACAATGTAAAACTAGGGTTTACAATGAGATGGAGCTTATAGCTTGAATACTCATTTCAATGTTTGTATATTGTTTAGAGCTTGTCAAAGAATCAAGTACTCTATTGGTTTTCTAAAGGAAACAAGAAAGAAGTTATTTTGCAAAAGAGGTAAATCTACTAACCTAATGTTATTTTAATGCCTTAGGAGAAATGAGCTCATAAATGCTTATTAAACTACCTAAAGAGCCAATGGGAATGACTTAGTAAAGTGTTCCAAGAGCTTAGTAAAAGGCATATGTGTTGTTGAGTGTATTTGCAGGTTAAAGGCAAATATATTGTGGAAATTCAGTGTTTATGATTTGTGCATTTTAAGGGCCTAAGAGCCATGTCATTTAAGGGCCTAAGTGCCATGCAATTTAAATTGTGCACTATATTGTGATGTAGTGCCTTGTGAGTGAAGTTTGTGTATAATAAGTACTTGATGGATTTTTAGTGTTCTTGGTTGTTTGTTGGTAAAAACAATGTGTTTTGGGTTAGTAATGTTCTAGGAGAACCTATGTCAAAATTTGGGTAACAAATGTGAAGTTCTAAGTGTTAAAATGAGTTAGATAAGTTAAGGAGTATTTAAAATGGTTAAGTGTTGTTCTTGTGTAAGAACATGCATTAAGGTGATTTAGGATGTAATAAGGGCTTAGGCATGAGCTTGAGATTTTAGTATGTACCAAAGTCATTTTGGGACTTAGTAAAGACTTAGGCAAACGTTGGTAAACTAAGGAGAATGTATGAACTTGAGAAAGGGATTTGAAGTAATGATATAAGGAGTTAGTTGTGAGAGATGATGCTTGGGAGATGATGTTAAAACAAGGAGAAAGCATTTTGGGATAGTAGTTACCATAGGTGAGAAACACCATCTAGGAAACCTAGTATGAAATAACATAAGTGTTAAGGAATTTTTACAAGGAAATAAGTAAAGGCTTAAGGAGTTAGAAAATGAGTTTCATGGATGTTGTATGTGGATATAAAGTTACCAAATGTTGCTAGGAAGCATTAAGAGGCCTTAGGAGAAGTTTGGTGAAATTGGCAAAGTTTGGGTAAGTTAGAGGCGACCGACCCAGGGGCCGACCCAGTTTTTGGGTCGGTCGAGCCTCTGTAAATGTTGGGAAAATGTTCGGTATGGTCCGACCCAAAAGGTGGGTCGGACATGGGTCGGTCGGTCAAGTTTCAAAGGAGGAAAATGTTCGCACATGGACCGACCCAGAATGGTGGGTCGGACGTGGGTCGGACGGCATGATTATGAGGAAGTAAAAGGGTTCTGTAATGGACCGACCCAGAAGGTTGGGTCGGACATGGGTCGGTCAAGGTAAAGTTTTTCAGACCCGAAGACCACTGGGAGGGTCCGACCCAGTTGTGGGTCGGACGGTGGGTCGGTCGGACCAAAACTTGTAAAAAAAAAAAACAGAAAAGAATGTGACTTATGTAGTTAACCCTAGGGTGTATAATGAAGGTAACCTAGGGTAAGATAGGCATTAAAAAATGTCATACAATCATGTTAAATACTTAGTAAGCTTTGAGTTAAATAAATAATTAACCGACATTACTAATGTGTTTAGGATTCTCGCAAGGTGGAAATCAGTCGAGGCAAGGACCAAGGTATGGTTTTCTTGCAGTCTGTTGTCTAGCGGTTTACACCGGTTTGTGTGTTGTATGTTTTTCTGTGTGTTTACAACGTTATAAGATTTAAACATGTAATGAGTTTACAGTTGTTTATACTATTGTTATGTGTTGTTGTGACTCACTTTCCCTTGTGTGTGTGTCTAACAAGTCTTACCAACTATTATGTGTTGGTCGTTAAGTTCCACTATGAACTTCTAACAAGTGTTAACTGGGAAGTGAGGAATCCGGTTGTCCGGTCATGCATGTAAGTTAAGAGTAGATATCTGAATCAGATTCGACTCTTATGTTGTTAAGATTGTTCACCTTAATTTGGCGTTCGATCTCCCGCTAGCTTCTTCCAAAGCTTACCTATTCTGACTTATGATCGGTTTAGTGGGAACCTGTGTTTGTGTGGTGTGTTCGGGTCACTAAATCCGAACCATCTGTGACTTAAGTTACTCGTTCGTCTAACAGAACGGTAATGAGTGTGTTTAACGAGCTTGACATGAGAGTGAATCACTCTCTAGGCTCTTATGTTATTTGACCCTTGTGGTTTGTTATCGTGGAGTGAAAATCCACTGTGTATGTGTTGTTGAGCTATGCACTATTGATGCCATGCTCCATGTTATGTTATGCTATGTATATAATTGAATGCCATGTTATAATGACAAGTAGCTGCGCGTATCCCGGTAGCCGATGGGCTGCGCGTTAGCCATACCAGCCAAGGGTTGCTGACCCCCTCGGGGGATCCATATTTCTTATACTGCAGGATGAGGATCGAAGAAGCGGAGTGGCTCTAGATCCTAGGGTGCAGGTTTACTTTTGTATACTTTTGGGATGTTGGCCCGGGATGCGCCTGTGCTCCCGTGGCGTTGTTGGATTTGGTTGTGACAGTTTACAGTGATGTTTAACAGTGATGGTTGTATATGTAAACACTCGGTATTGTATATGATGTAATTATGGTTTAGTTTTATTGCTCGGGAGTCTGATCATCAGACCGGTACAAGTGTATTGTTCTGCCTTGTCAACCACGTGGGTGGTTGACGGCGTTGTAGCACCGAAGCGTTAGTTACTGTTTAGTTGTTTTATTCCGCTGCGATTTCATTTAGTATCATGTGCGTATTAGGGGTGTTACAAAAAGTGGTATCAGAGCGAAGTATCGCTCTGATGACTAGAATACCGAGCTTAGGAATATACCGAGTTAGGAAACCTAACTACAGTTACCTAAGTGATCAGTTATGGAAGGTTAACCACTAACTAAGTGTGGAAATACCTTATTGTCGGGAAGCGTTATGATCGTTGGACCGATAAGTGTGTAAGCATATTGCTAATGAATACTCATGTGAATACAGATGTCAGGTAGACCACGCGGTAGAGGCCGCGGAAGTGGTACTAGTACTGGGGGTGACCAGGGCGAGAACACTACGGCTCAGGTTATGGCTGAGGCTGTAGCAGCCGCTGTGGCCCAGATGGTACCCCAGCTTGTAGCTGCGATCCAGCAGGGGCAGATGCCCGGAGTTCAGCCACCGCCACCACCGCCACGAGAGACCAATTGGGTCAAGGCGCTGGCTGATCTGAGACCGCCATCATTTCATGGGGAGACCGATCCCCGTAAGCTAGAGGCGTACATCTCCGAGTTGGAGACCGCCTACGAGACTTTGGCCGTACCTGCTGAGGCTAAGGTCCGACTTGCCGCCTACTACTTGAAGGGGTCGGCACAGAGTTGGTGGAAACTGGTGAGAGGACGGATGGCGATCCTCAGTTTGGTGGAGGGAGTACACGGCTCTGCTGCGAGCCAAATATACCCGGCATGTTCAGGAGGCCAAGCGCCTCGAGCTGGATAGTCTGAGGCAGGGGGACAAGGTGTCGGTTGATGAGTACTACACTGCCTTCACCGGCCTTGTCCACCTGTTACCGGACCTGGGTACTCGAACCGGGTGCTGGTAAACCGTTTCTACAACGGTCTCAGCCACCGTCTTCGCTATGGGATGGGGCCAGCTGAGTATACTACCTTGCAGGTAATTTAAGTAAAGAGTGATGTGAATATGTGTAGTTACAAGTGAGTATAATGTGAGTTTGTGAGTATGTATGCGGGGCATGACTGACCATCCTAAATTCAGGAGTGCTATCATGCCGCTGCTAAGGTGAGATCCGTCCGTCTGAGGGACGAGGAGAATGCGCACAAGCGCAAGGCCACGAGCGAGGGCCAGAGTTCGCAGGGGTACGGGGGAGGAAAGAAGAAGAAGAAAAATCCCCAGCCCCAGAAGAGTCAGAGTCAGCACCAGGGTGACAAGGGCCAAGCCCAAACCACCACCGCTGAGGAGCCACTGAAGCTCACATATGCTTATGCGGCGAAGCCCCTACGCTCTTACCCACCAAAGGGTAATTGTTTAATCATGTGTAATAAGTTGATGTGTATGTTGATAAGTTGTGAAATAAGTACTGAGTGTGTATTGTGTTAGCAGCTAGCACGGGCTCTGGACCGGAGCGCCACTATTACTGTAAGTGGTGCAATGGAGACCACCCCGGCAAGGACTGCAAGGGAAATGAGGTGCAGTGTCGATACTGCGAGAAGTGGGGTCACCGTGACCACGAGTGTTACCGGAACCCCAACAGCAGAGTCAACAAGCCCAAGGGGCAGTGGAAGGGTAAGGCCACAGCAGCTATTGATGGCCCGAAGACGGCTAACCAGCCACCCACCGATCAGAGGCATACTGATTCCCAGAAGGGGAAAGGGTCGGGACCTAGCAAGGCCACCCTGAATGTGGTGGACCGGTCTGAGGCGCCAGGGCCCTCTTCTAGACCAGGTACCGCCTAAACTGTTGAATGTAATAAGTGATTGCATACCGCATTTCATGCTTATGTGTGTTAGTGAGTTCAAGTGTGTTATCATGTGAGTAAGGAGTTAAAGTATAGTGTGAAAGACACCTAATTAGTTAATTCTAAACTGAAAGGAACCTTCAATATATGTTATCCAATCCCACCCACACCAAACCCTGAAGAGACCACCATCAACATCACCGACTTTCCAATGGAGCAATGTCAGGTTATCCAGCCAGGTATGATACTCTTAAGTGGATACCTGACACCGGAAGCACAAGTCCATATCATCAGACGATGCGACGAACTTGGAGCTAAACCTGGAGGTTTCTACACACCTGAATATCCGAACGGATCAAGAATGCAATTGAAGATGATGTGCATGGGTAAGGACTGGAACCCTTACACCAAGTCATATCAAGAAGTGCGAGCCGAAGATGGAGCAACGGTACCAAGTATACCTGAGGAGTTCCGTGCGGTCGTTAATCACGCCGTGGGAATTGCTCAACGAGTTGAAACGGATCAATTCCAAGTGTGGAAGCAGATTTATGTATTGTGAACTTCTACCAGAAAGGTGGACGGTTAGGATTACACCAAGATAAGGACGAGTCACCCGAGTCTCTAAGTAAGGGAGTACCCGTGGTGTCTTGGTCCATTGGTGATACCGCAGTATTTGTGTATGGCGAGCAGAAGCGTGCTGATCTCGCAAGGAAGTTAATGTTGAAGTCAGGAGACGTATTAATCATGGGTGGGCAGTCAAGGATGCTATATCATGGCATCAGGAAGATCAAACTGAATACCGCACCGTCGGCAGTGATCAATGCCACACACATGAAACCCGGACGTTTGAATTTGACCTTCAGACAGTTCTAAACCTTGTATACTTTGTAATGTGTTAAGCCAGTATATGTTAAGGGAGTTATGTATGTGTTAAGTTATATCAATCATGTAAACCAACGATGTTGTAAAAAGGAGGTGTTAATGAATAAAGTGGAGTTATTGAAGTATATCAACCGTGTTGTTACCCAGTACTTATTAGTTTGCCAATGAATTAGGCTGTGCACTCGGAACGGGAGGTACATTGAGTGTCTGCAATGAGGCAGAAGCCGGCAAGAGCGGCACAATCCTCACCGGTACCTTTCCAGTGAATGGCGTGGATGCATCGATCTTGTTCGACTCTGGAGCCTCACACACATTTGTTTCGCTATCTTTTGCGAAGAGGCTGGGGTTAGATGGAGAAGAGATGCCAGACTTCTTGGTCACTCTCCCATCGAAAGAGCGGATCAGGTGTACCCGCTACCACCGAGATGTCATTGTACGAATCAGAGGTGAAGAGTTCCCGATCGACCTGATAGAGTTCGACGGACTTGGATTTGATGTGATTGTCGGGATGAACTGGTTGGAGCGGTACAAGGGCAGAATCCTGTGTGCCGAGCATCGACTGCTTCTTCGGAGTCCATCTGGGGTTACCATATCTTACCGCCAGAGGCCCAGGGAGCCTTCGACTCAGATCATCACCGCCATGGCCATGTATCGTGAGTTACGACGAGGGAGTGATGTGTACCTCTGCTATGTCCAGGACATAGAGAGAGACCCTGAGTTTAGCCCAGATGTGCCGGTAGTGTCGGAGTTTCCTGATGTATTTCCTAAGGAACTGCCGGGCATGCCGCCAGCACGAGAGGTTGAGTTTGAGATCGACTTAGTACCTGGCACTGGACCCATTGCGAAAGCACCTTATCGTATGGCTCCAGCAGAGATGACAGAGCTCAAGGAACAGCTGAGAGACCTACTCGACAAGGGCTTCATCCGCCCTAGTGTGTCACCATGGGGAGCGCCAGTCCTCTTCGTGAAGAAGAAGGACGGTAGCCTCCGCCTGTGTATTGATTATCGGGAGCTGAATGCTGTTACGGTGAAAACCGTTACCCCTTACCACGCATCGACGATCTATTTGATCAGCTTAGGGGAGCATCAGTATTCTCCAAGATAGACTTACGTTCCGGATACCATCAGATTGCCATCCGTGACAGTGATATCGAGAAGACAGCTTTCAGAACGAGGTATGGGCATTATGAGTTCACAGTTATGCCATTTGGCTTATCGAATGCACCAGCCAAGTTCATGGACTTAATGAACCGCTTGTTCCAAGATCAGTTGGACAAGTCAGTGGTAGTCTTCATCGATGACATTCTTGTGTATTCTAAATCTAGAGGTGAGCACGAAAGCCACCTGAGAGATGTGTTACAAACTCTGAGGAGAAACCAGTTGTATGCAAAATTTTCGAAATGTGAATTTTGGTTGAACCAAGTATCTTCCTTGGGCATGTGATTTCTGATGCCGGGATCGCTGTTGATCCGGCAAAGATAGATGCAGTGCGCACCTGGCCTAGGCCGAAGACAGTCACTGATATCAGGAGCTTCCTCGGTCTGGCAGGATATTATAGGAGGTTTGTGAAGGACTTCTCCAGTATCTCGAAGCCGATGACTTCCTTAATGAAGAAGGATGCACCATTCGAGTGGACAGTTGACTGTGAGAGTTCTTTCGCGAGTCTCAAGGATGCTCTGACATCTGCACCAGTCCTGACTATACCAGACGGTCCAGATGGTTTTGAGGTCTACTGCGACGCATCAGGCAGAGGTATGGGTTGTGTATTGATGCAACACGGGAAGGTCGTAGCATACGCCTCCCGTCAGCTGAAAAGCATGAGGAGAACTACCCTACCCACGACTTGGAACTGGGTGCCATTGTCTTCGCATTGAAGATATGGCGACATTATTTGTATGGGGTGAGTGTGACAATCTATTCTGATCATAAAAGCTTAAAGTACTTGTTCACTCAGAAAGAGTTGAACATGAGGCAAAGAAGGTGGGTTGAGTTTCTGAATGACTATGATATTAATCTGCAATACAAAGAGGGTAAGGCAAATGTGGTAGCTGACGCGCTGAGTCGCCGAGCACACTCTCTCCATTCGCTAGTCTCTTATACTGGCTTGGTTGAAGAGGTGCGGAGTGCTCAGATGACGGATCAGTACATGCTGGAGATCCGGCAGAAGCTTATTGATGGCACATTCGAGGGTCAGAAGTACGACTTCAGACTCCATGATGATGACCTGATTAGGCTGAATGGCCGCTTGTGTATACCTAGGGGTAGCGCTGAGTTGAAAGAGCGCATATTGAGTGAATCCCATTGTTCTACTACTTCGATTCACCCCGGAGCTTCAAAGATGTATAAAGGTATGAAAAGGTATTTTTGGTGGACTGGAATGAAGAAAGATGTTAGTGATTATGTATTGAGGTGTCTCACTTGCCAGAAGGTTAAGTTTGAGCACCGACGGCCTGGTGGTATGGTACAGCCAATGCCAGTGCCTGAGTGGAAGTTCCATGATATCTCCATGGACTTTGTAGTAGGGCTTCCGCCTACAAGGGGAGGTCTGAATATGATATGGGTGATAGTTGACCGACTGACCAAGGTGGCCCGATTCATTCCGATGAAGGACACTTGGAAAGTGGCAAGATTGGCAGAGTTGTTTGATAAGGAGATTGTAAGACATCATGGTGTACCGAAAACGATTGTATCTGACAGAGACACCAGATTCTTATCCAGATATTGGAAGTCCACACGAGAGGCATTGGGTACTGAATTGAAATTGAGTACAGCGTTTCACCCACAGACCGATGGTCAGAGTGAGCGCACTATTCAGACACTTGAGGATATGCTACGTGCTTGTGCACTTGACTTTCAGACCAGCTGGATTGATAAGTTACATCTGATCGAGTTTAGTTACAACAACAGTTATCATGCTTCGATCAAGATGTCTCCCTTCCAGGCCTTGTACGGTAGACCATGCCGCACGCCATTATGCTGGGATGAGTCGAGTGAGACGGTCATTATAGGACCAGAGTATCTTGAGCAAGTTCAGGCAGAAGTTCGCCAGATCAGGGCTAATATGAAAGCAGCTCAAGATAGGCAGAAGTCGTACGCAGATGTGCGCCGACGTGACCTGGAGTTCGCCGTGGGCGATCAGGTATTTCTGAGAGTGTCCCCCATGAAGGGAGTGTTTCGTTTTGGCCAGAAAGGCAAGTTGAGCCCAAAGTATGTGGGGCCTTACGTTGTGACGGAGCGGATCGGCCCGGTAGCCTATAGACTAGACCTACCCGCCGAGCTGGGCAAGGTACATGATGTATTTCATGTGTCCCAGTTGAAGAAGTATATGTCTCATCCGTCTCATGTGCTTCAGCCTGAAAGGCTAACCTTAGAGCCGACCATGCGATCAGTGGAGACTCCGGTACGGATTCTGGATGCTAAGACTCGAGACACTCGCCATAAGTCTGTGAGACTGGTGAAGGTTCTCTGGTCTAACCAGGACGTTGAGGAGGCCACTTGGGAGCTGGAAGATAAGATGAAGGCGAAGTACCCGTCATTGTTTACTTCTTAGTTCTTATGTGTATAGGGTACGGGGCGTACCCCTTTTAAGGGGGGTAGAGCCGTTTCGGTTATGTGTGTACGACGTGTATTTGAATACATCGTCTATGTTATGTTGTTATGTTACAGACCGTTGTGTCTGAATTGTTATGTGTATGTTTGTATGGACCTGGAGTCCAATGTTATGTAAGTGTGTTGTTAGTAATATATGGAAGTATTGTTTATAAGTGTTCCCGCGTTCTAATATTTAGGATATGTGGAAGTATGAACTTTGAGGACAAAGTTCTTTTAAGGGGGGTAGATTGAAATACCCCAAACCTTAATATATTGTTTAAACACTTAAATATGGTGTATTAAGACTAAAAAGAGTCTTAGAAACATTAGTAACAAATTTGAACAAAAGGAAACACAAAATGTGCTTTAAAGTCAATAAGAGCCAAAATGTGCTCTAAGCTTGGGATAAACTTGGTTAAGACCTAATGAACTTACCAAGACCTCATTTATACACTAATGAACATATTAAATCAATTACCAAAGAAAACCAAGCTTGAAAACAAGTTTAAACACAAAATGTGCTTTAAGGAGTCTTAAAGCACATTTTTGAAAAATTGTCTTGTAAATGAGTTTTGAATGGCTAGATGTCCATCATTACTCTTAAATATATATGTGTACTATATAATATCACATTTGGGTGTCTATATTAGTGGGAAATCAAAAATTTCACTTCTATGTGCCTTGTTTTATGAATAGTAACTTTTATAAGCTATTTTGTAACATATGTTTGTATAAGTATTTAAATTGACAAACAAAGACTATATTACCCTCCTACTATTTGGGGCCGGTTTTTAAGGTTGGTGACACACCACCTTTGTTAGCTTGTTAACAAAATAAGTAAACTACTTAAGTACCCTTTTTACTTTATAAGTATAAATATCTTCATAAAGTAAATTCTATCTCATTCTCTCATTTCCTTTCCTTGCTCACACGGTTTCCCACCTCTCTTCTTCCTTTCTTCTTTGTTCTCTCACGATAGAACCACCACCACCATTAAAACACAAGCTTTGATCTCTTGTAAAACCTTGCTCACTTGTCCAAATCAAAAACAAACACCACCAATCTCTTCCTCTCCTCAAGCTCTTCATTTCTATCTTCTCCAAACTTCAAGACAACCATTTCGGTGCCATGGAGTTTCTCCATTGAAGGAGCTTGAGCTTGTTTGACTACATATATTACTCTCCTTGGATTCTAGGTAAGGAATCTCAAATAAAAACTTCCTTTCCTCCTTGTTTTTGTCATGTCCGAAAATATGTATTGAAGGAGCCTTTTATGTGACTTTGTTCTAGCTTCATTCCAACTCTTCATGGACTAGGTGGAGTCCTCTCTTGCTAGATATTCAAACTCTCTTCAAAGAGCAAGGTAAAAAACTACATTAATATTTTTGAAACAATGTAAAACTAGGGTTTACATGAGATGGAGCTTATAGCTTGAATACTCATTTCAATGTTTGTATATTGTTTAGAGCTTGTCCAGAATCAAGTACTCTATTGGTTTTCTAAAGGAAACAAGAAAGAAGTTATTTGCAAAAGAGGTAAATCTACTAACTTTGTTCTTTAATGCCTTAGGAGAAATGAGCTTATAAATGCTTATTAAAACTACCTAAAGAGCCAATGGGAATGACTTAGTAAAGTATTCTCAAGAGCTTAGTAAAAGGCATATGTGTTGTTGGGTGTATTTGCAGGTTAAAGGCAAATATATTGTGGAAATTCAGTGTTTATGATTTGTGCATTTTAAGGGCCTAAGAGCCATGTCATTTAAGGGCCTAAGTGCCATGCAATTTAAATTGTGCACCATATTATGATGTAGTGCTTTGTGAGTGGAGTTTGTGTATAATAAGTACTTGATGGATTTTTAGTGTTCTTGGTTGTTTGTTGGTAAAAACAATGTGTTTGGGTTTAGCAATGTTCTAGGAGAACCTATGTCGAAATTTAGGTAATAAATGAGAAGTTCTAAGTGTTAAAATGAGTTTGATAATTAAGGAGTATTTAGAATGGTTAAGTGTTGTTCTTGTGTAAGAAACATGCATTAAGGTGATTTGGGATGTAACAAGGACTTAGGCATGAGCTTGAGGTTTTAGTATGTACCAAGTCATTTTGGACTTAGGTAAAGACTTAGGCAAACTTTGGTAAATTAAGGAGAAAGGGTGAACTTGAAAAAGAATTTGAAGTATGATATAAGGAGTTAGTAGTGAGAGATGATGCTTGGGATATGATGTTAAAACAGGAGAAAGCATTTTGGGATAGTAGTTACCATAGGTGAGAAACACCACCTAGGAAACCTAGTATGAAATAACATTGTTAAGGAATTTTTACAAGGAAATAAGTAAAGGCTTAAGGAGTTAGAAAATGGTTTCATGGATGTTGTATGTGGGTATAAAGTTACCAAATGTTGCTAGGAAGCATTAAGAGGCCTTAGGAGAAGGTTGTGTGAAGGATTGGCAAAGTTTGGGTAAGGTTAGAAGGCGACCGACCCAGGGGCCGACCCAGTTTTTGGGTCGGTCGAGCCTCTGTATAATGTTGGGAAGTGTTCGGTAATGGTCCGACCCAGAATGGTGGGTCGGACATGGGTCGGTCGGTCAAGTTTCAAAGGAGGGAAATGTTCGCACATGGACCGACCCAGAATGGTGGGTCGGACGTGGGTCGGACGGACAATTATGAGGAAGTAAAAGGGTTCTGTAATGGACCGACCCAGAAGGTTGGGTCGGACATGGGTCGGTCAAGGTAAAGTTTTTCAGACCCGAAGACCACTGGGAGGGTCCGACCCAGTTGTGGGTCGGACGGTGGGTCGGTCGGACCAAAACTTGTAAAAAAAAAAAAAACAGAAAAGAATGTGACTTATGTAGTTAACCCTAGGGTGTATAATGAAGGTAACCTAGGGTAAGATAGGCAACAAAACATGTCATACAATCATGTTAAATACTTAGTAAGCTTTGAGTTAAATAAATAATTAACCGACATTACTAATGTGTTTAGGATTCTCGCAAGGTGGAAATCAGTCGAGGCAAGGACCAAGGTATGGTTTTCTTGCAGTCTGTTGTCTAGCGGTTTACACCGGTTTGTGTGTTGTATGTTTTTCTGTGTGTTTACAACGTTATAAGATTTAAACATGTAATGAGTTTACAGTTGTTTATACTATTGTTATGTGTTGTTGTGACTCACTTTCCCTTGTGTGTGTGTCTAACAAGTCTTACCAACTATTATGTGTTGGTCGTAAGTTCCACTATGAACTTCTAACAAGTGTTAACTGGGAAGTGAGGAATCCGGTTGTCCGGTCATGCATGTAAGTTAAGAGTAGATATCTGAATCAGATTCGACTCTTATGTTGTTAAGATTGTTCACCTTAATTTGGCGTTCGAACTCCCGCTAGCTTTTTCCAAAGCTTACCTATTCTGACTTATGATCGGTTTAGTGGGAACCTGTGTTTGTGTGGTGTGTTCGGGTCACTAAATCCGAACCATCTGTGACTTAAGTTACTCGTTCGTCTAACAGAACGGTAATGAGTGTGTTTAACGAGCTTGACATGAGAGTGAATCACTCTCTAGGCTCTTATGTTGTTTGACCCTTGTGGTTTGTTATCGTGGAGTGAAAATCCACTGTGTATGTGTTGTTGAGCTATGCACCATTGATGCCATGCTCCATGTTATGTTATGCTATGTATATAATTGAATGCCATGTTATAATGACAAGTAGCTGCGCGTATCCCGGTAGCCGATGGGCTGCGCGTTAGCCATACCAGCCAAGGGTTGCTGACCCCCTCGGGGGCTCCATATTTCTTATACTGCAGGATGAGGATCGAAGAAGCGGAGTGGCTCTAGATCCTAGGGTGCAGGTTTACTTTTGTATACTTTTGGGATGTTGGCCCGGGATGCGCCTGTGCTCCCGTGGCGTTGTTGGATTTGGTTGTGACAGTTTACAGTGATGTTTAACAGTGATGGTTGTATATGTAAACACTCGGTATTGTATATGATGTAATTATGGTTTAGTTTATTTGCTCGGGAGTCTGATCATCAGACCGGTACAAGTGTATTGTTCTGCCTTGTCAACCACGTGGGTGGTTGGCGGCGTTGTAGCACCGAAGCGTTAGTTACTGTTTAGTTGTTTTACTCCGCTGCGACTTCATTTAGTATCATGTGCGTATTAGGGGTGTTACACTCCTCTTTGTCCACCCACCAATCTTCAAATCTGAACAGGCGAGGTCCAGCACCCTGAAAAACATCAAGCTTTATTCTAATCGGGTAATGATCTAACAAACCCTACTTCATGTTAAAAACTCCTACATTTGGAAACATTAACATCCAATCTTCCAACATCAATCCCCGATCAAGTCTACATTTTTAACACCCATCATCCTCCTTAAGATTTGAAAGGTAAACTTATTCCCCACACATCCCAGGAAAGATGTCTTTCCCATTGACCAGGCCAATCGTAAAATCTAGTTCCTCTTCACCCATGGTAAAGATATGCATTTAATAGGTTTATATTCACCTGCATATTACTAGGGTTATAACCTATTTTCACCACTTTATAGAATAGTTGGTATTTATTAATGAACTTATACATTTTTTGATATAATTTAGGTAAAAGCTCATTGGAGCACGATGGAATAATGAAAAGGAGTTGTTTGGATGCTTATACGAGACTGTGGGATGCATGCCACGAGAGTCGAGACCAAGACGGCACCAAACTGGAGTATTTGATGCATTTTGAGGTGTGTCTAGGTTTGTGTCCAAGTTTACAAACTCGGACCAACCCTTTGCAGAACTCTCCCCTCTTTTGAACATGGTCTGGCTTTGTGTCCGGGTTTATAAACCCGGGCCAATTCCGCTGAAACTCTCTGCCCTCTTTTCAACATGGTCCGACTTTGTGACCGGGTTTACAAACCCGGACCAACCCCTCGTTGAAGCTCTCTACCAACAATTTGACATGGTCCGGGTTTGTGTCCGGGTTTACAAAACTGGACCACACTTAGACGCGCACCCAGAAGTCGACAAAACAACAAAATTTGAGAATGAAAAATATTCAATCACTCAGCCCGCACTCCAACCCCATTTAGATTATCTCCCCTCATTCAAGATCTCAACCACCACCATTAATGGCTATCTCTTTCTCTTTTTCTCTTCTTTTGTCTCAATGCTCGAGTATACTCATTTTGTGCCTTGGATGGGGTTTGACCCCAAATCCCCTAAACATACTTGTAATACCAAATTTGCTTAATATAGTTGTTTTATCTCTCTATTTATTGAGTGTTCTAGATTGATCACCTATTGCATTTATGGTTTCTCTCAATTTCATAATTTATGAATTAGAAATTTGGCCAAGAGAGAGATAAACCTAGATTTTTCCCTCTTTAATTAGTTGGTAAATTCTATTGTTATTGCTAAGGATTAGTGTTTAATGCTAATTGGTAATTTAATCCTAACCTAACGGAAGGGTTTATTAAGCTAATTAAGGGATAGCTTTATCTAGGATTTTAGTGAAGCTACTAATTTAATCTTAATAGACAACTAGAGCAAATTAGGATTATAGCTAAGTTTGGGGAGCATTTGGGAAATTCCACCTTTCTAGGGCACATTTCCATCCAACCAATCAACACATCATTTTAATTTAATTGTTCTTGGAATTTTCTTTGAATCACAATACCAAGCTTGCCTCTGGCTAAACACCCTCCTTTAATTGCTTTTATTAATTAGATACCGGAACTCGGGAGATTAGTCTCTCAATTTCCTAGCGGAATGACACTTTTATATACTACTACGATTGGGTACACTTGCCCATATCTAGATTTTGCATAGTTTACAAATTTCACACCAAGTTTTTGGCGCCATTACCGGGCAAATTGATAGTCTCTATTATTTCCCCAGTTTCAATATTTTAAGTTTTTGCTTAGTTTATCTTTGTTAATTTTTGTTTTTATTTTTATTTCCTACTTCTGATTCTCTAATGTCGGTTGTTCTTGTGATTCCATAGGTACCTTTATGTTTCTTCTGTGCATGCCAAGCACTCGATCTAGTGACTCTTTGCTTTTTAGCCCGAGGTCTAAGCTTGAGCGCTCCTTAAGGATTGTCAGAAGAAATTAGAACACCGTGAATATGGCCGATAAGGAACCGCTAGTGATTGAGGACAACAGCCATTTAAACGAAGAACAACCACAAGCTCAACCTCAAGCCCTCAACGATTATTATCAACCATGCACTAAGGGAAAAGCCTCAGCCATAGTCCTCCCAGAGTTAACACCGGAAGAATCCGGACAAAGGACATTCAAACTCATATCATTATAGTGACCCGAGACTTGAGAAGGTTTAGCGGGGCGAATCCAGATGATGCTCCCAACCACTTGAGCCTTTTCCTCGACTTTTGTAATTCATTTGGAAAGGTCTGGACTGTTATGAAAGGATAAGGTTGCAGTTGTTCGCTCACTCCCTCCAAGAAGCATCGTCAAGATGGTACATAAGCCTTCCGTCGAGGTCACTCCACACTTGGGCTGAGATGGCTTAAAAGTTTCTTGCCAAGTACTACCCCACAAGTAAAACTAGGCAGCTCATCGGGGAAATTAACACTTTCATCCAAGAGCCGGGAGAGACTTTATATGATGTGTGAGACAGATTTAAAGAAATGTTGATAAACTGTTTGCATCATGGGTTGGATGATCAATCTCTATGCCTCTCCTTCTTCAATGGGCTAGACGATGCAAATTGGCTCCTCGTAAATTCCTCAACTAGAGGTAGTTTCATGAACAAGTTTCCTCAAGAGGCAATGGACCTTCTTGAAACTATGACCAACAACACGAGGCAGCAGACTAAGAGCTGAGGCAGAGCTCCAAGGGCACCAGGACTCCTCAGGGTCGAGCCTAGTGATCATTTATTGGCTTAAATCTCTTTCCTCAGAAAGATGGTCGAGAAGCTAGCTATCGGTCAAAAAGAAAATGCAAATTAGACTATAGTTTTCTTGGCTTTAGGATCACCTACTGAAGGGTGTGCCATCTACGCGAGCCCTTATGAAACACACAAATGTGGAGGAAGAGGTTACGTGGATAATCAAGAGGAGGTAAACTTTGTTGGTATCCAGACAGGTGACTCTTACAGCAACATCAATGCCCCATGGAGAAATCACTCAAATTTCTCGTGGCGCAACAATGAGCAAACTCATGGAGGGCCGAGTAATTCTTCAAACTATTATCAAGGTTAGAAACCTCAAGCTCCTCATCAAGCAACAAACTCTTCTCAAATGGGTTATAGACCTCAAGGAGCCCCTCCCAGATTCCAACACAACAGCAGCAACATCAACCCTCTTCGTCTTCTTCTAGTGGGAATTCAAGGTTAGAAGTTTGATGTAGAACTTCATCTCCGTTGCTCAAACTAAATTCTTAGAGCAAGATTCCTTCAAGGCAAATCAAGAAGTCTTTAATGCCAACCAGATAATGTTCAACCAAAGCCTCAAAACTTAACTTGATCAAATCTCAGAGCAGCTTGCACAAAAGCCAGCTGGTACCTTCCCAAGCCAACCAAACCCAAACCCAAAAAAGCACCTTAAGGCTATATATGTTAAAGAGATTGAAAAAAAGAGGTTGAAGTGGTAAATGTAGTTGAAACCCCTGAATACCACCCTCTTCATCAAGGTTGGGAAATGTCAATTGAAGCATCTAAAAGAAGGATAGCCTAACTTGAAGCCTCTTTGGAAATTCATGAGAATAGTGTCCACGAGAATAAGATGCATCTTAGGAGACTTCTTGCCAACAAGGAAAAAGAAAAAGCTAAGTTGAAGGATGAAGGTGTAGGGGTCAAGGCAATCACATTGAGAGGCGGCAAGAAGACAAAGGAAGTCTAAATTCCGCACGAGTTGGATGAACCCTAGGAGGAAAGTGAAGAGAGAGTCGAAATGTAAATATATAAAACTTCTCAAAATGCTCCCATAGAACCACCTGCACAAAAATCATCTCGTTATGATCCACCTCAACCTTTCCCCAACCGACTGAAAAATCAGAGACTTGATGCTGAGTATGGTAAGCTTCTGGCAATGCAAAATAATTAAGTGTCAATCCTAGTTGTGGACCTTATTGCCACTATGCCAAACTATACAAAATTTCTCAAGCACCTCATATCCAACAAAACAAAGTTGGTCGAAGTCGGAACCATTCAACTCAGTGAAGCCCGCTCTGCTATTCTTCAACAGCATTTGCCCTCAAATGTAGTGATCCCGGTAGCTTCACCATCCCGGCCATGATCGGTAGCACCTCCTTTGAATACTCCCTATGTGACCTAGGTGCTTCCATCAACTTGATGCCTCTCTCTACCTTCAAGAGGCTGGGAATTGGTGAATTAAAGAGGACCAAGATGATTCTTCAACTTGCAGATGGGTCTACAGTTCATCTAAGCGGGTTAGTGGAGGATGTCATCGTCAAAGTGGAGCATTTATACTTCCCATATGACTTCGTCATCCTAGACATAGAGGAGATATCCACCGTACCACTCATCCTTGGTAGACCTTTCCTTGCCACAACCGATGCACACACTGCAGTAGCTAAGGGGACCATCACCCTTCAAGCCTACGATGAGAAATTGGTCTTCACCACGGGAAAGTCTCCAAACAGCAAATCTACGACTGTAAAGATCATCGACAAAGAGGTACAACCACCTACCCATTCATATCTCTCACTTCTCTTCTTCACTCTACCTGAAGGGATGACCAGCAAAATTGAGTTCCCCTCATACCTCGATGAAAATAAAAAGAGAGGTGAGCAAGAAAAAGGTAAAAACTCAACGAAATGGAAGCCCAAAAATGCTCTTGATTCATGCTTTGGGTATTTTTCCTCACACCCACCCCCTAGGTGATTAACCATCAAAAGGGTAGCATCTAGCCAAAGATGTTAAAGAAGGGCAGCTCTCCGGGAGGCAGCCCGAATTTCATTTCATGTAATTTCTTTCAATTTTCTTTAACTTAGCAATGGTGCAATCTTTTGGAATTTTGTGAGTTAATGGGAGATTTTGGCATTCTTCGGAATTACATTTTTATGCCCAACTTGGTGGTGTTTGTTTTGTGAATATTTTGGAAACAGGTGTGCCCCTCTAACAAGGGGAAAAATTTAGGACAATTTCAAAGGAAACTCTGGCAAAATTTTCCCAAGGACCTTCGGCTTCAACGATCGAAGGCAGCGCTTAAACGACCCTTAACACTCGCAAGTGTGGGGGAACCTGTCTTCTATCTGCACCTTATCAAGGGAGTACTAGTTTTACCCTACCTTTTAGTTTTACATAATAAAAATCATACACACTTTTTGTTAATTCTATGCTAGTGCTTTGAAAAGGCTTTTTATTTCTCC
Organism: Limonium bicolor; assembly: GCA_023374045.1. Classification (NCBI taxonomy): domain Eukaryota; kingdom Viridiplantae; phylum Streptophyta; class Magnoliopsida; order Caryophyllales; family Plumbaginaceae; genus Limonium; species Limonium bicolor. The sequence goes on along the minus strand of CM041777.1, from coordinate 163,585,596 downwards.
CCGAGATTAGTCGTTGAACAATGAGGACATTGTCCCATTCAAGTGTGGGGGAGACAACCTTTTCTTTTTGCGCATTGCTCAATTTCTTTATGCTTATCTGTTGCTTCCATTTAGGAGTCACATTTAGAGTAAGGTAATTTTTCTTTGAATTCTTGAGATTTTCCACCAAATTTGTTGAACTTTGAGGAGCATGTATATGTAGTGCAACCAAATAACCTTATCTTGGTGGAGTTTTATTGCTTAGGGGTTCTTTCTATCTCCTCTCTTAGTGATTGCAAAGGGGTGCTTCCTTATGAAAATTTAAAAAGGGATAGGTGAGACACCATTGGTAACCAACAAAATGAGAGTTGAGTGTTCTTTAATGCAAAGGCTAAAATGCCCAAATTCTTCTCCTCATCTCTTATGCAAATGTGAAACGAATGCAATCATCTATTATGCCATTTGTTTTATCCTTAATGCCCATTCTTGAGAGAAGTTGATGATGATAAAAGTTCTTCAAGTCCCCAAATCTTTTAAACTTTGAAGCACTCCTGATCATACCCCGAAACTCTATTTTTTATTTGCGCTAAGCACACCCGTGCCACTAGGATTAGGTTGGTTTGCACCCCTCATGAGTTGTCCACCCTTTTTGTTCACTAACATCCAAGAATTCATCTAAACACTTGCTTGCCTTAAATATCTCTCCTTGTTGTGGGATCCTTTTGCTTGAGGACAAGCAAATAGATAAGTGTGAGGGAGTTGATAAGTGGTGAAAATATGCATTTATTAGGTTTATATTCACCTACATATTACTTGGGTTGTAACCTATTTTCACGACTTGATAGAATAGTTGGTATTTATTAGTGAACTTATACATTTTTGGATATAGTTTAGGTAAAAGCTCATTGGAGCACATGGAATAATGAAAAAGAGCTATTTGGATGCTTATACGAGACTATGGGATGCGTGCCACGCGAGTCAAGACCAAGACGGGACCAAACGAGAGTAAAGTAGGCATTATGATGCATTGTGAGGCATGTCCAGGTTTGAGTCCGGGTTTACAAACCCGGACCAACCCTTTGCAGAACTCTCTGCTCTCTTTTCAACATGGTCCGGGTTTGTGTCCGGATTTACAAACCTAGACCAATCCCGCTGAAACTCTCTGCCCTCTTTCCAATATGGTTTGGGTTCGTGTCCGGGTTTACAAACCCGGACCAACCCCTCGTTGAAGCTCTCTGCCAATAATTTGACATGGTACGGGTTTACAAACATGGACCACACTTATACACGCACCCAAAAGTCAACAAAATGACATAATTTGAGAATGAAAAATATTTATTCACTCAGCCCGTGCTCCAGCCTCATTTTTCTCAAATAGAGGTGACAGAAGAGAAAAGAGAAGAGAGAGAAGAGAAAAGAGAGAGAAGAGAAGAAAGAGAGAAGAGAAGAGAAAGAGAATAGAAGAGAAGAGAAGAGAAGAAGAGAATAAAGAGGAGAATATCTCCCCTCATTCAAGAGCTTAACCACCACCATTAATGGCTATCTTTTTCTCCTTTATCTTCTTTATAGTCCCAATGCTTGAGTAGACTCATTTTGTTCCTTGCATGGGGGGTTTGACCCCAAATCCCCCAAACATGCTTGTAATACCAAATTTGCTTAATATAGTTGTTTTTATCTCTCTAATTTATTGAGTGCGCTAGATTGATCACCTATGTGCATTTATGGTTTTTCTCAATTTTTATAATTTTATGAATTAGAAATTTGACCAAGAGAGAGATAAACCCTAGATTTTTCCCTCTTTAATTAGTTGGTAAATTCTATTGTTATTGCTAAGGATTGGTGTTTAATACTAATTGGTAATTTAATCCAAACCTAATGGAAGGGTTTATTGAGCTAATTAAGGGCTAGCTTTATCTAGGATTTTAGTGAAGCTACTAATATTTAATCTTAATAGATAACTAGAGCAAATTAAGATTATAGCAAAGTTTAGGGAGTATTTGGGTAATTCCACCTTTCTAGGGCACATTTCCATCCAACCAATCAACACATCATTTTAATTTGATTGTTCTAGGAATTTTCTTTGAATCACAATACCAAGCTTATCTATGGTTAAACCCCCTCTCCTTTAATTGCTTTTATTAATTAGATACCGGAACTCGAGAGATTAGTCTCTCAATTTCCTAGCGGAATGACACTTTTATATACTACTACGACTAGGTACACTTGCCCATATCTAGAACTTGCATAGTTTACAAATTTCACACCACCCCCACTCTCCACCATCCACCTGAAATTCAATGTGATGTAGACCTTGCGATAAAATCTACCATAGTAAGTATTCTTCCATAGTAAGTAAAGGCCATTATTCCACCCCCGCCGAATCAACCATCATCCCATGATAGTCCTTCAACCGACATTTAAACCTCCTTGTTGCAACAATAGATAACTTAGTTTTTGACTAAAATACTAAGCTAGGTGATTCCTCCCCAAAAGGTCCAGGAGAACCACGAACTGCCTCAGGCTCGCCCAGGCCTTGACTATTCAAAGCTAAACAACTCATTGATCTAGGCACAAAAGAAACCCGGAAATGCAATAGTTGCAAACGGAAAGCACAATCTAGAAACCACGGAAGCTCTGACCACAGAGAGAAGAAAATCTCTAAATACATTGCATTCATACATGAATTGAAGAATAGTCAGGGAGTATGAGATACTGCTGCAACAAGCTACCTGAACAACATCAATTCCAAATCTAAGGCTCGCTTGCTTGTTTTCTGCACTTTCTCGAGTCGGATCACTAGTACAGAAAGGGACATTTTTGGCGGTTTTTATCAGCTAAATTTGGAGGTTTTAAACCATCGAAAATACTACCACCGGAAAAGAGGTTAGAAGCTTTTTCGGCGGTTTCAAAAGCTTTTTCTGTGGTTTTGAAACTGCCAAAAAAGACACAATTTTTGGCGGTTCTTGCCTTAAAAACCGCCGAAAAAGAGTAGCGTGAATCTGAAAATGACTTGTTACCTTAAAAACCACCAAAAATGGCATTTTTTTAAAAAAAAATTGTTTTATTCTCACATTAATCTGAGTAACACATCCTACAAGTCCTCTCCATCCATCTCCATTCCAAACTATTTCCAACGACATAAAAATCGTCGACATTCTTATACATAATCAACAAACACTAACACTTCACATTTCCAAAAATAAAACAAACACCCACACTTCAAATGGTCACTTGACCATGTGACCATTTAAGAAAATGTTTTAAGTAGCTACATCATTTCAAACAACATGAGTGAATAGATAAGTTAGGGTTCCAATATTACTGTAAAGTGAATAGATAAGTTCGAGTATTTACTAATAATAAATGAAGATTTTCAGCCCCATCATTGATCTGGTGTGCGAGTAACGAACATTTCTAGTCTCTGCATAGGTGAGACAAAACAAGAGAATGATGAGATGGTAGAGCATTCATGTTCCTTGTTCACCAACTTGGGTTGCCATGTAGATGGGCATATATAGAGCATTAATGTTCCTTCTTTACCAATTAGTTGCAAAATTACCATGATTTAATATATAAGTTTGAGTATATTACCGGTTCCAATAAATGAAGATTTTCAGCTCCGTCTTCAAACTGGTGTATGCTCGAGCTCTAGTGACTTAATCTCTACAGAAACGCAGACACAAGAAGAATATGAAGAGAGGGGCAGAGCATGTACATTCCTATTTCTCCAGTAAGGGTTGATCAATTACCGTGAGCTTGCTTCACAAGGTGCGTTAGAAATCAAAAACTTCTTTTGTCAATAAATAGCTAGATTCAAGAACATAAGTTCAAGTATTACCAGTTCAAGTGATAAATCTCAACAAAAGGCACAAACACAAGAATAATATGAAGAGAGGGCCAAAGCATGTATGTTCTTTAATTCTCTAGTTAGGGTTATAGAAGTAAGGTGAGTTTGCTTTACAAGGTGCGACAAAAATCAAAATCTTCTATTGTCAAATACTAGCCACACATAAATCACTCAATATACAGAACATTAACAACAATTCAACACCAAATTTGATAGAAAACAGAAAGAAATAGAAGAGGGAACACAACTCTTTTGTTTTTTGTCGACCGCAGCTTGTGAAGGCTTGCCAAAGGTTAGAAGGCGATGGGGAGGCAACAACAATGACGAGGCGGAGAAGGGTAGTGAATCGCCTAGCTTCACGGTGGAGGTTAGGGTTTCACGAGAGAATTTGATATGAAGAAAGTTAAGTGTGCACTCGATAATGAACCAAGATGTGCTCGCGGTGAGAATATAGCAATAACATTTTTGGCGATTGCTAAGGTAGAACCCCTGAAAAATGAGTTTTTTAAAAGCAATTTTGGCGGTTCCCTATTTGAACTGCCGAAAATTCCCTTAGAAAAACTCATTTTTGACAGTTCTGTCTTAGTAACCTTGGAAATGCTCGTGGTACTCTGGTTACCACATTTTCATCGAAATCAGCTTAAAACCGCCAAAATGGGACATTAAAAATGTCCATTTTTGTACTAATGGATAGATTAACAATTTCTTTCACTGAAAAAAAGATCCAAAGATTTGCAACACTAATCGATGTCGAACCCCCATATTTCCCCGTGATGTGTCTATTATACAACTGCATGAGTATTCAGATTTTAATTGGATCGTTGTTGGTGGGTTGCCAGGGCAAAACGCATCAAAAAGTGAAAGGTGACATGGGATATTCAGTTGAATTTTGCTTCGGGATGACTGATGATAACCTTAACCACTAGCAACATTCGTTTTATGAAAGCGTCGAAAAATACGGGCGCGCTATACGATTGTAGCTCACGAATATTAGAATCTGAAAGAAGAAGCCCTATGGTTAGTTTATAATCCAGTCCGTCTCCCTTGGGCGGAGGTTTCTTGTAGGGCAGCATGACCCTTCTTCTTCCACCTTTATCTCTTTGAAGATGGACTGTAATTCTTGGCTTTGTCAGGCATTGGTTCCCCTTTGTTCTCCTCGTTGGTGCAGGTTCTTTGCTCAGGTTTTTGCAGAAAGCTTCTCCCCTTTTTCCTCTTCCACTTCTTTTCCTTCTCCAATGTCCATTCGGAGCAATGGGTTGGTAAAAAGGTTCTTGCCTTTTTCTGGGTCGGATGTTCCCAAGGTAATCATTTGCATGCCAAACTTGCGTGTCCAGGCTTTTGCATGCTTCCCGTCTACCCTTTTATCTTCCTCTGCTTTAACCTTTTTGAGCCTCCTACTTCAAGTCCGGTTAACTCCCTGTTGTCTCATTTCCCTATCGTGCATGTGCTCTTTTCTTCTTCCTTGCTCGTGCGCCATTCTCTCGTTAACTTTTCTACTCTTGCCCCCTCATAATTCCACCTTTTTCCCTTTTTTGGCTCCTACACACTTCATATGGTATTACTCTTTCGATCAAGTCGCTCCCCCGTGCATGTTATGGCTGACAAAGAGCAAGGTGTTGATGATCTGGTAGCTCAGTATGCGGGCATGTCTTTAACGGAGGAGGAAGGAGTAGTCACTCATATGGATGATTTCTTGGAGATTGAGTTGCCACTCCCCTTTGATAGGTGCCTGCTGGGGAAATTGTTTCTCTCCACAAATGTCGACGCTCGAGTGATTGAGAGAACTCTCTCAAAGGTGTGGCAGGCGGAGGATAGTCTAAGAGTTAAAGGTCTGGGAGGTGGCCTTTTTCTGTTTCAGTTTGGAGATGCGGAGTGCATGAAGGTTGTGCATGAAAAGGGACACTGGTCATTTGATGGTGGGCTCCTTGCTATGGAAGAAATGACAGACGTAAGGTGCCAAAGGATCACTCCTTCCAGTGGGTTATGATCTGGATTCGAGTGCATGATGTGTCGTTCTTGTCCTTCAACCGGGAATTTGCTCGACGCATAGGAGATCGGGTGGGCAAGTTCGTCGATTATCAAGAAGATGTTGGGAAAAGTGGTGGTGACTACCTGAGGATAAAAATCAAGCTCGACATACAGAAACCAGTTCTAAGGTATGTCACAGTCTCTCTGGAGGGAGTAGACTCAATACTTAGGGTAAGCTATGAGCGTTTGCCGGCTATCTGCTTTCATTGCGGTATGCTCCTACATGCATTGAGGGATTGCTCAGATGAGAAGAAATGTGAGGCAAAATATGCCTATGGGCCTTAGCTTAGGGCTGAGGGTTTCAGTGGAAGTGGTAGAACTGTTAACTTTGAAGTTGGGGGTCGAGCTCGGGTGTGGGTCTAAGCTTAAGAAACCCTCGTGCATGTGCTAATGATCCTGAGGTAGAGTCACAAGAATCATCAAAAGTGCAGGACAACTCGCATGCAAGTCCATCTCAGGAGAACCCAGTAGAAGATGGAGGGCCGGTGGATGTCGGAGCAGATGGTTTGCCTATCTTGATGATGAAGGAACCACTGGTGGCTGTGCAACACGGTCGCAAGAGGAAGATGGCTAATGTAGAGGATGATCTCACTTTAGAAGAGTTTCTTGCAATGAAAGGAATTGGGGAGTCGGCCAAGCAGGGTAAGCAGGTGGCCACCTCTAAAAATAGTGCGATGGACAATTCTTTTTCTACTTCAAGGGCGCCTTTAGGGAGATCCCAGGGCAGGCCGCAGCAATAAGTTGCATGGTGGTCAACTGCCGAGGATTGGGTGGTCAGTAAGATGGGTCCTGAGTTTACTCAGGAAGGCTGCGCCTAACTTGGTGTTCCTTTCGGAAACCAAGGTCTCTAGTTGAAGGATGCTGATGATTGGGAAGAAATTCAAGGGCTATATGGGGGTGGCAATGGATTGTGCGGGACGTAGTGGCGGGGTGGGTCTTTTGGAAAGAAGGCATGGATGTTACGGTTTTCTCTGCCTCCTCTCATCATATTGACATTCTGGTAGATGGCCGCTCAAGGAACTGTTGGAGATTTACTGGTTTGTACGGTTGGCCTGCGTTGGGCGATAGATGGAGATCATGGAGGCTACTTAATGATCTGAAGGGTTTTTGGGATGGTCCTTGGCTGGTGGGAGATGACTTTAATGAAACCTTCTACCAGCACGAGCAGTTAGGGGGTGGTAGGAGATCGATGACTAGCATAAGAGCTTTTCGGGAATGTGTTGATGATTGTCAACTAGAAGACCTGGGTTATAGAGGAGGTAAATACACTTTCACAAACAAAAGAGGAGGAGCTGCGGGTACAACATCTAGGATTGACCGTTTCCTAGCTGATGAAAGGTGGTTAACTTTGTTTCCGCATGCATCAAACTTCCACCAGAAGTGGGGCAGATCGGATCATAGGCCCATGTTACTGATTTTTTGCCCTAGTAGAAGGAAATATCCTAAGCCTTTAAGTTCGAGAATTGTTGGGCTAAAGAGGTGGAATGTCGCAATATCGTCCAGAGAGTGTGGAATGGGACTGGGGGTGAAGATTCCAACTATATGACAAAGGTCCTCCAATGTGGTTATGAACTCAAACAATGGGGGAGACAAAGGTTTAAAGCAGAGAGGAAAAGGATCCTATACTTGGAGAAGGAGGTTCATGATGCGGTAAATAAGACTAGGAATGAAGATTTTGATGTATGGAGGTATAAGTGTAGGGAACTGGATAATCTCCTTCTGAGGGATGAGCAGAGGGCAATGCAGCGGGCTAGGGAACTCTGGATTAAGGCTGGGGATAGAAACACAGGGTTTTTCCATCAGAGTTTAAGGGACAGGAGTAGAAATAACCAGATTCTCTATTTGAAGGGTGATAATGGAGTTGTTCACACGTCCTGGGAGGATATTGAGAGCGCAGCTAGGGCCTACTTCACAAATCTTTTTGCCTCCTCTATACCTGAGCAAAACTACCATCTACTAGCTTGTGTTGAACAAAGGGTGACCAGTGAGATGAACCAGGTTATTGGAAGGCCATTCCAAGGAGAAGAAGTTTTGGAAGCTTTGAAGAGTATGCACCCAGCAAAAGCTCCCGGTCCTGATGGATGAACGGTACCTTCTTACATACTTATTGGGATATCATACATGATGATTTTATTAATTTGGCTTTATCTATTTTAAATACCGATGATATGCCTGAGGGTTTAAATCACACACACATTGTCTTAATTCCAAAAAAGAGATGAGCGATTGCTATGAGGGATTTTATTCGTCACATATCTTTATGTAACACAATTTATCGTGTCATCTCAAAAGTCCTAGTAAACAGGGTAAAAAACTGTATGCACTCTATCATTTCTGAGGAACAAGCTACTTTTATTCAGGGCGATTGATTAGTGATAATATAATAGTAGCCCATGAACTGTTCCATTGTATGAAAATTTCTCGATCTCGTGTGAAGGGGGTTGCATTGCCTTGAAACTGGCTATGGCAAAGGCTTTTGATAGGCTTGAGGGGAGTTTTGTGCTGAGTGTCCTTGAGAGTATGGGCTTTCATCAGAATTGGGTAAGGTGGTGAGGAAATGTATTACTAGTGTTTCAATGTCCGTGTTGATCAATGGTCCCCTGGTCGAGTCTTTTTTCCAAGGAGGGGGTTAGGCAAGGGGATCCTTTGTCACCTTTATTGTTCTTGTGCAGTATGGAGGTGTTCATTTCTGCCTTAAAACTAGCTGAAAGTTCTGGTATTACTAAGGGAGTTTCTTTTAAAGGGATGGGACTTAGTATTCATGGGCTTCTTTTTGTTGACGACTATATTGTCTTTGGGGAAGCAAGTGAAGAAAACGCCAGGAATGTTAAATACATAATTGATGACTTTTGTGAAGCATCTGGCCACAAATTAATGTAGCTAAGTCAGGGCTTATGTTTTCTGGTGGGGTTAGCCAACACATGAAAGCGGATTAAGAGTTGTCTAGGGATTGATGAGGTTCAAAACTTGGGGATGTACTTAGGCTTCCCAAGTCAGATTGGGAGAAGTAAAAGAGCAATCTTCAACTTCATTAAGGAAAGGGTTTTAGCGAAAATTCAGGGATGGACCAGGGTGGTGTCTCACGCAGCTAGGACAATTCTTGTTAAAGTATTCTGCAAGCCATTCCTACTTTTGTCATGAGTGTTATTAAGCTACCTGCAAATCTAATTAAAGAAGTTAGGCGTGTTTATCACCTATTTCTAGTGGGCGGTCGAGTTGATAGGAGAAGCATAAATTGGAAAAGGTGGGATCACATGTGCTTGCCACAACATCTTGGAGGATTGGGCTTTAGAGATCTTGGGGCTTTCAATGATGCTCTGCTCATGAAGCAGGTGTGGAGACTTCTCCAAAACCCTGATTCCCTTGTTTCCCGAGTGCTGCAGGGAAGGTACTTTAAAAAATTCCTCGATTCTTGAAGCAAAGAAGGGCTCCTGTCCTAGCCCATTATGGAGAGCATTACAAAGTGTAATCATCATGGTTAAGCAAGGATCTTGGCGAATAATAGGCAATGGTGAGAACACAAAGCTCAGTACGTGACAGATGGCTGGTGGTAAGCCAGGGGGTTTTCCCTCCTTGTGGAGCATTCCCCCTGCTGAAAGATCATCTTACACAGTTGCGCATCTCATTGAATCACCGGGGAGGAAGTGGAAGGAGGATCGGGTTAAGGAATGGTTTAATCATAAAGAAGCCATGCTCATACTTGGCATTCCCTTGCATGAGAATGCTGAAACTGACACCTGGGGATGGGGGCACACCAAGAACTTCTGCTTCACAGTTAAATCGGCCTATCATATGATTATGTCCAACAAAATGGTGCACTCCAGCTCCTCTAGCTCCTGTCAGTTGGGGAGAGCAATTAGAAAAATCAGAAGATGCAAATTGCACCCGCGAATAAACCTGTTCATGTGGAAGCTGCTACAAGCTTTTATTCCTTGAAAAATTGTCCTTGCTCGTAGACTGAAAGTTCAAAATGATCTAGACTGTGCTCTATGCCATGATACTGACAGCTTGCTCCATGTTTTTTATTACTGTTGTGATGTAAGCACTGAGTGGAACTCGATGGATTTAAAGCCTCCATCTTATTTACATTCTAATGATAGTTTCATTGATTGGTTGATGTTCACTTGCCTGCAAACTGAGCTTATACATACTGCTAAACTTTGCACTCTTCTATGGAAGATTTGGTATGCCAGATGCTTGTTGCAGCAGGGGAAAGCTTCCAGCTATCGATGGGGTTGCGAGTTGGCGCAATCCTTCCTGATTCCTCGTCCCCAGACCCAGATTTGACCGGGAGAAACAGTTATGGAGAGAATCATCGTCAGGAGGAAAATGGAAGTGTAGCAACAATCCATGTTGATGCTAGTGTAGGGAGCGAAGGGCGAACGGGTTTGCAGCAGTGATCAAAGGTGCTGACAAAAGGGTGATGGCGGTGGCGGTCAAAGGCAAATGTGGTCTCTTCACGCCAAATGCTACTGAAGCAATGGCAGTTGATCTTGGTATCGAGCTTGCTAATAAGATGGTGTGTAGACACCAAAAATTCTCACCCATCTTATATTGGAACAAAATACGAAAATAAACATGCTTCTAGAAACAAGGCGGTCGTCCCCCGTTTTCGCCAAAGGAATTTCTTTCTACCGGCATTTGAACCTCACATTCCTATGGAAAAGGAGCACGAGCCTTTTGTTGAAATCTGTTTTTAACTGACTTCATTACGTTTTGAATCTTATTTTCAGCTATATTCCATACTTTCATGTCATTAGATTGATCGTCTCATTTTATTGTATATACTTTCTTTGGATTCATCGTGTTTTTTAGAGGGTTTATCCAGTCAAATTTAGAACTCTCGTATTATTCTCTCCATGAATATACTGAAATTCAATCCAGTGTAACCGGTTAAGATGCTCGCCACGCAACTCGTAGGTCGCGGGTTCGATCCTTGGCGAGGGCGATGGTCCTTTTATTTCCGTTTTTAGCTCGCGTCAGAGCTTTTAACCCTTGTTAGTCCTGTTATGTATCGAAGTGCGTCGTAGCTCAGTTGGACAAGGTACGGGAGGGACTATCTAGAGATCCCGAGTTCGAGTGTGGGCAGGTGCAAACCCGCTTTTTATTTTCGGTTCCTCCTTTTTAGCCCTCGTTGGGCCTGTCCTTTGGTTAGCCCGAATTGAAGGTAATAAGTGAGCCCATTGCCCTCAATTTGAAACCCTAAAGGAACATCTGTCTACCCCTCCATTATAAAAACATTCTAAAAAACCCTACAGTAGACCACGTTTTTAACCAGCCGACTAACATCAATCCCCATTATTCCTGTCCCCTACATTCTCTCGCTTCCAGTATTCAAAAAAAATGAAAGAGAAAGAAGCAGACTGAAACCTTGCTTCTTCTTCCTCTCGGAGACTCGAAAAACCCAGAAGAGATTCATCTTTGCTTTCAAAAACTTCGCTGGCCTTTCAATTGTCACCAGCACCTTACCCTTCGCCACCAATACCTGTTCGAAAATCCCTCCGAACCCACGCCCCTGAGTTCTTTCCTTGATTTCGACATTCCAAGGGCAGAGTAAGTCGCGCCGGTTTCTTCCATGCAAGCGATTCTCGTTTTTTTTCTTCCTTTCTTTTTACTTATTTTGTTTCTTCCCCTTGATTTCGAGTTCCTTTGCAAGAACATCTTCGATTATGTTACTCCTCCGTCTTTTCTGTACATATATATATACTCGATTTGGTTTTGTTCGTTTCATTCCGGCTTTCAACTTTTCTCACGAACTCATTCTCGGTTTTTGCACTGTAATTTAGTAGTCCGATATTTTCGAAGGATAGAACAGAAGGAGAATCAGTTTATCCGCTCCTATTTGTCTTTGAGATTTCAGAACCAGAGTCCGAATTTCCATTTCGCACGCCTCTGGTTCTAGAATATGCATCTGTTTAGAATTGTTATTAGAGAAGCGGATATGGTTTCCAGAGACAATCTGAAATATAAGCCATCATCCCTTACTCCATTTGTTTCTCTTTTTTCTCTTGCCTCTCACTCTATGTCGATCTTCTCTGCTTCGAGATTTTCGGATGGATATTCAGCCTGCTATGAACCTTGAAGTTCACGAACAAGGCAAGAAACCTTGGCATTTGGTGAAACCGCACTTCCTCCTCCTTCTATGACATCCTGAACTGGTCCATCTCCAGTTGCGGGATTGGTTCTCTTGCTATCATCACGTTGTTTGTGAACTGGTCCGCTTCCAGTTGTGTTCCTGTATACTTTGTTAGAATGCATGGCGAGTTACAGGTTTGAGACTATCAGTTCAAACTGTTTGTTCATCTCTTTGCTTATCTGTTGCGGACTAATGTTTGGGGCAGCCCCTGTTTTGTTTTAAGGAATTTGCAGGAGGTTTGGTACACTCCCTGTCGGTACAAAACTCTAACCCTTGTCATCTGTTGAAAAACACCAGTGCAACATGGCCTGTTTCATGCCTGTTATCTGATATTTATCTCTATCTGGGGGTCTGCTCTACTTCTGGAAATATTTGGCTTGCCTATTTGGCTTGCTAACGATTATTCCTTTAGTATCTAATGGCAACTTGGAATCTGTGACACCTTCTGTTTCCTTTAGCATTTTGGCTTACAGACTAGTTTATCAAAGGCAAAAATGATTCGGAGTTCATTTCGGTTGTTAAACCACCCATATCCCTCACAGTTAGCGGTTAATTCATTAAAAGCTAGGGCTCTGCTGTGTCTGTATGTGGTTAGCTTGAGATATTTCTCTGCACTGTTGGAAGCATGTTTGTTAACATTACTGGGAATCTGACTTAAATTCGAACTGCTCAGCTTGTTTTTCTCACATAATTTACTAGACTCACAGACAACTCAATATTGTTTTTAAGGAACTTTAGACAGGATTGAATAAAAAAGGAACTAATCCGATTGCCCTAAGTCTCTGTTTGTTTTGTTTAAATGATCAATGACTTTCTCTCTGTATTCAAGTTTCAAATCACGTTGCTTACCGGCAATTCATGTACATGTCTCGTTCACAGCTTCCTGCTCACTTATTATTTTCTGTTTTAATCCATGTTCCTGGCCTGCGCTTTATTTGTACATACTCTACCCTTTTTATTCGTACATGTTTATAGTTTTTTCTGTTTAAATCCTTGTATATATATAATCTATTTACTAAGCCCTAGTTACTAGACCTTTAGGACCAAGCCTTAGGATAGAGGGTGAACCCTAAGATTTAGGTGAGCCATGGTCCCACCTAATAAACTGGGTAATCCCTAAACCCAAACCACATCTTGTAATAATTTGTATTAATTTAAACCTTCCTCAAAATTCATTCTAGTTCGATCCATTGTTCTTTTCAAATCGTCCAAAGCTTAAACCAAGCCCCAAATTGTCTCTCTTATTTTGGCCACTCACTCTTTTTCTGACTTTGTTTAATTTTTCAAAACCTTCTCTGATTTCTTCAAACTGGCCCAATTGCTTTGACCCGCCCAAGGTTTAATTCAAAACTGACCCAAATTCTTGACCCAGCCCGATGCCCACGATTGGCCCAAAATTCGAAGCCCAAACCTACTCAAATTCTGCCCAACTTCAGCTCGACCCAATATCCAAACCAAGCCCAAATTCAGCCCGGCCCGTTACTCTACCCAACCCAAAGCCCAAGGCTTAAACTCGAAGCCCAAAACTCACTCAAATCCGACCCAAGGCTCAGCCCAGTTCAAAACCCACTCAAACCTGGCCCAAAGGCCCACAAATAGCTCAAACCCACAATTAAACCAAGAACCCACAGCCTTGGCCCAATAATCCAACCTCGGCCCAGTCATTTCTCCCAAGTCCACACATCTCGGTCCAAGTCCACCCCAAACCCCAGCCCACGTTCCTCAACTCGAGTCGAAACCCAAAAAGCCCATGGCCCAAAACCCAAAAAAAAACCCATGGCCCAAACCACAAGCCAAACCTGGCCCATTGGTCTTGACCCAGCCCAATGCCCACAATTGGCCCGAGAGTCTACAATCAGCCCAAACCCAAAACCTCAAAAGCCCATGGCCCAAAACCCAAAAAAAACCCTTGACCCAAAACCAAGCCAAACCTGGCCTGGCCCATTGTCTTGACCCAGCCCAATGCCCACAATTGGCCCGAGATCTACAATCAGCCCAAACCCAAACCCCACCCCAAAGCTCATGGCCCAAAATCAAGAAAGCCCAAAGCCATAAGAGACCCATGTCTCAAACAAGGCTCAAGTCCACAAAGCCTAAAGTCCACAAAATCAAGCAAGACTAAGTCCATAAAAATCAAGTTAAGTCCACAAGAATCAAACCTTGTCCCGAAGGTTAACCTTTGACCTGAAATTTGACCTTTGACCCAAACTTTGACCTGATCGGACCCTGACCAACCTCACTTTGACCTGGTCTAGCCTTGACCTGAATGTTGACCTTGACCAGAAAACCTTGACCTTGACCAGAAAAACCCTCGACCTTGACCAGAAAAACCTTGACCTGAAAACCTTGACCTTGACCAGAAAACCTTGACCTTGACCAGAAAACCTTGACCTTGACCAAAAAACCTTGGCCCAATCATTGACCAAACCTAAGCGTTGACCCGACTCATCTTCCAATACAAGTCAAATCAAATCAATTCCAGCACCTTTTCAAACCCGATTCCTTTCAATCCAATTTCACTTGTAATTTCCTTTCAAAATCTAAAAACCCAAAAGAATTTCAAAACCATCATTTTATTCAAGTCTCATCAAGTTTTCAAAAAAACCATTTTGTAGAATTTAAAAAGGAAAAACTCTTCTCGCATATACATAAAGTTTTCTCCTAAAAGCATTTCTCAAAATCAGTGTTTCTTCGTCGAGAATTCCGAACAACATTCAAAGTTTTCTAACTTAGTTTTCAAATCCAAATAATTTGTTTTCGGGAGCAAGAAATGTCTAACCCCTTAAAGCATTTCCTCCATGGTTAGAACATCACTTGTCTTCCTTCCCAAAATAAAAATCCGAGGCAGGGCACTGGGGTTATAACCTTCCCTTGTCGCAGTCTGGATCTCTTTAGGCGGGGCATTAGGGTGACAAACCTCCCCTAATTGTAGCCTAGATTTTTACAAGGCGGGGTGCTAGGGAAGTAACGACCTTCCTAGTTGCAGCCGGGATTTTAGAATCGTCTAACTCCCTTCCACTCGATTTCAATGTTTTCGGTTTTTTAACGTTTTAAAACCCGGGAGTTAGAGACGTTATTAGGGTTCGACCGAGAACACCCCATTCATGGTGTTTCTCTCTGAATCCTATTTTTCGACATAAATTCATTGCCCCATCTTTCGAGCCTCGGCACTTACCATTAATTAAGTGTCGTGTTCGAGGGGGTACATAGGGTAATCCCTCGGGATTATCCACCCTTTTTACAACAAAAAATGATTTTCCAGTTTTAAAAACTTTAAGAGAGACAATTCTGAATAAACCAATCCAACGTTTCCATTAGAGCTCTAGGACCCATAAACACTCCTCAATCCTTCTCTGAACCAACTCTAAGTCACATAGGATCTCCAATTCCCAAATACTCCCGAACAACCGTAGTCATCTTAAACCTGAAACATCTTCAAAATTCCGAACACCTGTAAACCAAACATCCTCCTTCATACTCCATCAACACTTTCGACTTCCTGTCCACCTCAAAAATTTGACCATTCAAAAATCCAAACTTCATGAACACGAAATACTCCTCAATTCCATCAAAGAATCCGAACACCTCTCAGCTTCATAAAATGACCAAAATACCCCTAGGCTCTACAAAATGACCAAAACTCTCCTTAACCAGCAAATGATCCGAACACCCCTTGACTCCAAAATATGATGACTCTTTTGCCCCTCAAAAACTCCTATCATCCTATTAATTCAGTGAAGTCCCGAAACAATCTCAAATCTCTCAGAACAATTAAAACCTCTCACACTCCAACCAAACCAACTCCAAGACCAGCCTATTCTTAACTCTTCGAACTCATCCTTTCCTTACTCCTCTTTTAATCCAATCCTTGGCTTTTAATGAATCTCTCTAAAAGGTTTTGAAAGAAGGTAATCCCGACAATTGGAGACCGAGGTTTCCTCGGGCACCAATCCGAAGTCGTGGTCGTTGCCACTTCTAAGGGGTGTAACCCAGTGCGAACCCACATAGAATCTTTGACATGACCAGATAAATCCTATCCATAATTTCAGAGTCAACAAATGGTTCTTAGAACCCTCCTTCCCTTCCTTCCTAGTATCTTAGGTCAAACTAGGTGGCGACTCTAGTCAATTCCGCCTTATAGAGGCATAAGTCCGCGTGGAGCCCATCGAGAGCGGGTGTAGTGCACACTTGCATTCCCCTTTATGCTTTCTGGGAAAGACGGACAATGTAGTAGGTATTTGAGGGCTGCCATGAATAACGGGTTTTCACCCTCCACAGAATGGCATTTTTTTTAGGATCTAGGCTTTTTAGTCAGACCTTATTTAGATAGACCCCCCCTCATACCGAAAAATCACCCTCCACAGGGTGTAGACAAGGTTTTGCTTAAAAGTGATTGCCTGCAAATTGTTAACTTTTTGAATGGATATAAAGACTTGGGTGAAATCGATGTATATGTGGCTAGGTCACTATCAAATCTTTTGAGGAAACTTTCTAGCTTTCGGTCTTTTGTGTTCAAGTATGTTTTTAGGAGTGAAAATGTTGGGGCACATATTTTGGCGAATATGGGTAGAAGTGGTCACGATTGTGGAGAATAGATTGATAATGTACCAAAGCATCTTGTAAGCATTTGTGATGAATGATAGCTGCAATGCTCTAATTTTCAAAAAGAAAGAAGAAGCCCTAGTCCCTGGAACTTGACACTCAGCTTTGAGGATGTACAATACCAAATGTCAGTATATCTCATTGCGGTAAAAAAATTCAATATCTGTCATCGATCGCCAACATAGCACAGATAAGAGAGCGGCCCAATGGCATGCTAAAAATTTTCCACTACGCTTAGACTGTAGCCCAAAGGACAATCTTTCGGGGGCCCGATTTTAGTCTTGCGTTATCCTCTCATCCATCTTCATCTCGACGTTTTCCTTCTGCTGCTAAAGTTCTACCTGAAGAAGGACAACGCCGGGGGAGACTCGAGAGAGCGCTTCCCAACCTCCCACTCTGCGCCATCCTTGCATTTCAGCTGTGGTCGCCTGAAGTCGTCAAGGGCTCTAATAGGCTGTTCTTTAAGGCGGTGGACGTTCAGGGGTAACAATGTAAGTTTAACCCACGGTTTCTGCTATTCCTCTTCTAATTCCCCAACCCTATCTTGTCTTCTCTGGGTGCTCCGGAAAAAAAAAGAGCTTGCGCTCTTTGCCTTTGGTGCGTACCTGCTGACTGCTGCGAATTTAGTTTCCACCTCGTTCTTCCATTGCGTTTGCAATTGGTGAGACTTCTTTCATTTCATATGTAGCTGGAGAGGAGGATGACCATCAAGGTTTTTTTCTTTGATATAACTGAATTTGAGGGGTCCTTGATTGCTATTTCAATCGTCACTACAAAAGTTAATTTCTTGAACCGAACGGTGGGTACTGGGTAACCGCTCGGCTATAATTGTTTACGGCTTTTATCATTTCAAGATCACGGTGAAGTGATAGCAATTCCCTGCTGCCGCCTCATGATCTATTGTTACTATTGTAGTTTTTTTTTTTTTCTGAAGACTGTTGAGCAAGCTGAACTTTCTCTTTATGAGCTGCAGTTGGCAAGTATCTGATCGCTAGAAGTGTTGGTATTTATGGAGGTTGAGAAATTTTGCGCAAGGCAATATTGGTGCCATTTTACTGAACTGTATGCTATTGCCAGCAGCGTCGTTGTATGAGGTTTATTAACATTTAGCGATGTGGAGGAAAAGAGCTGAATTATATCAATTAGGATATTACATAAATGTGGCCAGCTATACTTTGTTGAAGATTTCCTGCTACCGCCTTAAATACCATCAAGTAGTTGAAGATTTCATGGCCAGCTATACTTTACTATTTTTTAAGATAATTGTGGTTGTTATAGTCTGTGGCCACTCCAGTTCTTAAGATCAACAACTACTTACGCCCGTGGTGTAATGATCTGTGTATCTTGTTCATGCTGAGCAAAATTTCCTAACTATACTGTGTATGTTGCGTGTTTAAAATATCATGTGTCTCACTGAATTATTGTAGAAATAGATTGAAGGTTAGCTATTCTTAGTTTTGTTTTGATTAATTTAACAATTTAGTATTCTCATGACATTCAGAGTTCTAGCGTTATCTTATAGATGTTTTGATGTGAAGACATCTTATTTCCTTCTTTGATGCTGCAGCAGCTTCTAAGTGAATGATATCCTCATTCAAGTGGAGTTAATGATGTTGGCTACACATCAGATGCAGGTAATTAAGAAAGCCGGAGATTGATAATGTCTTGGCTTTGGATGGATGTGTTGTTCACTAGATGTTGATAGGAGGTTCCTTGTAAATGGCATCCTTGTTGGTGCCTTAATGTCATAATGCCTTATACATGCTAAGCGTCTCTTTTAGAAGTATATGGACACAGTGCTATTGATTCTGGTGCCAGTATCTATATATGTTTAGGAGGTTTACTATGCTTTTACCCTTGCACTCTTTGATCTGTCTCCTATGTACTTGTACATACTCATGAGCAATCAATAATTTTTTGCATGCTGCAAGTGCAACATATACTTTACTTTTGAAGATGGTCGTTGGTATCATGGTTCTCTAATTGTATTCTGTAAAAAAGTAAAAGAAATAACTTTTGCTAATTCTACCTGTCTGTTATGGATTCTTTCCCATACCTGTCTATGTGTGGGAGAGAATCAGTTCCTCTCACTGTCTATTTCTTCTTTCAAACATGGAGGGCCTAAAGGGTCTTGCTTCTGTATCCATTGCCTAAAACAAATCATGAAAAAAGTCCCTCTGTAGTTGCACTAATTTGCAGAGCTTGTTCATTGCATGTTTATTCAGATATGATACTCTACTTGTTACTTTCTGCTTATCCATGTATGGAATTGAGTGTTGTGCTTGTATGGCTATATTCGTTGAGCTGAGGATTTGGAATCTTTATTCCTGTAGCTAGTGGCCTTTGGGTCTGTTTTTGTGACTGATCTTGTGTTCGTTGACTCACTCTATCCACCTTGATTTTTCAGAGTTCTAATGTAGCCTTGCCTTCGAGGAGCTTGCCTTGGGGAAGAAAGCTTGAGAAATTTATATTATTACCACAAGTGGTCCCGAGTGCAAAAGGATTCACTGCCCCAAAGCATTGTTTTCCTCTAAGGTAAAGGGTAATATCCTGTTTTTGTTGGGTTGCGTTTCGATCTCAAAAGATTCCTGTTGAGCTACTGTGCAAATAAGATTATTCTGCATAAGTGGGTGGAATGCAGTAGAGTCTTTCCTCCTGAAGTTTAATTTTGCAGCTTTTGTCTTGACACAGGAAGCAATTTGTTTCCCCTCTGTGTGAGTATGTATATTGTGCACAAGTGGGTGCATCTAGGTCCTTTGAAAAGCAAATTTCTGTTATAATACATGTATTGAAATTAACATGAAGATTTCTGTTGTGCCGTTTCGTGTTCTAGTCTCTCTTTCTTGGTAGTTAGTTCTATGTTATCGAGAGAGTGTTTACATTGTGCATGTAGTTGGTGTTCAATAACTCATCATCTGATGCTGTCTATTTTCTGTCTGCAAGTTGCCAACCTTCCGGATCTTGATTCTTGTGTTATTGTCCTCTTTTCCTGATGCAGGTTAACAATAAATTATGCGCAGAAATTTAAGCCGAAACGTCTATGTATATGCTATTTCAAAGGAAACCCCCAAAATGAAGAATCTTCTTCTAATGGGTCAAGCAAATCTAAGCAGCACCCCAAAAATTCTTCTAGAATCTCTTATGTTCCTCAAAGTAGTAACTTACCAGAGCTACAGGATGTGTCAGTTTCTGGTTCCACCAACCCTGATGAAGGGACCTTGTCTAGATCTCAGGCTATACAGAAGCTTTTCAGGCATTGGTTGACTCTTTTGTGGACAGAGTCTGCAGAGCAAGTTGGTCTTCAAATTGAAGCGGGGCCTTCACATGAGCTTTCACAATCTCAGAAGGCAACTCTAGAGGGAAGAAGTCCTGTTCTAAAGGTGGCTTGGAGGTACTTTATGGCACTGGATGTAACAGTAAAGATTCCCTTGATGATATTGTAAGTCAACTCCTATGGTATCTGCTTGTTTGTTTGTTTAATATTTGTATTCGTTTCCTTCAAGAATTAAATATATGTTTCATCTGCTTTTGTTTTCTTGGTATTTTCACTACTTTTTTCAGATCTCTTTTTTCTCACCCGTTTCGATAGCCCCGTTATCCTCCATTACTCCTGTTCCCACCCCTATCACATTTTCAGTTTTTCCGCTCCTTCGTGTTTTTCTTTCATGTATATCGATTGCTTTGCCCAATCTCATATAGACGACCCCAATAATTTTGGGAATAAGGCTTTGATTGTTGTTGTTCACTTCCTTTATGTGTCCTCTTGTACATTATTCTATCGGTTGTAGTGCTTCTATGGGGTCGGGTTTCAAATATTTTTCTTTTGTTTGACATTGTTTTTGTAGTGTTCCTCTGTACCTAGCGGTGAACTTGGTCTGTGGAGGCAGAGTCGCAAGGGAAATGACGCCATTGTGGATTATGGGCCCCTTGATTGCAGCCTTGTACGTAAAATTAGCTCAGAGAATCATTGCACTATATGTTATCACCAGCAAGCAAACTGTGCAGGTGTGCAAAAACCTTCCACTTTATATGGTAAAGCTGGGAAAAGGAGCATATCACAGTGTATGGATCCCTCTAGTGACTACTGACTATAAGGGGCTACCTAGTAGGAAATGGAATGAATTTCTAAAATGGCGGAATGAGAGATGGATCGATTTCTTAGAGTCCATATGGCCTTGGTATTACAGATGGTTGCAGTTCGCTAACACTTCTGATTTGATAATTCTCATATAGATGATGTATATCTGTGCGCGTAGGGGAAATGACGGGGGGCAAGTGATCAACTAGTACAGAGATCTCTAGCGAGATTTTTCTATTGGGGAGGGAAGCTATAGATTCTACTAAGAGGAATCTCTCTATCTCGATCGCTGTCTCTCATGCGCACATGTATGCACTGCAACTTGCGGCTCATAGATAGAGGATTGATTCATGGGAGGTGTTATAGTTCTATTGTCGATGGCAATGCTAGTTGGCTGGCTGCCTTGGATATGTTTACTTGAGGTTCTGTTGTAATGTATAACAAGGAGAGAATTTTTTTGCTATTATGTATATTATTTTTATAGCACGAGCTGATGAGCAGAATGGTATTAATGATATTGATTTCTTGTTTGCAAAATAGTAATTTGTTGGTGCGAGTCTTTGTGTATAGTGGGCAATGAAAATAAATTAGCTGATAGCTGACGAGATTTTTGTAAACGAATACTTGAGGTTCTGTTGTAATGTATAACCAATCAGCCCATCAATACAAAGGAGAGTGCAGGGTAGTGAAGGAGATAAGGCACTACATCCAAGGTCCCGTTCGTTCATTAGCGCCAGAATTTGTAGCTGATTAATGTCACAATAATCTACATGTAAAATTCCAGATTAAGGTGCGTCTCAAGTTTAGGTTGTTCTTTGGCAGGCTTGAATTTTAAAAGATCTTTACTGGACAAAATACTAGAATGCCCCTTGAGTAGATGTCTCTGTGCCTGTACTTTCAAAAATTTCCTTCACTCACTCAAGCAATAATGGTCTACACGGAAAGGGAGAAGAATGAGTGTGGGTCTAGGAAGAAAATTTGGGAGAAAGTAAAGGGTAACAGTGTCTTTCTTCCTTCACTGAAATCACATTATTCTTCAAACGCAGGGTTTACTAGCTCTATCTTTAAGCTATTGCAGTTCTGAATCGCGCTCACAATTCGCTCATCTGTCAAATCCTTCCTAAATGATTAATGTCATTAAAGTAACTTTTTCAACATTAATGTTGAGAACGAACGGCCCCTACATCTACCAAATTTAAGAGAGGCATGTGTCAATTTACTTTCTTTTCTTTAAAAAAAAAAAAAAACAATTTTGGGAGAGGAGCCGGAGGTGGACGCCCAGCGCGCCTATACTTCATTTTTTTCTTTTTTTTTCAATTTTTTTACTTCTTTATCACTAAAAATTTGATGTAATTTTTAATATATATGTTCAAAATGAAAAAAAATTATACCATTGTTCATCTAAATTCGAGCTCTTCAAAACAAGACCAGTCATAGAAATATGTTTTGACAATTTTTTTAAAAAAATATTTTTACATGTATACCATGATATTTTAATGTGAGGATGTATGTTCATATTTTAATATGAGAATGTACATGTTCTTTAATGAATATCTGTACATGTTTGTATGGCCATATGTACTAGTTTTCTCCCTTATATGTATAGATTTTAATCTAAGGATGTACATATTTAATGATTCGTACATGCTTATGTGACCATCTGTATGTTTTTAATGCGATGATGTACATGTTTTTACGTGTGGATGTACATGTTTTAATGAACATTTATACAGGTTTGTATGACCATCTGTACAAGTTTTTTTTACGTTTTGTACACTATACATGTAAAAATATTTTTTTAAGTTGTCAAAACATATCCATGACTGGTCTTGTTTTGAAGAGTTTGAATTTAGATGAACAATGATATAATTATTTTTCATTTTGGACTTATATATTAAAAGTTACAATAATTTAAATTTTGTGTTATGATAAGGATAAAGAAAAAAAAGAAAGAAATGAAAAAAAAAAATCTGCGTGCTCCTATCTCTCCCTCACAACTTTTCTAATTTACAAATATTACCCTAATGTAGCCATGTTAGCTACATTTAGATGTAGCTAAGACTGATTCAGGAGATAAACCCGGTAAAATGGGTTCGTAGCGGCTTGGGTTCAGCTTTTTAACTGGTTGAGGTAGTTAACCCGCTAACTTGTATATCTATTTCCTTTATAAAATTGTTGCACAAATTTAATAAGCTTTAGATTATAAATGGACTATATACAATAGTAATTTTAAAGAAATATTTCATACGCTTTTCAATACTATGTATACATGATGTTCAATTAATTGTCATTGGTTTTTAAAGATTAAATATATTTGAATTTAATCTTATATATGTATAAAATTTGAGTATTGTACATATAATTATGTTTTAATTTATAATGTTTTTATTTTTATAGAACATTACTTATTTATGTAGAAAGTTTAAATGGGTTATCTGTTGGTTAATTCGCGGGTTGAAGGGTTGGATTAGGGTTGAACTTTTAAATTCGTTTAACTAAATGGATTGAGTTAGAATTGACATTTTTTTAAATGAGTTGGATCGGATCGTACTTGTCAATCCGTTTTGTCAGGTTTTAAAGGAGATAGCCTAGTTCTGAAAAATATTAGGTAGGTCTAGCAGGTCTAACAGCCTAGGAGCATGGCATCCACATGAGAAGAAATGTAAGTGTTTATAAATGGGGAAAGGGAACAAAAGGGCAAAAGGAAAAACAAATTGCTCCTTTGGAGCAACCACACCAGCATATGAGTTCTTAACACTTCCCTATATGATATATCATCATAATAATATATTATATTTGTTAAGAAACTTATCATCCTATCTCTCACTACAATAATAAAAACTCTTAACTCATTTCTTGTAAAAAGCAACAATAGAAAGTTATGAAATTTTTGGGAAAGTGTGAACAACCAATGAGAATTAGAAAAGTACATTCCTTAACTAAGAAACATGGAGAGAGAATTTGAGTTGAATCCACTCTATTGTGGAGGTTTTTTCTTTTTCCTTAATGACACATTGAGTGGATTCCACTCTATTGCGGATGGCCTTAGATCCCAAAACAAACACCCTTAACGCTCCACTTTATCAAAGCATTACGTCGGCTAGTACAACTGTACAAGGTCATGAAGAGATTGATCTTGCCGCAATATATAGAGAAGAATGACGTTTTACGAGGGACTTCTCACGTCGCAGGCTTCAGTGCCTCCACCAAGGCTTTTGCCTCTTTCTTCTCCCATTGACAATACCACAATCCCACCATTGTTAGTACTCTACACTTCTAGCAAAGGATCAATGTAGAAACATGTGACGACAGAAGGTACAGTGAAGATCTTCTAATAGAGTTTCTTCTTTCCTTTCTCTGATCTGTTCAACGTGTTCTTCTTTTCTTGTTTTTGTTGTTTTTAGATTTATGTTAGCGTAGTTAGACAAGCTCCCTGGATTGAAATAGCAAACCGGATCTTTAGATTTATTTTGTAATCTCTTCTCTGACTATTAATGCGGGTGTTTAATCCATGTTCTTCATGTGCTTTAATCTTCTGATCAACCATGAAAGCAATATTTGTAGTTTTCTAATCAACACGCGAGAGCTGAAATAGATAACAAGACATAGGAAGTTAAACCGGATTAACGGCTAGAAGCATGATCCCGTCTATAGGTTAATATGTTTTCAATAGAAACTGTTATTTATGCGATTGGTTTGTGTCTGGATTAGAGCATTACCCTAGCTGTAGTTCTAACAATTGATCAGGATTCGTTAAAACTTAGTCGTTGATGAATTATTTATAGTTATAAGTTTATTTTAGAATTAGGGAAAAGTTTATTAATATATTTTAGAAAGTGAAGGTTTGTTTATTAGTAGACAAGGTAGACCGTGTTATAATATTAAGAGAATAAAGAGAGTATAGTAGACAAGGTAGATCGTAATAGGCATACTTCTTTTCGTTTCATTGTACGTCCTTATATAGTACATAATACCAACCGTTACTTAACCTTTGATTGGTAAGAATGCAAAATATCCAAGGTCTTCTAACGAAGAACTTGGAGAGGTTACGAGAGTTACACAGACGAAAGGTTAAGGTAGACCAAAGGATGTGTGGATGTACATCCACAATAAGGTTATTTATAACAAATACTTGATTATTCATATTAATTTAGCCGTTATAGGAAAGACAGGGCATTTTGTGAACATCAAAACTCAAACAGTGGCATATTGTAAACTACAAAACTTAAATAATGGCATATTGTAAACTATAAAACCAAACAAGGGTATTTTATGTACTTTTAAAGTTGTTTTAAAAAAAAATAGTTGTTACACAGTCGAACCAGTGTCATTAATTTTTTTCAAACAAAATTCCATCAGGGGCATTTTGTTCATTGTCCAGAGAGAGTTAACAGTGAATTTAACGTTCGTTACCAGATAGTGGCATTTTGTGAACTTCAAACTCAAATCATGGCATATTAGGGACAACTTTCCAAAAAGGGGTATATCGTGAATTATAAACTCAAATCGTGGTATATTGTGAATTTTCCTTACAAAAAAACAACTTATATTGGTTTTTACATAATCATCTAGTTTTGAAATCAGTCATCAACCCGTATCGGCTATCAACTATAAGCTCTCAAAATGTAAAAGAATGGGGCCCAGGTTAAGGGATTATAAGACTCCATTGGGTTTTCCTTTGCTAACGTCGTCCAGAAGTAGAATGAGCACCCTTCTCTCTTGGCGTGGATATAGGCGTGAAGGAATAACTCTCTTCAACCCTTATCCCAAAGAGACTATTTATAGTCATCCATTAGCATTTTCTATAAAATAAGTTAAGACAAAAAAATGTGTCCACTAATGTAGTTGTAGGCTAGATCTGCTTGCCTAGCAAGTCAGTCGCAACCACTTTAAGTAATTATTAACGTTACTGAAAATTAAATCTTTGATATTTTAAACATTTTCTTATTTAATTGGTAAATCGGTTAAATGAAGCCAACTTCCCAAATTGATATCTTTACGAGGGCATTTGTTTTGGGTAATCAGAAAAGGAATCGGAATGATTCAGCTTTTTGTTGTTTGTTTAGCCAATTTTTCTTATTTTCGAGAAAGGGAAAGTGAATGGAATTACCCGAAAACACTCTAACTTGATTCCCACCCCTTACCAAAGAATGAGATTCCTTTTCCTCTGTACATTTTGACCGGTGACATATGACCATCGACCGATGACCAATGACCAATGACCATTGACCGGTTGTAGGATCGATGGGGCTGACGTAGTCTGTCTAGGTTGTTAGACTTGGACAGATTACCTTGATTGAAATGTAACAGACATAGTCAATCTTGTGGGATAGATAGGGATGACATAGTATTTCTGGGTTTTTATACCCAGACAGATTAGCTCAAGAAGCAGAAGCAGTCAATTGACGGGCTATCTTCAAAGAGTTCCAAGAGGTAAGTCATTAAAACACTTTTGACTCTTTCGGTGAATGAACGGAGTCGATCAGCAAAAATAGCAATACAAGAATGTAGGGTTACAAGAAAGTATCTCACACTTAGGGTTAGGCAGACAGACTCTGCCTAACGCCTACACTCACTTCTCAACTAATAGATCAATACAACATATGGAGAAATAAGTGTAAAAGCTTTAAATAGCTAGATATATGAATTGTAGCTTGTAATAGGAGACATGTTCCTAGTGAATTTTCCCTAATATAGGAAGTATTATGGCAAAAACACACATTACAACTGATAATCCCAGCTCTTTATATAGCAAAGCCTTTAGAGCCATTGAGGGAGTCTATTTGTGATATTTTAGGAATAGACCATTTTGTAGCACAAATTTTGGACTTGGCTCAATTCTCGGGTAATTGAGGTCGTTACTCTGATTTTTGGGCTCAAGGAAGTTGACTGAAGATGATAGAATGTTGGGAACAATCGGGCACAAGTTGGACCTTAAAATCTGCGGTAGGTTACAACCGTATGACTTATTCTATTGACCGACTATTTATGGGATAGAGTCGATGGACATCTACTTATTTTTTGTTGCAACAGGTTTGACTATCAACCTTGATGAACTTCTTACACATGGACAACTCCATCCTCAACAACACAGGGTTCCAATGTTTCTTCATTGACTCCATTTGCGCTTAGATTGAGTCATCACTGGCAAAACCCAAAAGTTCCAATAATTTCCCCCTTTTATCGATAATGAAGAAACCCATTGTGATTCCCCCTTCATCCATGCATTGGTAGAAGGATTGCATGTTCCCCCTGAATTTGGCAATTCTTTTGGGTGTGCAGCCCCAATAGAGTCAACTTCAGGTAGATCAATGACGCTCCTTCATCAACAGTGTTGTATTGGTTTTCTATAACACCTTATGAGGGGCGAGGGCTTGATAGAGTGGATCTGGATTATGAACTTCGGCTATGCGCAAAATAAATGGAGTATGTCTGAAGGTTGGAGTCCACCTTGAAAACATAAAAGCACTCTGCCATCTCTAGGTTATTTTCATATGGAGTGTGTCAACCAAACCTTGCTCTGATACCAATTGTAGGATCGATGAGGCTAACGTAGTATGTCTAGGTTATTAGACTAGGACAGACTACCTTGATCGAAATGTAACAAACAAAGTCAATCTTGTGGGATAAATGTGGCTGACGTAGTCTTTCTGGGTTGTTATACCTAGACAGATTAGCTCGGAAAGTGGAAATAGTCAATTGATTGGCTGTCTTCAAAGTGTTCCAAGATGTAAGTCATTGAAACACTTTGACTCTTTCGGTGAATGAACGGAGTCGATCAACAAAAATATTAATACAAGAATGATAAATTTTGTTGATAGACTTTTTAGGGTTACAAGAAAGTATTTCACACTTGGGGTTAGGCAGATAGGGTCTGCCTAACCCCTACACTCACTTCTCAATGATTATATCAATACAACATATGGAGAAATAAGTGTAAAAGCTCTAAATAGCTAGATATATGAATTATAGCTTGTAATAGGAGACATGTCTCTTGTTCCTGGTGACTTTTCCTTAATATAGGAAGTATTACGGCAGAAAAGCACACATTACAACTGATAATCCCAACTCTTTATATAACAAATCCTCTAGAGCCATTAAAGGAGTCTGTTTCTAATATTTTCAGGATCAGACCGTTTTCTAGCACACATCTTGGACTTGAATCAATGCTCGGGTAATTGAGGTTATGACTCTGATTTTTAGGGCTTAAGGAAGTTGACTAAAGATGACAGAACGTTGGAAACAACCGAGCACAAGTTGGACCTTAAAATCCATGGTTGGTTACAACCGTATGACTTAATCTATCAGCATACTCTTTCTGGGATAGAGCCAATGGACATCTACTTTGTTTGTTTTAGCAGGTTTGACTGTCAACCATGATACTCCTTGCACATGGACAAAATCCATCCTCAACAACACACTAGGTTCCAAGATTTCTTCATTGACTCCATTTACGCTTAGATGAGTCATCATCGGCGAAAACCAAAAGTTCCAACACCATTGAATGTTGACTGTAACACCCTCTCCACAATCACACAATAATCCCTCACGTAGCAATAAATTAAACGTCTCACAGCGGAAAATAAATAACAATTACAAAACTCACTCGGGTGTCACCGGCCATTACTCGCCCATGCGAGCAACGAAGCCAAACTACATCCAACTTCCAACATAAACAAATTGCTAACCGCAGTGATAACGAGAAACTCCTATACATCATACTAAGTCCATAAATCATAACAGCGACAAGTGAGCGTCTACCCAAACCTGAATATACACAACCTTACCATAATACAGTTCACCATCTTCATTGCTATACAACATCTCCATGGGTGGTAACAAAAGTAAAACTCCAATTACCCTGTTCCTGCTCTCGTTTCGGCTTTGACAATGATCAACAACCTGTAATGGTGTAGTATCAGCGATAGACGCTGAGTATGCCGGGCCTGGACCCTAATGGTCACTTGTCATTTTAACCATCTTATTATTAGATTGGTTTCATGCTTTACCATTTTACAGTTATAATCAATACTGCAGTATATAATGTATAATATACATAATCATCCATCTAAATATCCATAAACATTTAACCATCCATCCAAATATCCATAAACATTCAACCATTCCTCCAATCCAAACAGTCATAGAATATTTCAAACAACATTTGTATATCAAACGTATCGAGTATTAACAATATTTTGTACAATGTACAATCGCCGTAGCGTTCCCCATCCACTGTCAATTTATTTTAGTTTGGCTTTCAAGCCCCATCCATATGTACAATGTACATTCGCCGTAGCGTACAGTTTCCATAGTTAATTATGTACAATGTACATTCACCGTGGCGTACAGTTTTCATATTTAATTTACCTTAGCCTTGTAGGCTCCATCCAACCATGTTTAATTATTAATATCAGTTGGGCGTCATGTTAGGACAACCCGATAACCTCACCATGGACAGTAGTCCTCCCGTACACACAAAGGTGCTCATTTCGCCAGAGGTCCGAAGGCCCCTGACTCACTTATGTCTCGTAAGATGTCCATAAAAAGGCCGTAGCCACCTGATCCATGATCCAATTTGGGCTCGTTGGATATAACCTGGAGCGGAATCCAAGTAGGAAACCCCTCAGTGATCACAAATGCGCAACCAAGTAGTTCGTAAACTACCGGGATTCCTCACCTCAACTCATACCATCTCTCTCATAATGTTTAAGATCTGCTCTTAGTCTTATGGAGAATATAATTTATTAACCGGCGGCCCATGGGTCACGCATACCTAGAAGTAATCTAGGTAATGTTCATGTTCGAGATCCATGCTCTAGAGACCGACAATGTCGTGACTCGTTTCCTAAGTGTTTTTCTTAGGTCACCATATACTTAATATTAATATCATGGTATTATATCAAGTAACCGTCATGTCATCACAATAACGTATATGTATGTTTATATAAGTCGATCTATAGTCGACGTAGTGTTAGTCCCGTAGGACGCTCGTGCATAAGTAAATAATGCAGTAACACTAAATCACATACATGTAACCACACACATAACACACAAGTTATATCAACCAAATCCGAGCCCAAGGAGCAACCTTAGGACAACTCGGATCAAGCCCCTTTACATACCGTTCACCCTGTTCGTATTACGGTGGAGTATGAATCAGCAAGATCCTATGCTCCGTGTAGTCCGCTACCTCGTCAAGCGTCTTGTCAGAAGTACAATCTAAACGGTATTAAAACTATAAGTCAGTCTCCATGACTAACTACATCCGGTATTTCCGAATAATAAGTAACCCCGACAGTTCGCCCCTGTTTTCTACAGTTGTTTGTTACGGGTTTCTCTAAAACAGTCGGCTTTGTTACTTAAACGCGCACGTCATAATATTTCAACTGTTAAGTTTAATTCGTTATTTCTTTTAATCTTATCCACCATCTTGTTTAGGTACGTACCCATAGTTGCATGTATGCATGCATGATTGTATTATATTATATTCTTTTTCGTATTGTATCATTTATTATATTATATTATATTAATTTTTTTCCCACCATCCATTATAATACAATGTATTATATAATCCATTTATCTTTAGCAAATAATATTTGCATCAAAAAACTCATAACTTATAGTTCGTAACTATTTTTTTTAAATAACCACCACCATTAAATCATATGGTTTCCAACCAAAATATATATCCATCTTATATACATTATTCGTGTGTATGTATATATTTACCACGTAGGTAATTCTCATGAGTTTAATAAACTCTTATATTTTATGTTACTTTTTATCATCTTTTATTAGATGATTATTCCCATTAGTTGTATTGTATTGTACAACTTATATTAAGATTGTTATCCCAATATTATGTAACATTTTATATTGTATATTTACAACTCCTAAGGTTTATTCCATGAATACCTTAGTTAATAAATCCCATTTATTTATTGTTTGTCACATTATTTAATGTAAATATCCTTACTTATATTAATCCCATTAAACCACCTTAATACCATATAATTGTTATAACATTTATGACATAATAGACTATAGTCTAAAATTCATTTCCCAACCTTATTATTTTCGGTACAGCACTATAGTTTATTCAAATCCCATTTTGACCACATAACATTATGTAATGTTATACCATATACTAATATCATTTGATATGATATTTTTATTTCCTTTAACTTATAACCCATAGTTTTTATACAAAACTATTATATATTGCCTCATAGGCATATATATTAAACCTTATACTTTTCCATAAACCATAGTTTCCTTTATTTACAAATCATCACCCCTTTCTTTTTACCATGTTATATATACCATTTAATATAACATCTCTAACTTATAAAAGAGTATAACCTATGGTTATTTTTGTAAATTCCGAACAGCCCTTGTGCTATTCTATAATTGCCATTTGGCCCTATTTATAACATATAGTTTTACCATATCATTAAAACCATATATTATACACATATCTTAATAAATACTCTTATATAATTCTAAAAATCTCCAAATTCCACCAAAGGGTTATAAATATCCTTATTAACCCATATACTTTCGGTATTTACCATTCCACCATCTATATTTCTCCAAAGTGTCATAATGACATAATAACTATATATTATACATATATAGTTTATTTTAATTCCAAAAACAACCCAATAAATTCCTAAAAATTCCTAATAGCCCATGGGTGTTTAAAATACCATTGTACACCCTTATTTTTGGTAATAACATATTTACCACATATGTTATAAAAATATTACCATTAAATACTTATCTCATTATAAAGCCTTAAATAAGTTATCTAACTTATCTAATTTGGTCAAAACCTACCATATGGTCAAGGTTGACCACCTTAATATTTCCTTGACCACCAATTCCTTATAATTACGGTTTTAACCCCTAAGTTTCCAAAATTCATCATTTAACCCCAAAAACTTTATATAATCTTATAAACTTTATTTTAAATCCTTTTTACTTCTAATTTTCGGCCTTATTATTCTAAAGCCCCTAAATTTAATTTAATTACACCTAATACCCCATTTCTTTTCGGTAATGCATTTCCACCACCACTTAAACTTAATTAAAAGCTTATAAATGCATAAATAAAATGGCCTAAAGTACATGGCCTTATTACAAACATTTGCTCACAAAATAAATTACACATAAATGTCCCAAAATACATATAAACTTTCGGCCTCACCATGTAATTCTCATTTAATTACCAAACTTCCACATAATGTCTTAATTTTGACAATTATGCTTGTTTAATTAGTTATAAAATTTATTAAACCATTCCTTAATCACCTAAGGTCAAAATAAGACCTTAATATACTCTTCACTCACGTCATATATGTATAAATATGTATAAACACATATTAATATACCAAGTGTAGATTTAAGTGATTTATACCTTGATTTAGCTTAGATAAATCCTTGTTTGGATTCGGCCAGCCTAGGACAAAATTTCCAAAGCTTCTCTGACATGTTTTCAAACAGCAAACAAGGCCTAGTTAGTCTCCAAGCAAGATCTAACCATAAGAAGTAATTTAAGTCATGAAAATCATGGATTTTTACCTTAGATCTTCAAGCTTATTGTAGATCTACTTCGGCCCTATTTTTCCAGTAAATAAAGAGTATCAAAACTCTCTTAAAAACAAGGTATAAAACCGTGGGTAGTTAGCTTGGAAGATGACTAAGATTTACCTTGTTTAAGATGCCAAAAATGGTGTTTTTGGCTTGGATCTAGCTACACCTTGAAGCTCTTGATAGATCCACTGAATAAATATGTTAAGAAGAAGATTATAAGGCTAGGAGAACAGGTTTTACAACCGGATCTAAAGGGAATCAAAAGATAAGTGCTTAGAGCACATTTTTGTACCTTAAGAACAAGTTTGAGTTTCTCAACCTTCTTCCCTTGTTTGGCCGAGATTCCTCCTTTCATTTAACCTCCAAGAACAACCTAGATCCATGGATGGAAGTGGTTGATGTTTAGATCCACCGAAAGAAGAAAGATTGGTGAAGAAATTGAACATAAAATGACTAATTAAGCTCACCTAGGTACCAAGGTGTTCTTCAATGTTCTTGGTGACTTACCCACGACTTGGAGAAGCCAAAGAGAGAGGAGGGAGCCTTGGAATCGGTTGGAGCCAAGGCTAATGAGAGATTAGGTCAAATTTTGCCTTAATACTCTCTTTTTCCTTTGTTTATTATTTTTGTGATTGATGACTCATCAAAGGGATAGGAATGAGGCTGGCACCGATAATTGGAGGGGAAAGGTAAGGCTCCCACGATTTTGTGGCTGGTGGAGTCAAATAATGGAGCCAAATGGTGTATTAATTAATCAAAAGGCAAAAGTAATCCCTAAAACATGGAAACATGTTGGAGGCTTGTCTTTATCTTGCAAGTGGTGATTTTAAACCTCCTCAGCCTGTGAATGTCGACCTCATGTGGTCCAAGGGGTCAAACTTTGACCTCTTGACCATTCTTAGTCAATGTTGACTCAAACGGGCCCCACTTTAGGGTTTTATTAATATTTTAATATTAAATTTGTAAAAATTTGTAAATTTCTGGAATTAAATTCCCAACATGTTATAATATGATATTTTATCATATTTAAAGGTAATTATAACCTTTTAGCCCACTTAAAACCAATTTAGAAGGCGATTACACAAAAACGTGCTTTAAGGAGTTTTAGTGCACATTTTGCGTCGCAAGGTGTTTCTGAGCTTGGTTTTATTTGACAACGATTTTTTTGTGTTCATTACATGATATTTTATCATGGTATCCAATTTTATATCATTTAGAGGTCATTAGACCTTTAAGGTTTCTTAGAGCACATTTTTGCCCTTTTTGACCTTGAAGCATGTAAATGCTTTTCTTTGTTTGTGTGGAGTGTTGCCCAACAATTGTAATATGTTTAGTAATGTGTTAATATGCTTAGGACAAATTTTTAGGTCCTAAGTAGTTCATTTGGTATTTGTTTACCCTTAACAGTCAAAGGGTGCAACATCGTGTTTTGTGTTGACCATTGTTGTTCTCAGTTGACTTTCAAGGCATGTTTAGGACTTAATTAATGTGATTAGATATTTAATCCATATTTAATAAGTTTGGGGGTATTTCATTGACCGTCAATTGATGGCTATTGACCGGCAGCTGGTAGCTGTTGTCTGGTTATTCATTTTCTTTTCCCCAACACAAAACAAACAACCTGGAAAATCAAAGAGAATTCTCTTCTTTTCTTCTCCATTCTCTTTCTTGATTTTCTATTCTGTTTCCCCTCTCGAAACAAATTCCCCTAAATGTCAAAGTATAAATACAACGAGTAAAGTGATCCAAGGAATAAATATTGTCTTTATTTTTGCATGGAACTCCCTTCCAATAAACATTTAGCGTAACATAACCTGCACTAAACATTTTTCAACTTTTAAGCTAGCACTAATTGACTATATGATATATTTATATTGTACTTCCATGGAATTCCAACCATTAAAGCAATTAGACAAGCTACTAAAATCTTCTTGTGCAAGATATCCTAATAAGCAGTGATTACATCTAGTAGCATACAATGTAGTGGTGGCAATGCCCAACTATGTAACTACACACACCAGACTTAGAGCCTAAGACCTAGCATGCAGCCCTTGAGCCTGATGTTGCCACTATGATATTTTCAAGACTCCATCTTCACACCCAACTAGATAAAACGGGTAAAAACCCACAAAAATAAATAATAAATAGATAACATGTGAAATGAGCGTGAGTGACAAATCAGATTAGGTGAACATTTTCCACGAAACCACCACAACTTTCACCAGAATATATTATACTAAACTAAAATAAAATTCAACATGTCTTGGCTACATGTGAAAGATAGCTACATTACATGTACATGTAGTGGAAGAAACATGTAAATTACACCTATAAAACCTCTACATTACTTATATAACAAATATTATATACAAAATAGTACTTTTAGTATAATTTTTTATTGTACAGATGTTCCTTATTCATTGTACATGTTTTAAAAAATTGGATATATAGTAAATGGTGCTATCTTTGGCTACATATACACCTAGGCAAAAATTTGCCAAAAAAAATTATCCATCTCCTACTCCTTTTCTAAACTCACACGGTAGAGAAAGGCACAATGTAGTTCATGAGAGAGAAACGCTCTCTCCTCTTCTTGTTCTTGCTTTCTTTCATGTCATCATGTATTTACTTAGTAGTTCTACATCTATTCTCTAGATGTTATTTTGCTTAATAATAATACTTTTTAGTTTCTTGTCTTTACTCCGAGGAGTTCTTGCAGTGTATAGTTTGTTTTTTTAGTTT
Organism: Limonium bicolor; assembly: GCA_023374045.1. NCBI lineage: Eukaryota > Viridiplantae > Streptophyta > Magnoliopsida > Caryophyllales > Plumbaginaceae > Limonium > Limonium bicolor. The sequence continues at coordinate 163,550,586 of CM041777.1, read as the reverse complement.
CTTTAAATTTTGTGGGTTTTGGGTGGGTTATGCAAACAAAGCTTCCATCTTCTACGTTGTTGTAAGAGCAGAAGTCTAATCTTTACTCGGTGGAGCCGATGACTGTCAATGAAGTCTGCGCAGCAGACGGCGCCGATAACGACGGTTGTGCCGCTAGCACCAATGGTGATGCCGATGGCGGTGGACATGATGATGGTGAGTACGAATATGGCTCAATGAAATACAGTTTCATTCATTTCAAAACTGTATAATCCTGAATACAATCGGGGTATATATATAACAGAGAGTGGGCCATACAAGAGATAACTGAAATGGGCTATGAACAACTAATGGGCTATATCAAGAATATAAAACCAGGCCTATTATATATACATTCGTATCCCCCCCACGCTCGAAGCGTCACGAAGTTGTAGCTGAGAGCGAAGCAAGAGAAAACGTTGAGCAGGAAGAGGTTTTGTAAGCAAGTCTGCCACCTGATCATCCCCACGTAGATATTTCACATGAAGTGTCTTGGCTGCTATTTGCTCCCGCACAAAATGAATGTCCAAACCAACATGTTTGGTTCGAGTATGAAGCACTGGGTTAGCTGCCAGGTAAGTGGCACCTAAGTTGTCGCACCATATAGTAGGTGGTCGAGGGAGGAAGACACATAATTCCCTGAGTAGATTCTGTATCCAAATAAGTTCAGAGGCCGCAGCAGCCACAGCCCGATACTCCGCCTCAGTGGTTGAGCGGGCAACCGTATTTTATTTCTTGGACGTCCAAGAGACAAGAGTAGAACCTAGAAAAATTGCATAAGCTGTAGTGGATCGACGGTCAATAGGACAGGATCCCCAATCCGCATCAGAAAAAGTAGTGAGATTGGAGTGTAGAGTGTTTTGGTATAAAAAAGAGGAGATGCTTGGTGCCATTGAGATAACGGATTAACCGTTTCAGAGCGGTCCAGTGAGTCTGTGTTGGACTGTGCATAATGGCACAACTTATTGACCGTCTGAGTAATATCAGGTCTGGTGAGATGCAAATATTGCAGGCTTCCAAGTAGGCTGCGAAACACGGTAGGATCAGAAGGAAAGAGAGGGCTATTTTCAGATGTAAGGGATGAGGTGTTGGACATGGGAGTTGCAACAGGCTTGCAGCCACGCATTTGAGCTTTGTCAATAAGCTCGGTGATGTATTTGTGTTGCGAAAGATAAAGGCCAGTAGAAGTACGATGTACATGAACACCAAGGAAGAAATTGAGATTACCCAAGTCTCGAACCGGAAACACTGTAGAGAGAGTGGCAGTGAATTTAGATAGAAGAGAAGAGGAAGTGCCAGTGACGATTATGTCGTCCACATATATCAACAGATAAACCACATCACCATGAGAAGAGAAAATGAAGAGAGACGGATCAGCCTGGGACTGAGAGAATCCGTGTGTTAGCAAGGTGTCGCGCAACTTGGCAAACCATTCTCTGGGTGCCTGCTTAAGGCCATATAGAGATCGATGGAGCTTACAGACATTGGAGGGTCTGTGAGGATCAACAAATCCCGGTGGCTGAGACATGAAGACCGTCTCATGAAGATAGCCGTGCAAGAAAGCATTCGCTATATCCAACTGTTTAATTGGCCATCCTTTTCCTACATCAATGGATAAAACAGTGTGAATGGTAACCGGCTTGATGACCGGACTGAATGTCTCGTTGTAGTCAAGGCCAGGAGTTTGATTGTACCCCTGGGCAACAAGGCGTGCCTTGCGTCTGTCCAAAGCACCAGTGGCAGTATATTTAGTACGAAGTATCCACTTACAGCCCAAAACAGTAGAGTTGGGAGGCCGAGGCACCAAGCTCCAAGTGTGGGTGTGCATCAAGGCATCATACTCCTTGGTCATAGCTTCTCGCCAGCAAGAATGCTGAATTGCTTGAGAAAATGTAGGAGCATCAGGAATGGTAGTAGCAGTCCAGGCTACAGTGTCGTCAGTTCGAATAAGAGGCTTGTGCACATTGGATTTACCCCGAGTGACCATTTGATGAGACGGAGCAGCATGATCAGGAACTTGGTTAGAAGATGTAGAGGGGGAGATTTCATGTGGAGAAGATGGAGAAGGTGTATTAAGAGGGCTATCAGAGACAGCGACAGTAGGTGGGGTGGAAGAATGTGGGAGTAGTGGAGAAAACGTGTCTAGAGTATTATCAGGGACGGTGTTTGTGGTTGGGGTAGATGCAGCAGCAGCAAGAGAAAGGTGAGGGTAAAAGGGATGCAGAAGGGGAAGTGGTAGTATAGATGATGGTGGGAAAGGAAAAAGTTTGTGGAGGAGAGGTGCAGGTGGGTGATGATTTTGCAAACGGGAACCGGGATTCATCAAAAACAACATCCGGGTGATATACTGCATGTTAGATTCAATGTCCAAACAGATGTAGCCTCGATGCTGAGAACTATATCCCAAGAAAACACATAAAGTGCTGCAAAAAGACATTTTGTGTCTGTTGTAGGGGCGTAAGTTGGGATATGCAGCACATCCAAAAACTCTCAGAGACAAATAATCAGGAGCTTTGTTAAACAGAAGCTCATAAGGGCTTTTATACTGCAGTAATGGTGTGGGGGTTCGATTTATAAGAAACACACTAGTATGAAAAGCCTGGCCCCAAAACTTAAGCGGCATGGATGAATGACTGAGCATAGCAAGACCCTTATCAACAATCTGACGATGACGATTTTCAATTGATCCATTCGAAGCGTGAGCATATGGACAAGTGACTCGATGAGAGATACCAATTTTTTTGAAAAAAGGGGTGAGGCATTTGAACTCACTGCCACCATCTGTTTGTACAGACTGAATAGACAGACCAAACTGATTGTGAACAAATTTGTGAAACTCAGTAATGACAGTAGCAACACTGCTCTTGCAAGATATGGTAAACAACCAGAGAAATTTACTAAAATCATCCAAAATCGACAAGTAATATATGCTGCCATCAGTACTTATTACAGGGGCTGGACCCCAAACGTCCATAAACACCAATTCAAAAGGCCTAGAAGTCACAGAGTCACGCCTATAATGAGGTAAAGAGTGTGTTTTACCCTCTCTGCAACCAGAACACAGAGAAAGAGTAACAGTTTTACAAGAGGGTAAGCTATATTTATGTATAGTATGGTGAGTAATTCGATCTCCAGTATGTCCAAGTCGAAGATGCCACATATAGGGAGTAATCTTTACAGCAGAGTAAGCCGCAGTAGATGGTGAGACAACAGTGTCAAAGTGATATAGGCCATCTCTAGTACCTCCTTGAAGTACCACCGTCTTGGTGTCCAAATCCTTCACCACAAAAAAGACGGGTGAAACTCAAAAAATACATTATTGTCAATGTAGAACTGTCGGACTGATAACAGATTTCGAGTAATGTGAGGAACATGAAGCAAATTTGAAAGAATAAACTGCTTATTTGACAAAGTAAATTGTTCCATGCCTTGGTTTTCAATTGATAACAGAGAACCGTCCCCCACAGCAACAGAATCAGTACCAGAATAGGGTTGATGCGTGAGATTGAGATTTCCGAAATCATTAGTAAAATGATCCGAAGCAGCTGTGTCCGGATACCAGGAGGAGGAATTGTTCACTGTATTTCCACCATAATCAGTGTTTGTAGCATGAGCTTTGTGCTTAGAAGAACCACTGTTTTGATAGCTATAATTAAACCAATGATAGCAAGCCCGAGCCACATGACCTGGCTTATCACAGATCTGGCAAATCTCACGCAAGTCAGGTTTTCCATTAAAAAGAACAAAGGAATTACGACCGCGTCCTCCCTGAGATCTACCTCCTCCACGATTCTCATAACCACCTCGGTTTCCACGGCCACGTGAACCCCGATTATTATTATATCCTCCTCGATTACTAGTGTACTTAACATTTGTGTTGTTTACTGAAATCGCATTTAACTCAAGAAGATCAGCAGATTTACTAGTAATACGACTCTGATAATTCAGAAGCTGACTATAAACTTGAGATGCAGTAAACGATTGAGATAATAGCAAGGTTGCTATAGATTCATACTCCGTAGGAAGACCATGAATCAGACAGACATTAAAATCGGCATCAGAAATTGGAGATCCGGCAGCAGCAAGACAAGTAGCAATAGATTTTGCATGATTATAGTATGTCTGTATATCATCGGCACCCTTCTTAATAGAGAACAACTGATATTTAAGCTGTTGAGCTCTAGCAACAGATTGAGAAGAATAATTTTCAGCAAGAATGTTCCAGATCTGAAGAGCTGTTTGACAGCCTGTTACCTGACCAAGAACTTGATCGGAAAGGGAGCTAGTGAGGATGGCGAAGACCATCTGATCCTTCTGCTTCCAGGCGGTATACTCTGGATTTACGACTCCATTGATGAACTGAGACGGAGCTTCAACACTGCCATCGATGTAGCCACTTAGACCATTAACGATAATGAACGGCTCTAGCTGGATCCTCCAGGTAGGATAATTATCTGCTGTGAGTTTACTGAAATTGGAAGCCGGACTAATGAGATTGGGCGTAACTTGTTGTGACGTGGTTGCGGTAGCTGTGGTAATGTGATTTGGGTTAGGACCGGAGGTTTCCAATTTCTCCATGGGTGAAGGAGAAAGAGCTCCTTCTTCAAGCTCTGATACCATACGAATATGGCTCAATGAAATACTGTTTCATTCATTTCAAAACTGTATAATCCTGAATACAATCGGGGTATATATATAATAGAGAGTGAGCCATACAAGAGATAACTGAAATGGGCTATGAACAACTAATGGGCTATATCAAGAATATAAAACCAGGCCTATTATATATTACATTCGTAGTGAGTACTGTCAACGTGAAGAAGTAGACAATCAAACAACCTCTATTCTAAAAAAAGATATGTGTAAATTGCTGGGAGCTTGAGTTTGACACATGTCATACCCGGTCACGCTTTGACGTTGATTTTGTAATCCTGAGTCGCGAACCTACTTGCGTTTCTCTTCACTACTCCATCCGTTCAATAATATCTGTCATTCTAGAAACTTACACATTTATTAAGGAAAGTAGAAAAATGACGCATGTACCCCTACTATTTACTTTTCCATCTAGATAATAATTACTTTTGTGTTGAATAGTAGGGTTAAAAGTGGAAAAAGATGTGTTAAAAAGCTACAATGACAGATATTTTTGAACAAAATTCACTACCTAAAACATCAGTTATTAATTAAGGGAGGGAGGGAGTACAATTTTCATTCTCTTCACGTTAATTTTGTAACCCTGAGTCGCGAACCTACTTGCGTTTCTCTTCACTACAATTTTCATTCTCTTCACTCACCGATCGTCATTCTCTTCACTCACCTTCACATCTTCTCTCTTGCGTTTCTTTCTTGTGTGTCTACGGTAAATTGGTAATATACAGATATACTCGAATCTCTCACCACCAGATTGAAGGCGGGGTTGATCTGAATAAGGAACCAGCAACTTGAACTTACATCTTCTCGCTCACCAGTCACCAACAGATTGAAGACGGGGCGGAACTGGTAATATACTCGAACTTACATCTTCTCTCTGGCGTTTTTTCTTAAGTGTCTGCGGTAACATACTCGAACAAACATAAGTCTGTCGCTGATTGTTGAGTGTGTTAACTACATGATTTTCTATTAAATTTGCATACATGCATCTTTGCTTTCACCATCACCTGTGCATGTTCTACCATTTATCGTGGTCTGATTTATCTGCATTTACTACCTTGAAGTGCTTGTCATATGTGATTGGTTTATTGAGACTAACCCTTCACGTGATTTGAGGCATTCTATTAGAAGTACACTTTGTGACGAGGTTGTAAAATGTGATATGGAATATCAGAGGAGGAGCCATAGAGGGGTTGCAAAAATCTGTGCTGCACTGCCGTCTACGGGTTCAGACACTTCAATGCACCCGAATATATGGTGTACCACATTTTACCTTGTCTCATGGGGGTTTATGGCCGTATGGACAGTAAAATGTCCATCTCAACCCGTACTAAACATGAAACAGTAGAGTATTTCCCAACCACAACGATTACTTATCTGGTGGTTTTGACTTTTCAAACCCCAAATACAAATCCTAATCCCAGACTAATAAATTGAAAAAGATAGAAAAAATGTAATTGATGGAGAAAGATAGAAAATATGCTACAAGCGGTAGAAATGCCCAACTGGGTTCGGAGACTTTTGGTATAGAAGTGCTCATTGGAGGAAGAACTTGAGAAGATGGGAAGCGACACTCATTTGTGAAGAAGACTGGTCAATCTTCTATCATCGTTGGACAGGAAGACTATGGTCAATCTTGATTCATTTGAGTAGACTGCAATCATTTGAGAAGAATGATGGACTGGTCGTTTGAGGTTTCTTTTGAGAGGAATAGAAAGACCAGAGCAATCTGAATTCTAGACTTGTTTTTATTTTTAAAAGGAAAGACTTGATTCTGTATCTGGGCGTGTCATTAGAGTTATTGGGTTCTAGGATTGCGATCATCTTTTTGTTCTTTTCAGTTTTTCTCAGGATTAGACTTTGTATTTGGGCTAAGTGCGCACACTGCTTTCTTTGGTATGTTTTTTTATAGGTGCACCTAATATGATATGCTGTTGTGTAAATTATACTAGTAGCGTAGAATAAAGCAGTTTCTTAGCTATACTATTTTAAGCTATAAATGACAGTTGTAGACTATATTTTATATTGATCCCTAAATGGGTTGTTTATTATCTGTATCGAGATCTACTAGATCGATGTCTAGAGTTGATAATTTTGTTCTTGTTGGTTTGCTTCTTTTTTGTTTATATTTCAGGGGTGCTCTTGATATTGGAAATAATTAGTCACCGAAGGTCCGTTTGTGGGGAATGCTAAAACGATCTACATGAAAGCTCGAACCTGACTGTCATTGTCTTTCTTCCTTGTTCTTCGATTTGTCCAGTTAATTCTTTTTCCGTACTTGAGCAATGGCAAGATTTAGGGACCGCACTGAGGATTTTAAAGATATAGTTCACCACGAGGCTCTTACACTAGGCCACTCTGAGGTTTGCTGTGAACTTCAACTGTTCTAATTCATTTAAAATCTTTTCTTGGTAGTGATAAAAAAAAGTATGCTGTTTCTGTTCATAATTTGAGAGCATGAGATCATGCAACTTAATGTTTAACCAGTAAGCTACCTACGGTCTTATCTTTGTTGTTCACACAGTCAACTTAAGTATTTAGGTTGATTTTTCTGCAACTTAATAGTTTTCTGCTCATTGAATGACTGATGTTAACTTGTTCAGGCTCGTTTTGTGTCCGGCAGGCAAAAGTGGCAGCTATAATGGCTTCCTTCATTATGCACAAACCCCTAGAAAGGACATCATTTACCAAGGCTGCTCTGAAAACTGTGTGTGGCTATCCCACTTGTTTATAGGCTTATGCAATTCTCATGTGCGTTTTATGTTGTGTTTAGTGTTGCTAATTGGTCTATGATATGCTTCCTGTTGTCCATGTTTTACCATTTATCTATAACTTTAGGATATATAGCTCTTCTATTGTTTTTTTATACAACCGAAAAAAATCCTGCGTGATGTATCAATCTAGGCACTAATTTGTTATATTATATCACTGTCAGCTAGTGAGTATTGGGGAATTGGAAGAGTTTCTACTAAAGCATAGGAAGGATTATGTGGATCTGCATCGCTCCACTGAACAGGAACGTGATAGCATTGAGCATGAAGTAAGTCTGTCTGGTCATTTGATGTGAGATCCCTTGATTTCCTGGCTCAGTTAGCTCTGATGATTGTTTAACATCAAAATGCAGTCCCTTCATAGTTCTTGTTCTCTCATTATATCGCTATGATTTAGTGGTGGGTGAGCGTGAATCCTTTATAAAGCCTTATAGATAATATGCATTGGAATTTGATATACGTTTCTGAGAACCTATGCTGGTAACTTACAGGTAACAGTTTTTGTCAAAGCATGCAAAGAGCAAATTGATATCATTAAAGCCAGTATTATAAATGAAGAAGCCAGCTCCAAGGGTTGGCTTGGAATTAATGCAGATAATTTTAATGCTGATACCATAGCGCACAAACATGGAGTGGTATTTTTTGGTGAACTATTCAGTTAGTACTTTCCTAGTTATTTTGAATACTTCACTAGGGAGGTTTGATGTCATTCAATCAGTTACCCTATTTTGTAGGTTTTGATATTGAGCGAGGGGCTACATTCAGTGACATCCAAGTTTGATCAGCTTAGAGCTATACGCTTCCAAGAAGCTATCAATAGGAGGATACCTAGGGGGAAAAGGAAGCACACGCCCAACTCAAGAACTGTTGATGATGTTAAACTGGTACTTGTTAATGAGAACGAGGAAGACGGGGTTGAATCTAATCCTCAGAGGGTTCGACAAGAACTTTTGGATAATGAAACACGGGCTCTCCAGGTTCTGCGTTACCAGCCAATTGGCAAAATTTGTGATCTGTTACTTGAGAATCAAAGTGTTTGAACTTCCTTTATTTTAGGAGCTTCATTTTCATCACTGAAGAAAAAAAATGAAAGAATGGTTTGGTGTTTTGCAGTTGGAATTGAGTAGTATGCTAGATGCTGTCCAACAAACTGAAACCAAGATGGTTGAGATGTCTGCCTTAAATCATCTCATGTCTACGCATGTACTCCAACAAGCCCAGCAGATTGAAATGTTGTATGACCAGGTGAGATATGTTTTCATGATTAGCTAATTTGGTTAATGGTCTGGCTTTACTACCTAAGATGCCGATATTTGTTGTAACTAGGTCGTGTTTTTTGTTTTTTTTTATCAACTTCCGTAACTTCTGTTCTCATTATTATTTTCTGAATAAAATGTGTAGGCAGTGGAGGCAACTCAAAATGTGGAAATGGGAAACAAAGAGCTGTCTCAGGCTATACAAAGAAATAGTAGTAGCAGAACCTTCCTTTTGCTATTCCTCTTTGTATTGACCTTCTCCATTCTTTTTCTTGATTGGTATAGTTGAAAACACACGGCTCTAGTTATCCTTTTTGTCCCCTCTCCAATGTTTCTGCTGGCTAAGAAATCAGCTGTATATTCATTCGTAGAGGAGGTACAAGGAGTGGGTCTATTTTGGGAAAGTAAATTAATCTTGTATCGAGTCATGCAGACGCGAGTGCTTCCTACCGTATATATTCCTTAAGTTTTTGTTTCGACCTAGAGAATCTGTTGTTAAATTTGCGTATTAATATCGATAGGAATAGGTAAAGTAATTCCTACTGCACAGCTCGCTCAATAATCTAGTGTTGTTTTTCTGGCTTTTGTCAGCCAGATCAGTGTCATTTTTTAGTACCACTTGGAACTTACAGCAATGGGTTCGAACCCGACACCAAAGATCCCATGGTCAAATGTAACCAACCCAAACGGTGAAACAAGAAGCTTGGATTGACCGACTCCCAAAGAAACCGAATCTGTTTCACTCCGTCTAAGCAACAAACACAAAACCGAAAGAGCCAAGCACGGCAAGAAACCAAAGCAAACTCTACCAACCAACAGGCAAAAAACGTACAAAACAAAGAAGGTGGATCATAATGTAATGCGAAGAACTATGTGAAAACCAATCCATGAACGGGATACTATAGGATAGTCTGTTGAAGACAATGGGGCGCTAAGCTTCCTTAAACTGAACTTGGAAATCGAGACAAGATGACTACAAGACTCGGGTTCAATGGAACATCTTGATCTTTATTAATAGATTATTGAATTAGTCTCAAAACTTGCAAACAAACAAGCTGTAAAACAAAACCCCAATAAGAAAACAAAAGGGTCCCAAGGGAGCTTAAGAAAGATGAAGTCATGCAGCCTAAAAATGAGTGGTCTAGGCTATCTTCACTATCGTCCAACCGGTTTATAAAGTTAGCTGGTCTCTTACAAGGATTATTTGTTTCTGATTTGTCTCCTTTACCTTCTCAACCTTTTCATTCCCTTTGCACTCAAGAAATGCTTCCCACGCCCAATTCACCTCGATCTCTTGCTACTCGTGTGTCGTGAGCTACCCGGAATTAGTCGTACTTCTGCTTGAGTCAATAGGAGGGCCACTCATAGGCAAAGCTGATCTGAGGTAGACCTGGAAGTAGAGACCATTAGCTTGGGGTGTGATACTTGTGTTGCTTGTGATGTTAATCAGAAGACCTCCTGAGCTTGACTTACCCTTGATATGTTGATTCCTACTTTTCAAAACTTAGCATTGTACATTGCCACCTGAACCTCAACCCATTATTATGTTGTCCACCTTCCTCAATTTGCATGCCCATCCCCTCTAAGAAGGATCACTGGATGAATATTGAAACTGCGTGTGTAGTGAGGAATGGTATCCTGTCCTACATATCTGGAATGACCTTGATTATGGGGTTTAATAAAGGCTTGAGCCGATGGAAAAGCCCCACATTAACCGACCAACCCATCCTTATCCATGGCCAAAGAGCTCTTAGTTTCCTTCAACCTTTAGGACCAGCATCATGCGTGTAGGGGGAGGTCGTATCATCGAAGTAGCCATAGTACTAATAATACGAAGGAAGATGTTGATACGCCATCATAGTAGTGATCTTTGATCCCTAGTTTAAGCAAGAAAACAACGAACTATAAGGAGGATCCACAATCATTATGACATGTACTCAAGCAACTACGTGTGATGGTGGTGAAAAGAATCATCTTGATGAACATATGTACTAAAACACTATTATGGGGAATTCATGGCCTAGGTAGTGCAAAAATCAGTGTGACCAATTCGGGGATCGTCAAATGAACTTAAAATAGACCATGACAAGAAGTCGACTACTTAAAGGATGAGAATGTTTGCCTTCCACTATTAATCATCTCATTGCATGTACCCCTTCTCGGCCTATATGACACACAGACCGTCAGATACACATATTGTAACCTTTCTATTGAATGGGGGGGAGAGGTTTCTAAGGATTGCATTAGAGATGGTTTTGCATGCATTGGTCAAGAACGATTAAGGGGAAACAAGATGAAGTTGTAATATATTTTATGGTTCTGTTTGCCCAAACATAAGAGTATTTTATTGAATTTTTAAGCCCTTCACCTTCCGTCAGAGGAATCACTCTCCTTTCTCAAATTAGTTGATCCACCCTTACTAGATAATGACTCAAGCCGAAAATCCACCAATCCTTCAATGACCGCAACATCTTGAGAGACAGTGGTCATCGTACTTCTCCATAGCTCATTTTGAGCCCAAAGCTTTAATCCTTCAACAAATGGACTTTATCTCCTTCATTCATCGATGGAAAATAAGAAATGATGGAGATGAACTCCTCAATATATTTTTGAATGGAACCCGATTGTTTGAGGGCTCAGAGGCGAGGCACCCAGTGAGCAGTGTCCAAGGGAAGAAAGTAAGCCCTTATGGCTCCTTTGAATTCATCCCAAGTTCTCGGAACTAGATTTCCATTAGTACGATCAGTCTCTTCCTTTAATCTCCACCACTTCTTGGCACACCCTAGTAAATAGGGTTTAGCCACTATAACCTTCAACTTTTCCCTTATCTATGAGGCATCGAAGTAGTTTTCCATGTCATATAGAAAATTCTCCACAACTTCAGCATCACGGGTCCCATCAAAGGGGGTATGATCCTTTGGTTTAACGTCCGAGTAACTGAGCGGTACTCACCAGTTTTCCAAGGCATCAAGCGCCTTGCTCAATTTCGCCGAAAGATCAGCGGTCTGCTTAGCCAACAAACACTAGTAGAAAAAAGGCCTTTTTCGGCCCCCAATTTTCGACGGTTTTAACATTTTGGCCGAATAAGAGTGTCGGGTTAGGTCATTTTCGGCGGTTGTATACAGGAACCGCCGAAAAACATGATCATTTTCGGCGGTTCCTATATACAACCGCCGAAAATGATGTTTTTTTTTAAAAAAAATGTTTTTCGGCGGTTCCAGTATATAACCGCCGAAAATGACTCTTATTTCTACCCCCAACTCGAGCTCGACATTACTGTAATCAGTATACTCGACTCTCACCGTCGCCGCACCCTACCATCTCCAAATCACCTCCAAATCGCCGCCTTTCTCTCCGTCGAACGCCGCCGCGCCTCCAACAACCGTCGCCGCCGCCTGGAGCCGCCCCACCAGCCGTTGTCGCCGCCTCTGAAGCTGCGCAAGTTAGGTTGCAAACAGAGGCGATTAGGTTAGTTTTTTGCAATTTTAACTATCGAATTTTGTTGAATTAGGTCTTAATTTGTTGTTTATATGTCATTGTTGATTGATATATGTCATCTGGAGTGTAAGTTATTGATTGGTTTAATTGGAAATACTATATGTGGTGAATTTTTGAAAATAATCTATATGCTCGCAAGGTGTTCGATGAAATGACTTAACCAATTTCAGTGATTTTTTTGCTATTTTACCATTGTTTGTGTGAATTGTTGACAAGTAAATGACATTGGTGAATTATCGTATAATTTAACATTAAAAATGTTGACTAATGTACTAAGTTGTTGATAATTATTATTTTTTACATAACTATAACTATTATACTCACTTCTAATTTATATAATTCTTTACAGTTACACCCTTTGACATTCCCTTTGTCGTTGTCCTCCGCTCTATTACCTCCCTTTGAGCTCCGCCTGAGAATCTCGTCCTTTCGTTCAACATTTATACGTGGTGCACTTATACCAAGACAGGTTAGCTTTATTTTTCAATTAACCTCAATCAATTACCGTTTATCATAATTGTTTGTGTAATTAGTTTATTTTTATGTAATAGTTAGTTGAGATAAGTTTATATAACCAAATAGTATTTATATATATTATATGTAGATGTAGATGTATATATATATATAAGACAACCTATTATATAAAATATATATACAATAGTCAGTGACTTTTATGCTTTATCACCATTGTTTGTGTGAATTATTGATGAGTAAGTGTCCGTGATGAACTGTCGGTATGAATTAACATTAAAAATGTTGATTTATAGTTTATTTTTTTTATGTTTTGATTCTCCAATAAGTCATATATAGTATTGATTATGTAATGTCAACGAATTAGATTACTATACAAGTCGTCGGTGTATCTACTCGTCAGCTCTTCGCTGCCTTCCCTCACCGCCCACCTCTGCTACTCCCATCCGCCCTGTTATCTCCCTCTGAGTTCCACTTGCTCCTCGTCCTTCCATTCACCCTCATATACGGTATACATATACCAAAGACAGGTTAGTTTTATTTTGTCAATTAACATTAATCATTTGTCATTTATTATGATTGTTTGTGTAATTAGTTTAGTTGATTAATTATACATAATAGTACAACACAATAAGATAACAAATTATATATATATGATATAGTATATACATATCACCAAGTAGTACATATTATATATAGACGTATATATACATATAAGTCAACCTACTAAATATATATATATTATACAGACTCGCCATGCAAGAACCATATCATTATATATCATTTCCAAAGATAGTTTAGTTATTGTTTTTATATTTATTATTTTAAATATAAGTTAATTTATTATGCATTATCAATATATTTTTGTAGTTATTTTTTAGCTTTAACTTTCATTTGGAGTTTGTAGAATGGACCGTGAATGGATGTACGGTCAGCGAGGGAATTATTTTGAATCAAAAGTGGATAATGAATTTTGCAAAGCAGCTCTCGATCATCAGAAAAGGATGAACGAGACACACATTCCCTGTCCATGTGCACAATGTGAACTTCGCAATAAGTTTCCTAACCTACAATCAGATTTCATCTATCAAGGCGTGGATTTATGCCGAACTATAAGATATGGTTTTTGCATGGCGAGTCATTAGAAGCAGTAGCAGGGTGCAAACTTCCACACAACCGAACAGTGAACCAGAAATGGTTACAGACGATACTACATTTCCTGATAATACGTGTGATCTGAGTGACACTGATATCAACGACGACAGTGATAAGATTGAACAACTGGACTCTATGCTGCAAGATGTTGAAGATAATTTCACAGACAAGCCGGCTGAATATCAAAGATTACTTGATGCATCACGTTCCCCTTTGTTTCCCGGATGCACCAAATTTACAAAGTTGACATCCGTGCTGCATTTATTCAATCTTAAAGCAAGATTTGGCTTGAGTGATAAGAGTTTTACGGCATACTAGAACTATTCCACGACATGCTTCCAGATGATAACAATCTTCCTACTTCCACTTATGATGCAAAAAAGTTGATGTGTCCTATGGGTGTGGAGTACGAAAAGATACACGCATGTCCAAACAGTTGTGTATTATACAGAGGAGAGAATAAACATTTGAATGAGTGTCCAAAATGTCATTTGTCACGCTATAAACAGAAGGACGGTCAATCATCCAATTCTAAGAAAAAAAGTCCTCCAGCAAAAGTCATTGGTATTTACCCATAATACCAAGATTCAAACGTCTTTTTGCAAATGTCAGAGATGCAAAATTTAAGATGGCACAGAAGGAAGAAAAAATGATGATAAGCTGAGACATCCAGCTGATTCACCACAATGGAGGACAATCGACAGAAGATTTCAAGATTTTGCCAGTGACAGTCGAAATTTGAGACTCGGGTTATGTACGGATGGGATGAATCCTTATGGCAGTCTAAGTAGTCAGCACAACACTTGGCCTGTTCTATTGGTGATCTACAATCTTCCCTCGTGGCGTGTATGAAGCGGAAATACATAATGTTATCATTGTTGATTTCTGGACCTAAACAACCAGGACATAACATCGATGTATACCTTGCCACTGATTGACGATTTGAAATTGCTATGGAATCAGGGGACAGTGGTTTATGACAGTTACGCCAGACAAAACTTTACACTTCGTGCCATGCTTTTTTGCACAGTGAATGACTTTCCAGCGTACGGGAACTTATCTGGATACACAGTAAAAGGCGCATTTGCTTGCCCAATATGTGAGGACGACACTTGTTCTGATCGTCTACAGTTTTGTGGAAAAAACGTCTACATGTGTCATTGTAGATTATTGCCATCAGCTCACCCGTACCGTAAAAAGAGGAAGTTATTCAACGGAAAGACTGAGTCACGTGTTGCTCGTATACCTCTGAGTTCTGAAGAGATTTATCAAAAGGTGAAAGACATTGACAATGTTTTCGGTGTTCCGTCCAAGTCTACCCAAAAAAACATCTGGAAAAAATGTTCAATATTTTGGGAACTTCCGTATTGGAAACATTTATCTGTTAGGCATTGTCTTGATTTCATGCATATTGTCAAAAATGTTGGTGAGGCTGTTGTTGGGACTTTGCTTAACATACCTGGGAAAACTAAAGACGGAATAAAGGTTCGAAAAGACATGCAAGCTATGGGCATACGTGAGGAGTTGCATCCCCAAGAAAGAGGCAAACGAACATTTTTACCTCCAGCATGTTACACTTTGTCTAAGAATGAGAAGAACAGCTTTTGTAAATGTCTTCATTCCCTTAAGGTTCCTACGGGTTACTCATCTAACTGGAAAAGTCTTGTGTCAATGAAGGACTTGAAGTTGATCGGGTTGAAGTCTCATGATTATCACATTCTGATGTTGCATCTACTTCCTGTTGCCATTCGAGGTATATTGCCGAAAGATGTGCGGAATGCAATTACAAGACTATGTTTCTTTTTAAATGCAGTGTGCAATAAAGTCGTGGATGTTGATACACTAGACAGTCTGCAACGTGATGTTGTTGTTACGATGTGTCAACTTGAAATGTATTTTCCACCCTCGTTTTTTGACATCATGGTCCACTTGGTTGTTCACATTGTAAGAGAAATCAAATTATGTGGTCCTATATTTTTAAGATAGATGTATCCATTTGAGAGATACATGGGAATCTTGAAGGGAAGGATGAAGAATAGATATCGACCTGAAGGGAGTATCATAGAAAGGACAATAACCGAAGAAGTGACAGAATTTTGTACTGAATACTTGAAGGGAGCTGTAGCTATTGGAGTGCCACAACCGAGACACATAGGAGGGACAGAAGGTCAAGGTGTTATTGGGAAAAAAATTGTGGCAATTGATTCATCCTCAATGAAGTCTGCACATCTATTCGTTTTACATCACCTTGAGATTATTGAGCCATTTTTTGAGAAACACATGACTGCACTAAGAGCTCAATATCCTGGGAGGAATATTATTTGGTTGATAAAGGAGCAAAACAAGACCTTCTGTTCATGGTTTAGAGATCATGTCATGAAGATTGCATCACTAGCGCCTGATAATGTAAGTGAAGAGCTCCGTTGGTTAGCCTTGGGACCTGGTTCCACTTGTATATCTTATGAAGGGTATGACATCAATGGGTTCACCTACTGGACAAAACGGCAAGATGATAGATGTTTAAACCAGAATAGCGGGGTTAAAGTAGAAGCAACAACAACTGAGTATACCAGAGGTGATCCAGCTTCAACGATTTCAACCTCGAGGTTGTATTATGGATTCATTGCAGATATTTGGGAGCTTGATTATCAGTTTCAAAAGTTTGTTATTTTTAAATGCAAATGGGTGGATAATAGAAACGATTATCGGGTTCACGATGGGTTTAACTTGGTTGATTTATCACGCCTTGGTCATACACAAGATCCTTCATATTTCCCAAGGATTGTGAACAAGTATTTTACATAGAAGATCCCATCGATTCCAGGTGGTCAGTTGTATTACCAGGGAAAAGATTTGTCAACATTAATGCTGATCAAGATGTTGATGATGATGAATTAATGTTCGATGAGACACCACCTTTTTCTACCAGTATTCCTGTCACAGACATTGTTGATGTTCCAGACGATGTAGTGTATACTAGGTCTGATCACGATGAGGGTTTATGGGTTGAAAACCATAAATGATGTGTTTATTGTTAGGTAATTAAAAAATATATTTTATTGTTTGTTTGTTCATTAAATAATTTGTTGGAATTAACGATGTCTTATTATGTTCATTACATTATTTGTTGTGGTGTTATTGATATACGGTTGTTTATCTTTGCAGATAGTTAAATGGATGATATGGATGACCGTCGGCGAGTTTTGACAGAGGCATCCCGACCAAAGAAGAAGAAAACACGTGGAGGGAAAGGTCACAAGTCACAGGCCCGAGCTGATGAGGGGGGTAATGGCGTGGATGAGATTACTCCAGCCTCTGTGCCAGCTGAGGACACAGAGGCTGGACCTTCTGGATCACAAATCCAGCTTCCTAGGACCGTAAAACCTCGAGGTCCGACGAAAGCTCTCAGATCAAAAAAGATTGAATCAAAGCCGTTACAGTTTAATGCGTATCTACAGCCGATTGGGGAATGGGCTACAGACTTCACTACAGAGCTAGGCATCATTGTGCGAGAGTATTGTGATATTACTCTCACCTGGCCTCAAGTTGACGAAGGACTAAAGAAACAGATGTTTGAGATCGTACAGGTAAATAAACAATAGTAAAAGTATTATTTTTGTACAATTTGTAGGTATCCATCACTAACATTTGTTTCATTTATGGTAATATGCAGAAACGATATCAAATACCTGCAGAAAGTGAGTACTACTCCATGGTCAAATCAATGATGCGCAAGAAATTTTCAGATCATAAGCATGATCTGGTTAAGTGGTTTATCACCAAGAAGCTTAAGAGGCCGGACGGCGACACACGCCAGCCTTGGGAGATTTACACACCAATAACCAAAGAGAAGTGGCAGGAGTTCTATGATAAGAAGATGGAGACAAAGGTATGTATTAACTTTTAAATAATTAATTATTATATAAATATATATTTTTGAGGTATTTAAATTTACATATGTATATTTTTGGTCATCTTAATTGTATGTTTATTTGTTAACAGGAGTACGCGAAGCCCAATCCGCGAATGCGAAGAAGAATGAATATCATCACGTGTTGGGTGCGAAAGGGGTTAATAGAAGAGTGCCTGAATGGGTGGCAGAAGGAGAGTTGCCATCAGATATGAGCACTCTTGATGAGCACCAGCTACGGGGTACGTTTTGGAAGCTTTCACGTACTAAGAAAGACCCGAAAACTGGAGAGCGTTTATATCCCTTCGAGAAGACGAAGGAAATTGTTGATAAGATGGTAAGTACTTTTCTTTACTTTCAAATTTTTTGACAAATTTATTTTTATCATCTGAAAAATTATAATTAACTGCTTTCTACATTTAATTATAAAGGATGAGCTGAATGAACAAGTTACCCAAGGGACTTGGGTACCTGATCGACATGATGACCAGTTGTCTCGTGCACTTGGAAAGAAAGATCATCCAGGCCGAGCTGTGGGATTAGGGGGTGTTAACATAGGGATAAGAAAACTTTTTGGTAACCCCGGGTCAAGGAAAGGGAGTACTCAAGGACAAACAATTTCTTACGAGCAGCACATGCGTGCCATTAATGAAATGAGAGAGCAATGGAAGAAGGAGGTCTTTGATGAAATACGTCAAGGCAGTCATGCATCCCAGCCATATGTTCCTCCTTCTGATCCTCATGCTTCTAATCCTTCTTGCCCCAGTTTTCATGATGATCCTCTCTCATACCCAAGAAATTCTGACCCTACTCCTGCTGGAGTGTACACAAGTGTGGATTCCAATGACCAGTATCCTAACGCTTATGTACAGGTAATTTTTATACCTTTAACTGTTCTATTAGTTGTCATATCTTTTATTACATATTTTTAGTTCAACATCTACTAATCTGATGAAATTGTAGGACCCGTGGAACTGTAACCTCCTGCTTCCATACAACAATGCCGAAATATGTGTCGCGGAAGGAAGGGTGTACCAATCAGGCCCTAATGACGTGACACATGGAATACCACTGAAGCCGTATCACGGGAGAGTCTCTGTGGACGAACCGATTTATAAGGTTCCTGATCTACCACTCCCTGTACCTACGGAGGAGTACAACACAGTTCGGTCTGCAAAGGGTGCATTGGTTCAGTGGCCCATTCGTCTGATTCAGAAGTGTGTGAAGGTATGTCTAATACTAACCACTAGTGTAGTTATTATTGTTCATTACATTGAATATAGTATGTGTGGATGCTCAGTTCATGACTAGTATTGAATGTCGGTTGTAAATAGGCATTAAGAAAGAAATTTGTATCTCCTGAGAAAAAGAAGTCAAAGATTGGATCCTCTGAATACAGAGCATCCACCAATGTTGTAGAAAGAGAAAATTTGGTGGACGATTCCGTATATGCACGCTTTGGGCCAAACATGAAATGCTTGCATGATCTAATCCGCGACTTCCCAGATGGCAGAAATTCTATCCTACTCAGTTTTGACGATGACCTTCTTCACTACGGACGAACTGTAGAAATCGACATGTGGACGACTGATGTTAGGGACATCCTACGATTTGATTGAGTGTCTGTTGCAGTGATGCATTCATTTATTCTGTAAGTATTAGTTTTGTTTTATAATTAAGTTATAAATTGATGTTCTGAAACAATGTTAATTAATTTTATGTCTTTTTATTTATGAACAGGTTTTTGAATGAAAAAAATGCAATCTTTTGCCCTTACCAAGTATGGATTTTTGTGTCCTGAAAGAACATCATTCACTGCTCTGAAGTGCGATACATTAGGGTGTAAGCTGTGCATACAACGTGCGATGGTTAACAGCATCAGAGCGAAGAAGAAATATCTTATGCTACCTTATCATCAAAAGTATTAACTTTTGTTTATCATTTTAATTTGAATAAGTGTTGTAGTTATCTGTGCACACATGCATTATAATGACATGTGAGTGTTTTGGTATTACACAGTGGCCATTGGGTTTTACTGGTGTTGTGTCTGGATCGTTCGCGGATACTAGTTCTTGATCCGCTGCAAACCGGAAATCCAAAAGACATCAAGATAAAGCCACACCTTAGCGTGTAAGTACATTATTAAGCAATTCTTTATGTATTTCAACTCCTTTAATTTAATTTTATTATGAATGGATATCCTAATTTAATTAATGTATGTTGATGATAATAATTATGCAGTGTGTATCAAAGTGTTTTGATGTCAGAGCTTAGTGTAAGGTCAAAAAATTCCATCCAATGGACTTCAGTGAAGGTAAATGCGTCATCAATTATTTGTTTATTATTGATTGGTTGTAATCACAAATAAATGTTTTATATAATTAGTTCTGTTCTTCCTGTGTTTAAGTGTTCACGTCAACCCGGAGGTTCAGAGTGCGGGTATTATGTCATGAGGTATATGAATGACATAGTCACCCTATTTGGTGAGATGGATGATCAGTTAGAAAAGGTATATCGAAGTTATATTTATTTTTCAATTACTAATATAATTGTTTGATGATTAACCAATTTTGTCTTGTTTTGTTTTTCAAAGGTTTTTCCTAGTGTTGGAGAATATAACGCAGACACCATCAACGGGATGCTAGAGGATTGGGCGGATTTCATTTGCATGAATTTGGTTTGATTTTCGCTTTTTGTTCTTGAATTGTTATTTAGAACTTTCATTAGACTTTTATGGTTAGATAGATTGTAAAAAATGACCACTTTGGTTTGATCAATTGTGTATGTATATGGTCATTTGTGACTATGTGAATTGTGGTGTATGGTCTTTTGTGACCATTTTAAATGTGGTGTGTATGGTCATTTGTAAGCCGTGTCATTATTTTTTGGATTTTTTTGACAATTTGCTTACAAAGAGTGATGAGATCCTCTACCATGTGATGTAGAGAGATATGTGGACATATTTGGATGCATATTAACAGGTTTTGTGACATATGTGGGATTATAAATGAAAACGAGAAAAACCAAAAAAAAATGAAGGATTTTCGGCGGTTGCTACTTGGAACCGCCGAAAATGACCATGTTTTTTGCTTATTTTCGGCGGTTCCAAGTAGAAACCGCCGAAAATCCTCCATTTTTTTCTCGTTAATTTTACCCCTGAAAGAGGTCTTTTTCGGCGGTTGTTGCTTTAGGAACCGCCGAAAATAAGGGAAGTCCCTTTTTCGGCGGTAGACCCTTTTTGCACTAGTGAAAACACGTTCTTCTAATCGAGTCTCAAAATAATCTTCTTACTCATTCTCAAATCTCGCTTTCAGCTGTGCTACATCATTGACCAGTGCGATAACATCTTTCAGGAACTTGTTGTCATTCACAATTCCTTTAACGACGCTTATCAAATCCAAATCAGGGTCCACCCTGTCGGCTTCTTGACTCGATAAACCCACAACATCCCTAATTCCTCCAAGTAAGCCAAAAGAGTAGTAACATCCGGACCTTGTCCTCCCATGATCAGATATCTGTATGCAAATCTTGGTTTTCAGTAGCTACCTTAACTCGATTTGCAACGTGGAATCACAACAAGTTAACACTTTACAAGCCTGCAAAACAGAGTTTGCCGATTGGTCAAGCTCTGATTAGTGGCGGACCCAGGATTTCAACGTTGGGGGGGGGGGCAAAACAATAAATAAAAGTTCAATATATGAAAGATAAAGTTGAATATATATTAGTGAATTTAAGTACAAAAACTACAAACTTGTAACTACAATTGTCCCCTTCGAGTTTTCATGTTTTGAAAATGATCAATAATAACATCATCAGAAACTTGTAAAAATACATCTTTTTCAATGAACGTGACTAAACAATCATTCAAAAATTGATCTCTAATGCTGTTACGTAGCTTACTCTTCACAAAAGTCATTGCAGAAAATCATCTTTCAACATTGGCCGTCACAACAGGAAGAATCAACACTAACTTTAATAGCGTATATACTTCTGAATATATAAGATGCTTAGAAGTCTCCACCAACTTAATTGAAAGCTGACCAAGATCTTTTAGGTTTGAAAATCTAATATCTTCTCGCATATCAACAATGAAGTTATCAAGCTGATACTCAAAGTTGAGCAATTCAATGCTTGTAAAGTCATTTTGATATAATTTTGACAACCGTAGCACCTTTTGCTTGTCAAATGAGGAGAATGAATCGACTGGGCTCAAACAAGCCATGCAATTAAGCAACTCCATGTTCATCTCATCAAACCGATTGCTAAATTCTTGAAGCTGAAGATCAATAACTGCAAGAAACACCTCAATCTGATAGTGATGAAGATATGTGCAATGTTGAGCAAATCACTTAGATCTTCCTTGGGGAATATATGTAGCATCCATATCCGGAACTTCAATATTATATTCAGAGCAAAAGTCGAGAACCTTGAGAAAAAATGTTTCCCACCCGTCATCTCTCATATTCTGAAACTGAATATTGGTCATTTTGACAAGTGACATTGCATTAACAATATCTAGATCCCTTTTTTGTAAAGCAAGACTCAATTCACGTGTGTACCTAAATATGACTAGCATCAACTGAGCCATGAAGACAAAGCAACCTTGAGCTTTCGCTTGATCTTCTGATGGAACACTTCCCATTTTGCAAAGAACATCAATTATATCCGGATATAGAGAAACAACACTTAAAATTGATTTGTGATGAGATCCCCAGGTCTACTCAAGCCAAGCTCTTGATTCAAACTTGTCCCAGTTTCAAGAGTTCCCTCTTCTATAGCCTTGGAAACTCTTTGAGTATACCTTTCTTTCAGCATTTCTTTTCTTTTACAAGAAGCTCCAACCACATTCAGCAAAAGAGCCAATGAATCAAAGAAAGTCAAACATTCAATATTTTTCTTGGCAACAACAACTAGTGTTAACTGAAGTTGATGAGCAAAACAATGGATGTAATAAGCACTTGGGCTTTCTCTCAAAATTAGAGCCTTAAGTCCATTGAATTCACCACTCATATTGCTAGCTCCATCATAACCTTGGCCATGAACTTTAGATAGGCTCAAAGAATGCTCCATAAGCAAAGAACATATTGCAGCTTTAAGCGATAAGGTGGTGGTATCCCTAACATGCACAATTCCAAGAAAATGCTCCACTACCTTACCCATACTATCCACATAGCATAGACAAAGAGCCATCTGTTCCTTCTAAGAAACATCACTAGATTCATCAGCCAATATCCTAAAACAATCATCACCAAGATCTTCCATGATAACCTTAATAGTTTCCTTAGCACATGCATTGATGATATCTTTTTGAATTTTTGGTGAAACCAATTCATGGTTTTTCGGGGCATTTTTCAAGACTACTTGCCCAATATTATCATCTATATTTGCAAGCCATTTTAGAAGTTCAAGAAAGTTACCTCTGTTACTTGAATCTTCACTTTTATCATGATCACGAAAAGCTAACCCTTGTCGCAAAAGGTACCTCAGACATTTCAATGAAGCTGTCAAGCGAGCTTTATATTCTGCCTTAGTCTGATCAGATTGCTTCTCAAGTGCTTGTATGATTGATTTGTTGGGATTTTTAAGAGATTCATACTTCTCAAAAGCTAGATTGTGTGGACTTCTAATGCCACCCACATGCATCACCAATTTCTCAACTTTTTTCCAATTTCTGAATCCTTCTTCACCAAATAAATCCTCCCCGATGCCAAAACTAGTTGCAACATCATTCTTGAATAGAAAACAAACAAAGCAAAATGCAGCATCCTTTTCAACACTATACTCAAGCCAAAATATTTATCATACCACATAGCATTGAACTTGTGTAATTGAGTGCCACACTTTGTTGATGGGAAGTTGATTAATCTTGGTTGGCATGGACCTCTAAGTATGTATGCTCTTCTTACAGCATTTTGCTCATTCACATGATATATTGTGATTGCTCTTCTTAGTCCTGGATCATGTGGAAGCAAACTAACATCATACATGATTTCACCACCTTGTGACTCAGGAAGAGGGGCATTCAGCTCCATTTTATCTTCACTTGCTCGTCTTTCAGGAAGAGGCTCATTATGTATTTCTTGAATCAGATCACCACTCCTACCCACGTTAGTGACTAGAATTCCATTATAATCACTCTATCTTCTTCTAATTTTGTCCATTTCAACTACTGTTCTATGGGTCTCCATAAAAAATGAGCTCGAGTTTATGCTTTTTAATCATACTAGAAACCTAAGCTACTATGCAGGGGCGACCCACGCCGGCAGTTCAAAGACAAACGACTCATTTGGGCAAGCATCCATGCTCCTCTGCAGGGTGTGCCTTATCACGAATCCAACAGTAATAATCGAACTCCTTGATTTCGCTCACTAAAGGGGTAGAATTGATCATAAGAGGTATGAGGTTGGTTGTTTCCACCTTTTAGTTTTGAACTTGTCTGGGTAATGGGAGCTCAGGGATGAACCAGGGAACATCTTCTCTTTTCCTTTACCAGCAGTTTGTCTGTGATAGGGCTAGGGGTGGAGCTAGCAGAAGAAATTTGGATTTTGCTTGCCTTGGATTCAGCCTCATTTATGATTCTAGTCAAAGCTGGGCTGATATCCTGGATGGCCCCTTCGACATTCTTCTGTTTTGTGTTGAAGTATGACTTGAAATTGACATTGTTGTTTCATAGTCAATATTGTGAACATTCTTCCTCCTATCTATAGAAAAGGGACCGTTGAAGTTAGAGAGAGAGGAGAATTGGGGTTGGACAGTTTGTTAAAGACATTTTCCAAAGGTGGAATAGGGTTTGGGGAGGCTTGGATTTGATTTCCTGTGGAGTTGTTGTTGTTAACCAGGTTAAATTTTTAGGGAAAATCTGGAGGCGAGAGGGAAATAGACTATTGGGATTTACTGGGGTAGGAGTGATATCCATAGATTGGGTGGCTAAGGATAGGTCAACATTCATATTTGGGGGGAGGGGGGGTAAGGGTAGGGATCAACTCTACTTGGGTCACCACAGTCGTGAGTCTATCAAGGACTCCTTCCTGTTTCCACTGGTTGAGCAGAAAGGTGTTAGTTACCACAGCCAATCGACCCAGCATACTCTACCCTAATCCATTGGCCAAATTTCTCTAGATCATTAGAGTTAGGTTTTTACATGATCCACTCCGCTATAACATGATTAACACACCTACATTTGTAATAGATATTGGGTAGATTCTCATAGGACACCCTGCATACTCGATTACCATTATTGGTCTTGGCGATCACCATACGACATAAGGGTTCAACAATTTTGATTTCCACCTTAATTCTAAAAATTTCACTAGCTAGAGGGTTGATATGTTCATGACACTCTAAGAACTTCCCTATTCTATTGAATAGAGCAAGGGGAAGCTTATGAATTCCTACCCAGATGTGTATGGTTTGGGGTTCATGTTCTTCCAAGTTCAAGTAGGGATTAATATGCATAATAGCTAGGAGTCGATTTTGGAAGTGTCAAGGTCCACTGGCTAGGATATTGTACGTATCGCTTTCCGATGCAAATTGAATTGTGAATCAATTCTACACCACCTTAGTAACCCTAAACTAGGATTGAGGTCTTCAAATCTGTTCTAACACTTTCTGAAGAACTTTAGGGGGAGGGCACAGTTAGGGTTCCAGATCTTAATTACCGAAAATGGCTTTATGGATTTTTAGGATTGTCGGTGAGTTATCAATGTTTTCCACCTCTATAGTTGCCATTTCAGCTGGGTGCGCAGTTGGAGTCTTGAACAGTTCGAGATGATGGAATCCATGGGAGGAGCAGTGACGAAAAACTAGAGGGCTGTTTGAATTTGAGATTTAGTTTGAAGAGAAATAAGAGGTGGTTTAGTGTAACTAGTACCTTTAACTTCTACCTTAGCAATAAAAAACTTTGCTAACGAGAGAATTAAAGAGTCTTGAGGGATAAGAAAGATGCTCGAAGAAGTACCATCATGCAGGGAGGTTGTAGAGCTAAATCTTCCTTCCACCAACTCGAGTAAATGTTGTTGACATCCGCTTCATCGTCGCAGTGAGAGGATGAGGGGGAGTCTCGCCGTTGACATCGCACGTGTCGCACCACCATTCAAGAGGAAAAAGACGCATAGGCGGAGAAAGGATAGGATGTGTAGAGGAGACACGGGTCTCGAACGATTTTCTCTCTAACTGAGATTTTTTGTCAATTCGAGCTCTTGCAGGAGCTAGGGAGGAGGTCATCAATGTGGTAGCAAGCTGAACTTCTCACAGAGAGAAGATGAGGCGGCGCGTAGAGACGCGTACTCATCTCTATAGAAAACTACTACGTATTGTATTTTTTTACTCTTTTTGATCCTACTATATATTTGGTATCACTATATTTGGACTTTGTATTCTAAGGCTATATGTTTACCTTCCCTTAACATTGTTAGAGCAAGATTAAGAACTTCTTAAGAACCCATAAAATGGAACCCAACATTTTTTTCTAATTATATGTCAAATATAAATAGTTAAACCTTCCCAATTTTAAAATCTTAATATTTTAAAAACTTATAATGATAAAAAAACTAAATATATCAAAATTCTTAAAATCTCATTCCCTACAAAATGAGATCCATATTGTCTAAAAACTAAAAAATATTTTTGGTAAATTAATACTTATTACTTGTATTCATATTTTTAATATATTGTAGTTTATCTTGTATTATTATTCATATTGCATCTTTTTATACTTTAAAGTAATGATAAATAATGAAAAATACATTAATAATATATATTTAAAAAAATTTATTTTATTTTTGTTTCAAAAATATAAGAAACTCATAAATAAAATATTAAGTTAATGATTATTTGTGTATTATTGAAAATAGTAGTAATAACCTAAGAATTATTGTTTGTATATTTATATTAATTAATATGTAAAAATTAAAATGACATGACAATTATAGAGAGTTATAAACCAAAGGATGGGGTCTCTGATGTTGACAAAAAATAGATATGATTCTTAAAATGATGTGGCAGTGTGAGCAATAGGAAAGAGACTGCTAAGAACCTAAACCTGGGTTCGTTGATAATCATACTCATCCCAGTGATCGATATAGCTGGAAATTCATCACAATATCTTTGGATTTGAGCTTCCTCCAAATAGAAAAACTTAAGATAGTTAACTAAAAGTATAAGTTGACTTTAAATATAGATTTATTTCTCCTTAATTTATTATTCAATGACACTGGATAATATTTATTTTTCGGTTTGTAATGTTCGATAATATATGCTTCCTATCTGAATAGACACGCAATTTGTTTTTGAAAAAGAATAGACACGTAATTATCTCTTCATTAAAAAGAGACCTTTTAGTTATGGCAAATTCTTGTCTACAGGTGAGTGTAGTTAGGATGAGGTGAGGGTATTTTAGACAAATTAAAATAAAAAAATGGAAGGAGAGGGGAGAGGAGCGCGCAACACCAGCAATGCATTTTTCTAATTTTTTCTTTTTTGTAAAGAATTTTCCCTTATTCTTTATCTATATCATAATAACAATAACTTTAAATTGTGTAACTTTTAATATACAAGTCTAAAATGAAAAAAATATATATCATTGTTCACCTAAATTCAAGCTCTTCAAAACAAGACCAGTCATAGATATGTTTTGACAACTTTTAAAAAAAATTAGTTTTTGATACACTAAAATGATAATATGATTCATTAATTTTGTATTATGATTCATTAAAATTGATATTATGATTCATTAAGTAATAAGTGGTGAATTCAACGTTTTTAACTTTCATGGGGTGGGTTTTGGGGGTAGGGTAATTTATTAAAATTTGTTCTATACTTTATATTGTAGCAGCAAACTCGGCAGCTTTTTAGGGTTTGTGGTAGCGGGTTTAGGGTCGTTAGAACCCTAAACCCGCTCACTGCAAACCCTAAAAATAGATTCGACTTTTAGCTTTCCTAGGGTGGATTTTGGGGTGTTTTGGGGGTAGGGTAATCTATTTGGAATTTGTTATGTACTTTATATTGTAGTAACTAACTTAACACGTTTTTAGGGTTTGTGGTAGCAGGTTTTGGGTCGTTAAACTCTAAACTCGTCACTAGAGCTGATCAAACGGGTGGGCGGGCCGAGTTCGGACCGGGCCAACATTAAATTTTAGGCCCGAACGAGCCTATATATTTGTCCAAGCCCGGTTTTAATTTTTCGGGCCGGGCCGGGCTAGGCCCGGATTTATTTTAATCGTTGCCATTGTCCGGCCCGCCCGGCCCGGTTTAATAATTTTTTAAATATTATTATTAATTTTTTTGAAAAATATATAGATTATGTATAATATTAATATATATTAATTATAATATATATATGTTGTATGTAATATTAATAGATATTATATATAATTTAAATATATAGTAAAAGGTATTATATAAAGTTAAATTAAATATCTACTCCCTTTTGTTATCAATACTTGATTTTCTAGTTATAGGCACATAAATTAAAGACAAAAAAGTTAGACTATTTTGCCCTTAACTTTTGCATTGGGAATTGAAATAATTTGAAAAAGTAGAGTTGTGAAATAAAAGATGAGGGACGGAATTGAAAAGTAGATGACAAAAAAGGCTAGAATACGTTATATTTTAAAAATAGTGAAAGGACCCAAAAAATCATATATTGAGAACAAGAGGGAGTATAATATTATATTTATAAAACTATATGAGATAATAAATTGGGCCGGGTCGGGCTTAGTCGCGGGCCTAAAATTTTGCCGAAGCCCGGCCCAGTTTTTCATTCGGGCCTGATTTGTTGTCCAAGCCCGCCCGAAATTTTTTTCAGACGGGCTTTATTTTTGGGCCGGGCCGGATTGGGCCGTCGGGCTGGGTCAGTGTTGATCAGCTCTACTCGCCACTGTAAACCCTAAAAATGCCTTGGATGTTTTTTAGCTTTCCTAGGGTGGGTTTTGGGGTGTTTTGGGGGTAGGGTAATCTATTTGGAAGCCGTTCTATACTTTAATGTGATAATGTACATATATTAATGTGAGAATGTACATGCATTAATGTGACGATATACATGTTCAAATGTGAGAATGTACATGTTCAATTATCAGAATATATATTTTGTAATGAACATCTGTACATGTTTGTATGACCATGTGTACAAGTTTTCACCCTTATATGTACAGGTTTTAATCTAAGGATGTACATATTTAATTATTCGTACAAGTTTATGTGACCATCTGTATATTTTTAATGCGATGATGTACATGTTTTTGCATGAGGATGTACATGTTTTAATGAACATTTGTATAGGTTTGTATGACCATCCGTACAATGTTTTTTTTACGTTTTGTGCACTATAACCCTTAGCAGCGTCAGTTATATTTTAAAAAAAATTTAATATATTTTTTTATTTACCAGATCAGTGTATGTAGCCAGCCGGATGTAGCTCATATTAGTTATAAGATAATTAGTATAAAAAAATGACAGGCGCAAAGAAAATGAAACATTTCACTGATTCGATTTACTTCATTCGTCCATAGTGATGCTAGCACAAAAGTGATGTATGTTATCTACTGCTACTTTATCCCCGTTCGGAGGTAGTAAAGTAAAAGAACAAAAGAGGGACAGAGAATCAGAGATCGCTTTCAGTAGTAAAGTAGTAGCACCTTTTTTTCAAAACGTTCAACAGAACCAACAAAAAATGTTATACGGGCACAATGTAGTCTAGAGAGAAAACGCTCTCTCCTCTCTCTTCTTCTTGTTCTAGTTTTTTCTTGTCATCATGTTTTCACTTAGTAGTTCTACATCTAGTCTCTAGATGTTGTTTTGCTTAATAATAATTCTCTTTAGTTTCTTGTCTTCTCTCCGGTTAGGAGAGTTTCTTGCTGTGTATAGTTTGTTTTTTCGTTTCGTTGAACTTTGTGGGTTTTGGGTGGGATATGTCAACAAGCTTCAATCTTCTACGTTGTTGCAAGAGCCGAAGAGTCTAAACTTTGCTCCGTGGAGCCGATGGCTGTCTATGAAGTCTGCGCAGCAGACGACGCCGCAAACGCCGGTTGTGCCGCTAGCACCAACGGTGGTGCCGATGGCGGTGGCCATGGTGATGATGAGTTCTCACTATAGGCATGGGGAGGAAGGCAAACCAGCAACCTATATTCTAGAAATGACATCTGTAATTTGCTGGATAGAGAGCTTGACACATGTCCTACATGGTGTCACTTTGCATGTACTCCTCTTTATATAATATAATATATCTAATGTTTTAAAAAAAAAAACAAAAAATGCTATCTGAGAAAGTGCAGTGCAGTGTGCAGGAAAGATGAAGAAAAGAATCTCATCGATCTGATGATACACTGCCGGTGCCTGTACTGGATTTTTTACAGTAGAGAATGGCATCGTTGATGGAATTCTCACTGTCAGTGTGATCATCAACACTAGTCCTAGTAAAAGTAGGAGTAGAATAAATAGCAGAGGAGGAGGAGGCGGAGGCGGAACTTATCCTCGGTGGAGACACATTATGAATAGTGATGCTCTTGCTGCAGCTCTTAATTTCAAGCGCTGATCGGCGGTTAAAATCATCAACCCTAGTTCTTCTTCTGAACCACTTCGGCAGTAAACAACCAAGATACTTGTATACCATTTTTGTATAAGCAACTCCCCTGAATTTCTTGGGGCTATACTCCACCTGCCTCTGTCTCTGCTGGTTGTGATGATGATGGATGTTTCTGAATGGAGTAGTAGAAGGAGGGATATTGAAAAAGGAGGAGGAGGACGCAGCAGCAGCAGCAGTGGAGAAGATGGGATTGGTGGTTTGTTTTGACATCAGAGCAGGAGATGCAGTGGTAGGGAGTATGAGGCCATTGGAGAAGAGCTCGTCGGCGTGAACGAGAGGAGAAGAATATGAGGAAAAAATAGTAGGATCATTAGGGATTGAGACATCAAAGTAGAAACTATTATTACGTGTTGTTGTTGTTGTTGTTCTAGGGAATCCATTAGCATTCTCTTCTTGGTACATCAATCTTCCTCCTCCTTCTTCATTGATATGGTTCAGATCATCAGCAGTAGTTTCTTCTTCATCTAGTGAGAAAGTAGTAGTAGTAATGGGTTTTACTAACCAACTGTAGGAAAAGCTCTCTGTAGCCAGATGTTGCTCCGGCAATGCAGATGACGAATTAGTTGCCTCCATATCTTATTCGAATGGTACTACTACTAACAGGAGAATAATAACATATAGAGGGAGACATGAGGAGTTTACCTGTTACTTGTACAGTATTTAAGAAGGATCAAGAATATGAGGGCCAACAAGGGGGGTATGGGTATGTTGTATGTAGTAGTAATAGTAGTAGTGTATGTGTCTCGGTAGAGAAGAGGTGGACCACACATGACATGACCTTATACAAGTAGAAAGACAAGTTAATAATGAATCTGTCTATTCAAACGGGAAAAACTAATTAAAGGAAGGTCAAGCTTCAACAGAGACATATATATATATATATTGTCTTTACTCTTGTTTTTGAGATAGAAATCAATCGTGCATTTCTTCATAGAATATATATGTACAAACAACCTAATAAATGTCAAGTTTTGTTCCATCCATCAAGGTAAATAATACATTTCACCAACTTTATGTATATATATATCGTTTTGGTTGGTACATATGTCGAAACTGTGTATGAGTATGACCTAACATAATCGGTAAAATCTCTACAACACAGTTAGATAGACATCTCACATTCATAGACAGTTTCATCTAATTCACGATCACCAGATAAAGACAATGTTATGTCATGAGGATAATAAGGAAGTCCTCATTGTTTAAGTCAAAATCCATGCCTCAAAACACGTACCCATAAAATATGCTCAATCGTTCGTCATGTCATGGTTGTTGAGGAGAGGAAGACCTTAATTTCATCATTTCTCTGGTAGGCAAGCCCAGCCCCTGCCCACGCGCACAGGATCAACTAATATAATTGTTTCTTTGGGTACAACAACTAATATAATAACGCCCTTTTACATTTTTATTATTATCCTACCAAGTATACTAGTATATATAATGTTAACAGAATAATCCCCAACGTTATCAACTTTAATATTAAACTTAGTCGATCATACTACAAACTATCTAATGTCCGGAAATATAAGATCTTATCATCCATAGGATAGATTTTTTTTTAAAAAAAACAAGTGATGTATTAGATTAGTTAAACAGAGTTACAACTCTAAGAGAAAACGAACCGAAGACGTTGGGGAGCATCCTGAACAGGGTAAGAACTAACCACGACAACCACTAAGTGCAACCAATTTCTCATGGGGAGTTGTAAAGTAGCATCAAGCCAGCCAAAGTTTACCATACCCTGGACAAATGAAGAATTAAAAAAAAAAACCATACTTCACCAAAGGGAACAAGACATTAATTATAAAATACAACCGGCTAAGACAAAACTAAAATAGACAAAAAAAAACCCGAAGACATAAAGAGTCGGACATAGATCAAACCGAAAAGAGCCAAGCTCAAAACAAATCAACTGAATCCCGCAAGGTGAGGATCTGCAGTCGGAGACAAAAGGTGAGCAACCAAGACCTTCCAACATGGAGTGGATGGAAATCATAGTTGAGATGGGCTGGCCTGGCCAATTGGGTTGCATGAGTGAAACTAGCTAGTACTCCTGATGCGTCCCGATCGGTCGTGGACGTATTGTGGACTCAATTAAACTTTGTTGGTTAAGGAAAGACACTGAATAAACTTAAACTGGAAACTCCATTTCAATTGAGAATTTACACACAGAAATTCACTCAATCTCCCTCGCCCTCACACACGGACTCCGGGACAGTTTAGGACTTTATCCCAAAGTCCTCTACCCTCTCCTGACAGCCGGCCTACGGTTCCCCAACCGCTCCCCGACTGATCAGTCAACCAACTTACAAAGGTGTTGTCACACAACTCCAAACCTAACCAGCTCACTAACTCTCTAGCCCTTACACACACTTAAGTCTAACTCACACTTGCCCTGATTATCTCTATATTCTTTTCTCTTGTACAGACTTGCTTCCATACAAAATAAATGCAAGTATATATACGGTTAGTTAGGATGTAACTACCGTCCTATAAGTTTGTAAAGTCAAGAAGTCTATTCTACTTTTGTCCTATCACATAACAATCACACTAGTATTGTAGAGAGGCTTCAACTTGATCTGGAGTTGTCACAGCTCTCTCGATTGGTCGAGTACCACTTGTGTGCCCCACTTATCTGATCATGTCTATCTCATTAAATGCTCATAAATGCTCCTTTAGTCTTCATTATGGTTATGTAATTGTTCTGATAAGTACCCCTTTACTTATCTTGTCCATTTGCATATTAATGAGTTGTATTCTTGTCGTGTGCTAGTTGATAGAGTGAATATGTGAGTCTGCATAGATATGTTGATCTTCTTGCAGTCTTTGTCTTTGATTCACTACTGAAGTATAAGAGATATCTTCGTGTGGTGTCTGACTTCTTGTGTGTGCTAGAAGTTCTAGCGTGAGCTCTCCTAGACAGGTGCCCGACTAGTTGGGCACATGTCGTGAACCGAGTGCGCTTACAACCTTGTGTGCTAAGCCACTCTTTTGCCTGTCTATCTGAATCATAAAGCTTGACAAACATGTTAAATACATGACACAAGTTTTGCTATTATCAAAACTAAAGGATCTTGACTTAACAATTTTCCCCTTTTTGATGATGGCAACCTATACAAAATTATATGTACTTGGTAGTTTGAAAATTTGAGAGATTCCCCCTGAGAAGGATTCCCCCTGAGTTTGTTAAGGGTTAAAAGATTTGAATAACAAAAGATAACAGCTTTTATTTATACTATAACCATAGGTAGAAAGTGCTTCACTAAGATATTACATAACGCAAGGAAAATAGTCATACTAACACAAGTACATATCTTTTCTTTCCCCCTTTGCCATACATCAAAAATATGGAGCAACTACACAACTTAAGATATTAAAGGCCATAACATTCCATAGAGTGCAAACTACAAGCATGATCGAGATAATCTAGATAGAGTGGAGTGTCTGGTGATCCCATTCAAGGACATCTAGGCCATAAGGTTCATCCTTCAAAAAGTAAGATTTAATCCAAGACTTTTTGTTGTGGTGGAATCAAAAGAAAGTGATTCAGCTGTGGAATGGAAATGTCTGACTCCTCAGAATCTCTGTGAACTCCATGCAGTGAGGAGTCCTAGTATGAGAGGAGTAACACTTGAGGTTCTAGACAAGCTGTGGAATGATCGGAGTTGGGTTGGACATGCTTTTGGGTGACGTATTTCTTTGGATGTTTTTTGTGAACATGAGTTGCGAATGGTTGAATGGATGGTTTTCTCATTTGAGCTGTAGGAGCTTTTGTGGAGTTTGTGCCATTTTTGAGATGTGAAATGATGATCGTGAGTGATGAAGAAAACCTGAGCAAGTATTTGTAGACAGTTGATGATATGCTCGACGACTGCTTCTTGTGAGTGGTATAAATGAGGTGCTACGTCTTGTGGGCTCTGTTTGTAGGCTTTTTTAGGTGTCAAGTTAGGAGATAGGATTAATGGAGTAGATAGACTAAATATCTCTGATCTTTGCCAATTTTTAATCAAGGAAGAAGCGCCACTACAATAAATTATTTCGCAACCAAAATAATCATTCAATATAGACAAAAGAACAGTTTTTTTCGCTTTCATTCATATCAAAAGATTTTCTAGAAACAGATAGTCAATGGTAGTAAAAGACATTAAAGAGAAAAAAAGAAAATCTAATCTAGAATCTAATTGTTTCACGGTTTTCCACTCATGTCTCTATGAGACAAAGAACACTCGGGCTAGAGGTGGGAGTCTATGAAGTCTATAGCTCCTTGAACCATGTGATGAACACTGTTCTCTGGAGACGGCCTGCACAGCAGTGAGAGTAAACTCTCACACTCTTTAGAACCTCCCTAGCTGAAGTATCCAGACTGGTCGCCCGACCTGTCGTGGACCGTTGAAAGACTTTCTTCCTCTTGAGTCCCGATGCTCTTGCGGTTAGGTAAGGCTCCGACCTAGAGTCTTCGCTCTTGGTTTTGCCACTTCTGAGCAACTACCAGCTGATCTCCCTTCATCTGATCCCCATTTTGGACACATCTATGAGCAGATGTGTTGTCCTGAGCGGTGCGCGCACTTGTGGAACCTGTCCGGTGTCTACTCCGTTCTGTTGTAGCGCCTGGTCACCCACTCCCTCATGGCACAAACCCTGATTGACGTATCTACTCTCCTCTATAGTGAGTAGAATCATTGCTGGGAGATCGATTTTCTCCTTAGTCTTGAGGGCGTAGTAACCGCACATCTCTTGCGTTGACGATGTGGGTATGCTGGTTCTGTGGGGTTATGTAGTGGGTGAGCAGACTGAAGAGCACCCTGTCTGGTATGGACATCTCTATTGCAAGGGAAATTCTTCATGTTGCTCCTCTGTTGAGAAGATTGACCATTTTTCCTCCGAGGTATCCTAGATCATTCCAAGTTGTCTCTTTTTGGAGCGACCAGTCCTTCAGGCTCCAGGCCGAAAGTTCTTGGAGATCCAAGACTTGGAGATGTTGATGTTTGCGCCTTGAACCCTTGAGATAATGTAGTCGTCGTCGTCGCTTTGGAGTGGGCCAAGATGTCACTGTGCTGTTTGAGCAGCTCTGTATAGACGGGATGAGTTCTGGAAGAAGTCCACCCATCCTTGGTATTCCAACAGCTCCTGGATCTCTCTAGACCATCTTGTCCATCCATTCTAGGTTCCAGCGTCTTTGGTAAGATGGGACAGGCCTATCGTTGAAATTTTCAGCCTTGATCAAGGCTGAGTTCCAATTCCTTGAGCTTCTTGATGCGCTTCAATGATTGTTGAGGTTGAGATTTTGGCAACTGCCTTCTTGGCTTGAGCAAGTTCGTCAAGCTCTTAAGCATGTGGAGAAGAGGTCATCGTTTCTTGCCCTTTGCCTTCTCTGATTTCTTTCACTGCTCGGCCGTTGGTAGGATTGGTGAGGATTCAGTATCGCTAGCACCTCCCTGACTAGTCTCGAGTTATCGGGGGACCTGTCAGTGACTGGTTCCCCGAATACATCGATGAGCCATGCTTCCTCTTCTAAGTCAGGCGCCGTTACTCCTCTTCCTGACCTCTTTTCTTCTGTTGATGCCTCTTGCTGTGACTTTTTGTCACTTTGCACACCTCTTCATCATCTATCTGTCGAATGACAGCTTCGACGACCGCTAAGGGAGTGGCTTCCTCGTCGTTGGGTGAAGTGTAACTTACGAGTTGCTCCTCAGGTGTGGAGTGGGCTTTTGTGGAGTTTCTTGTGGGTTTTGGTTCGTTTGGAGGCACGAGTTGCACGAGTTACGCGACTCGTGTAGCAGTGGAGAGGTTTTGGTTTTTAGGGACCTTTGGATTTTTGGCTTTGGAGTGCTTGGTGGTGATTTTGGAGAAGGAAGCAGGAGAAGACATATTTGGATTTTCGGTAGAAGTGGGAGTTGGATGTATTTTGGGTTTGAGAATTTTTTTTTGATGAGATGGTGAAGTTTAGGCAGATGGAAGCTTATATAGGTTACCTCTTCATATTGCAACTCGCCTTCATCTGTTACCCTGCGCATAAGTTAATGTTATACCAAAAAATTTTACCCCATTTGAGCGAAAAGGGGTATTTCTAGGGCTTTGAGGGGATAAAGTTCATATGATCAATGATAGCATAAAACTGAGATAGGTGGTATGTTTGACAAGAAATCAAATTGGCATAATGGTAGAGAAGAGGGAAGAGGTATAATGGTTAATGGTTTGAGGCTAATGACAAACAATTTTTGTAGTTTTCGCTTTCTTTTTAACTTTCTTTTTAGTTCTATTTTCTTTTTATTTTTTTTTATTTATAACTCTCAAAAGCAGATTTCATTTGTAAAGTAAAAAAAAAATCTAAAACAAAACAACAAAAATGCTTCTTTCCTTCTTTTAAAAAAATCCAAAAAACAAAAAAACTTCTGAAATCGTGATTCCAAGGAAAAAACCAAAACAACAATCGTAATCTCATCTCATTTTTTGTTAGTGTTTTACACTTTTTATGATTATCCTTTTATTTATCCTTCTAGTAATTAGTTTATTTAATAGCTTTCAATATTCAAAATCCAACAAAAAAGAAAAATGATTGTTAAGATTTTTTAGATGCTCCTTTTAGTTTCTATTGTGTTTTCATAGTACCTGATTTTTCTCTGAGCTTAATTTATTTGATTAAAAAAAATCCAAATTCTCTTTGAACGATAATGTTGAAAAAAAAAGAAACAAAAAAAATTGTTGTTAGCATCTCGGTTGGTTTTTCAAATTTCAAAAGTAAATACTTTTCATCTTATTTTTACTAGTTAATTTATTTCCTTTTAGTTAGGTTTTTTTTAAATAGTGTTAACATCTTAGTTAATTAACCCTTTCTTTTAGGTAGATTTTTACATTTTTATTCTCCATTCTTATCCCTTATTTTTCTCTTAGCTGAGTTTATTTAATTTACCATTTTCAAAATTCAAAACCAGAAGTTTCTTAGCTCCTTATCAGC
Source organism: Limonium bicolor (assembly GCA_023374045.1). Classification (NCBI taxonomy): domain Eukaryota; kingdom Viridiplantae; phylum Streptophyta; class Magnoliopsida; order Caryophyllales; family Plumbaginaceae; genus Limonium; species Limonium bicolor. The sequence continues at coordinate 163,513,322 of CM041777.1, read as the reverse complement.
CTCTAACACCTAACATTTTCCTATATAAACATCATTGAAGAGCTCAGAGGGGGACATAGAGTATTCACGGGTTAAAACCTTTGCTAAACCCATACCATTGTTATCATCATTGTTACCACCGAGTCTCTGATTACCTATGCCACCACAGAACCTCCACGTAGTTACAGCCCAAATCCATATCTCCCTTCATTCTCCACGTGCCTACATAGCATAAAACTTTTCTAAGCTCCCCTCCGCTGTTAATACCAAGCCTGAAGTCCCATCCATTGCTCCCGGCAACTAGAAGAAGCAGCGACATTCACAACCTAGAGCCGCCATTGTCGTCCTCCTCTGTTGTGGACTGGCAGAGCAGCGTAAAATTTTCCATCGCAACTCCAAATCAAAGACCAAACTGGTCATTCAAAACATTTCACAACCTAACGTCGGGAGCCTTCTGCATCGACTACCACGACCAGATGCAACCAGATGCATCTGAACGCTATCAACATCGCTATGGAGCTTGAACAATCAACATACCCGTTGTTGGCTCTGGTTGCACTGGAGCAGAAGGGTCATGAAACGACGTTATCATTCCATCGGTCCCACATCCTTGATGTCGACCATCTCCATGAGTGTTTCAGGAGTCGGCATTGTTATCGTCCTGGACGTCGATGAGGCAACTGAAGACCCACTGCTTCGACTCTCTATTACTGCTGGTGCCTTAAGTTTTATCAGTCAATGTCATAAATCACGCACAGCATCGGTTCCATCATTCGTCAATTGCCGAGACAAGTCACTAGTATCTGCTACTGATCACTTGGAAGCCCATACGAGCAAGGCCACATCGGCAAGAAGAAAACGATTAAAGTGGAGATGACTACAGTTTGTTTTCTATTTCTTATTTATCATTTGATCGGTAAGGTTTGTTTTTAAATTATTATTTCTTTTAAGGCAGCGGATGATAGTTAATTATTTATGGCAATTTCTTAATCAATTTTGTGAACCGGTAATTAAGGAAACCAGATTAGATTTATGTATATAATATGTCGTGATCATTTTGTTTCTTTTGTTCAATGGTTAAACCTAAAACTCTAGTTTATTTTAGGTGTTAATAAAATAAATGGTGGATGTCGTTCATGGTTTTTTTTAGTTAATTAATTTAATTTAGTTTTGGCAAGAAAAAAAACATCCAAACACCAAAAACAATTTTGATCTTGCAAGACTGCTGCAAATCATATAATAAAAGGATAATGTCATAAATGAGTTAGCCTCAGGGTTATAATAGTGAAGGAGAAGTAATTTAAAAGGGTAATGAAGAAATCTGAACCCTTATAAATTTCATACCAAGCCCCCGGACCCATAACCCTAAAAATTATAACAATATTTTCTTTCCAAGTTTAAATGGTTAAAACTTAGGTGGCGACTCTATTCAGGTTTGTGTGGGCCAGTTATATTATTAAGATTTAATTTTATAATTTCGGTTTAATAATTTTAATGGCGAATCGAACCTTGAGGCCTTAATCTCAATACTTAAGGGTTCAAAACCAACGCCCACAGACTGGTGACTCTGCTGGGGACCACCACCTAAGTTTTAAAATTTTAAACTTAGGAAAGAGGGCTTAACTTGAATTTATAATCTTTAAGGCTTACGTTTTATGATGTTATCCTTTTTAGCTTGTGCATTTTTATTATTTTGTTCATACGAGAGATGAGGGTCCAAATAAACCAATTATCGGTCATGCCAAGTCATGACCCGTTCTGAGACACACACCGCAGGGTGATGTGTAAAAGTGGGGGAACTGACACTAGTAGAATATAGTTGTTTGGTAACAACAAAAAATCGTTACCAAAAATCAAATTCGTTACTAATTTAATTTATTGTAACGACTTTTGTCGTTACATATTGTTACACAGATGGCGTAACCAAAACAAATTTATTTATCGTAACGACTTTTATTCGTTACCAAAAGTTATATCGTTACTAAAATATGATTTCGTAACATTTATATCGTTACTATAGTCTTAATTTTTTGTAATCTTTAGTACTATCTTTGGTAACGAAAAACTTGTCACTAATAACAATTATGGTAACGAATTTAAGTCGTTATCGGAACCTTTGTAACAAAAAATCTTAGTTTTACTAGTGTGAGGAGGATGGCGTGCAAACCCCATCCCTTCACTACCCCCGGGCCAAAGCCCCAAACACCTCTCCGAACGTATCCTTATCCAAAAACCAAATTGCGGTCATGTCAAGACATGACCCGTCATGAGACACACACCTTAGGGTGATGCGTAAAGGTGGGGGAAATGAAGAGGATGACGTGCAAGCCTCATCCCTTCACTACCTGGCCCAAAGCCCCAAGCACTCTCCGGATGTACCCATACCCATTTAATGAAACTTGCATAGTGAGGACATGCATATTTTCTCTTTATATCTCCATGATTCCATGCTTCTATAATAAGCTTGATTGTTTGTGGTTAGTAGCTGAAATAAATCATCTTTTATAGGGTTGTTACCTATTGGCCCAAAGGTCCATTCTGGTCTAGGTGAACCCTTCGATTGGGCTTCGGCCTAAAACCTTAGTTCAAGGTGGTCTTTTTCGGCCCAAAAGTTCATAAATCTGAATCATCCATTTGGATCCATTTAGGTTTAGGCCCATAAAAAATCCATTTGAATTTGCGATAATTCACAAGACTTGAAAATTGATTTATGGATCATGTTTACATTCCGGCCCAAAGGCCCATCAAGAACTTGGATTAGGTCTTTCACTTGAACACTGAAAACTCTTTCAATCTAGCAACCCATTCATATTCCATATAATTTCTTCCGGTTCATGTATGCCACTTTCAGTTCAAGATGTTCAAACCCAAGCGCCTATTCACAATTCAAATGACATCCCCCCAAGCGCTCAACTCAATGTCTGAAATATTTCGGCCCAAGCACCAATCTACAGTTAGAAACTATTTCGGCCCAAGGGCCTCATTCTCAAAGTGTTTCGGGCCAAGTGCCTCACTCACAATTCAGATCTGTCAAGCCCAAGTGTCTATCCATAATCATGACACCGTTTCGGCTCATGTGCCTCGCTTTCAGTTCAAAGAGATTCAGGCCCAAGCGCCTATCCACAGTCCAAATGCATCATGTCCCATGTGCCTCACTTTTAGCCCAATGATATCTAGGCCCATGTGCCTATCTACAGTCCATGTGCCTCGCTTTAAGTCCACATATTTTCAGGCCCATGCGCTTATCCACAGTCCAGATGCACCGTCTCATGTGCCTCACTTTCAATCCCCAGATATTCAGGCCCAAATGCCTATCCACCATCCAAGAGCATCTCGGCCCATGTGTCTCACTTCAAGTTCAAGAGCTTTCCGGCCCGAGAGCCTCATTCACAGTTAAGGGACATCCCTAGTCCAGATTTTCAACCTAAGAGCCCACTAGGAGTTCGTTTGATTTCATTTTTGTGTTTCCTTTAGTTGTGTAGGAACTTCCCAGTTTTAGTAGGTTATAAATTTTTAGGATGTCCTGTCATTTCCTTTTGTTAATCGTCAAAAAAGAAAAAGAAAAAATCACAAACATTTATATCCTCCCGAAGGTACATCATGGTTGAAAGCTCGACTCTTCTGTGTGCCAACATCTTGCATTTTGGTGGTATTCGAGTTCATAAAGGAGATCGGGGTTTACATGCATAAAATGTTGCTTTAAACTGTTATTCATCTTTCATAAGCGTTTGCAAACAAATCTTTTGTGAAATCTAAGTTCAGAAGTTTTCAAGCAAGGACTGTTTTGAGTGAAAATTTCTTGACGTCAGCAATAAGAAGCTTTGGTTTTATTAAATCATCTTCTTCATATTCACAAGCAAATGACGTTTTCAAGTCCAAAACTTTTCCAAGATGAAAAGATAAAAATTCATGAATGAGCTTTCTTTGCAAGGAACATCAATTTATGCTAAACCAATGTCTCTCGAAACTAAGGTTTGTGGAACGGTCATTTTCCGTCAGTGGAACACAAAGACTTTGTTTTGTTTCTACGAAGATGAGCATGCTCTCCCAAGTACCAAGATACATCCTAAAATACCAAAGTAACCCACAGAAAGGTTAATAAGAGCACATGGTCATCAAACAATTGTTGAAATCCCCGAAACAATACTGGGGGCAATCTGAGTTAGAACCGTTTATTTCATACTTTTTCTAACAAATGTGTGAATGAAATTCTCTGAGTGAAAGAGTGCGAGAGTGTCTTGAGTGAAAAAAAAACCAATGAGAGAAAAAACGTGTCATCTTTACACGTGGTGAGGTCTCAAACATGTGAGGTAAGAAGCATAACTCTGACTGAAGGAGATAGCTTGTAAATTTACACTAAGACCCGTGAAGAGTAACGAGAAGAGACACATAACTATCAGGAATGACGAAGCACTTAGAGAACCACCACATAGCCAGAAAAGCTTGTGAAACCTTGAAATCAAACCCTAGGCACCCCCGCTGAGCTTTTCATATAACCTCTTTTATCAATAAAGCTTCACAAAAATCCAGCTCATGATGATTACATACCTTGGTGACCAAAGGAAGCGAGGAGCCAACTCTCGGATGAGAACACCCCAAGTCTGAAATGAGAAGCAATACTACCACAAACATGATAAAAATTCGCAAACGGTCGCAAAGCGTCCCAGGATTCAAGAGCTTGAACGAAAGCAACTCCAAAGGATCGGGAAACACAAGAACCCCGAAGGCATGTCAAAGCCACTCCAAAGGATCGGGAAACACAAGAACCTCGAAGGCAAGTCAAAGTAACTCCAAAAGCTTTAAGACCGGGAAAACACAAGAACCCCGAAGATGAAAAGGTGAATCTGAAAGCCTCGAGTTTCCAAACAAAAAAGTAGCGACAAGGATGACACCAAGGTCATTAACTTGAAGGGAAGTCCACACACAGTAGTAAGACAACTTCACACATTAGGACGGGAAGGCGAATCCAGGAGAAGGTCAAGTTGCAGCTTTGGTCACCCTTAAGCCCCACAAGACCGAAAATATCCCTTCATGATCCTTGTGACATTCATCATGCCCAATGTCCCCGTTATAAGCCTCAAAGACTTCCGACTTGATAGTTACGTGTCTAAATCAAGTGAGAGTAACAGATCGAAGGCGTAAGTCCATCAAATATCGAATTCAAAAGTCTAGAAGTTATGAATGTAAGTGAGGAATGAGTGCAAATGCTAAACACATCGAGTGTAGGTAGAAAAAGCACCACATCAAAGAAAACCTTAACCCTGTGAGGATGAGAATTGTTCACATGTTTAATCAAAAATATTGGGGGCAATCGATCATTTCGATGGATTGCCATAATTTCTAACTCAGATAGCTTAAAGAAATACTGGGGGCAATCGTTTCCAGTAATTTCCACAGATGACGCAAAGAAATCCCAAAGTCTTAGGCCCGTCATAAGCTCTGAGCACCATGTCCTAAAACCTTAAGCCTTAAGCACCTCATAAGCCTTGAGCACCATGTTCCGACATTGCAATCCCAAAGGCTTATGCATGTCATAAGTCGTAAGCACCACATCTCAAAACCTCAAGCTCCACAACCCAGAGAAAATCATAAAGCCCGAAAGCATGTTCAGTTTTGAAGGATCAAAATTTTGGTCTCGAAGTCCATTCCTGAAAATGAAAGTTCCATTATTTTTAGTTGAAAGGAAGTATTTGCTTATGCGACAGATATTTTTGACAATAGAGTCAGCACCAATCTTGACACCAAGTCACCCATATTTTTTGAAAATTGAGTCAATCTTGTCTTGACACCAAGTCAACCATATTTTTGAGTATTGAGTCAATCTTATTTTGACATCGAGTCAACCGCATTTTTTGAAAACTGAATCAATCTTGTTTTGACACCAAGTCAATTCCATTTTGTCTTGACACCGAGTTAACCCCATTTTTGAAAAATGAACAAATCTTGTTAATAATTGTTTACAGCAGAGTCAATGCTATTTTGTGATACCAAGTTGGTAAGTATGATAATGATTGAGTACAGTGGAGGTATACTGCCCGTTGAATTGAAGCAGGGTGATACTGGCCAATGTGTACGAGTACAGGTGGAGGTATGCTGCCCGTTGAATTGAAGTAGGGTGTATACTTGCCAATGTGTACAAGTTGGCGGGGCGATGGCAATAAGTCCTCATTTCTATGTCAACTTTTTGGATAACAACTGGGGGCGATGGCAATAAGTCCCCTATGAAAACCAGAAGTTCATCCTAATTACCTATGGCGGGCGAAGGCAATAAGTCCCCTTAGAAAACCAGTAGAGTAACCCCCGAGATATAGATTCTCAACCCGAAATATAGATTCTCAACACCGAGATATAGATTCTCAACCCCGAGATATAGATTCTCAACCCGAGATGTAGATTCTCAACACCAAGATATAGATTCTCATCAACCCGATATAGATTCTCAACCCGAGATATAGATTCTCATCAAACTGAGATATAGATTCTCAACCCGAGATATAGATTCTCAAAACCAGATATAGATTCTCATCAACCCGAGATATAGATTCTCATCAAAACCGAGATATAGATTCTCAAACCCGAGATATAGATTCTCAAACCCGAGATACAGATTCTCAACCGAAGATACAGATTCTTCCAAGATATAGATTCTCAACCCCGAGATATAGATTCTCAACCTTGAGATATAGATTCTCAACCCGAGATATAGATTCTTAACCCCGAGATATAGATTCTCCACCCGAGATATAGATTCTCAACCTTGAGATATAGATTCTCAACCCGAGATATAGATTCTCAACCCCGAGATATAGATTCTCCACCCGAGATATAGATTCTCAACCTGAGATATAGATTCTCAACCCTGAGATATAGATTCTCAACCCCGGGATATAGATTCTCAACCCCGAGATATAGATTCTCAACCACGAGATATAGATTCTTAACTCCAAGATATAGATTCTCAATCACGAGATATAGATTCTCAACTCCGAGATATAGATTCTCAACTCTGAGATATAGATTCTCAACCCTGAGATATAGATTCTCAACCCCGAGATATAGATTCTCAACACGAGATATAGAGATAGATTCTTCACTTGGAGATATAGATTCTCAACCCATTCGAGATATGGATTCTCATCTCTTTGAGATACGGTTTCTCACCTCTTTCGAGATATAGATTCTCAACCAGAGATATAGATTCTCAACCCCGAATTTCATTTCATGTAGAACGGGTTTCGGTCCCCAGAGGCATCCGTCATATCTCATTTCTTGCATTCCATTCAAAATGGGTTTCGGTCCCCAGAGGCATCCGAGTTATTTTCTTTTTTGAATGGGTTTCTGTCCCCAGAGGAATCCAAGTTATTTTCTTTTTGAACGGGTTTCGGTCCCCATAAGCATCCGAATTACATCACACATATTACATTTCGTTTCGGATGAGTTTTTGGTTCTGAAAAGCATCGAATCACTGACATATTTTTGCATATAAGAGGATCGGTTCCAGTCCCCATAAGCACCTGGATACTTGCATGAATTTTCTCACTTGGATAGGTTCCGGCCAAAAGAAGTGCTTTGGTACAATGACGTGCATCTCATTTAGGTCGCCAGCGCCTTCAAATAACTCGGTAAGCTCAAGCATCTTTTCAAGGTAGTCAACACCTCTGAACACAGGAAAAGGGACGACCAAGGTGAGACAAGGTTGGTAAAGATTATGGGTATTATCAAGCATCAACTTGATATTTCATTGACATTCCAAAATCAAGTTGACGGTGGGCAATCTGTTATACCCAAAAAATTTACCCCATTTGAGCGAAAAGGGGTATTTCTAGGGCTTTGAGGGGATAAAGTTCATATATGATCAATGATAGCATAAAAACTGAGATAGGTAGTATGTTTGACAAGAAATCATATTGGCATAATGGTAGAGAAGAGGGAAGAGGTACAATAGGTTAATGGTTCGAGGCTAATGATAAACAATTTTTGTGTAGTTTTCGCTTTCTTTTTAACTGTCTTTTCACTTTCTTTTTAGTTCTATTTTCTTTTTATTTTTTATTTATAACTTTCAAAATCAGATTTCATTTGTAAAGTAAAAAAAAAATCCAAAACAAAACAACAAAAATGCTTCTTTCCTTCTTTTATTGGTAGTTTATCTTCTTTTAAAAAAATCCAAAAACAAAACAACAAAAAATGCTTCTTTCCTTCTTTTATTGGTAGTTTATCTTCTTTTCAAAATCCAAAAAAACTTCTGAAATCGTGATTCCAAGGAAAAAACCAAACAATAATCGTAATCTCATCTCATTTTTCGTTAGTTGTTTTACACTTTTTTATAATTATCCTTTTCTTTAGCCTTCTAGTAATTAGTTTATTTAATAGCTTTCAATATTCAAAATCCAACAAAAAAGAAAAATGATTGTTAAGATTTTTTAGATGCTCCTTTTAGTTTCTATTTTATTTTCATAGTACCTAGTTTTTCTCTAGGCTTAATTTATTTGATTAAAAAAATCCAAATTCTCTTTGAACGAGAATGTTGAAAAAAAAGAAACAAAAAAAATTGTTGTTAGCATCTCGGTTGGTTGTTTCAAATTTCAAAAGTAAATACTTTTCATCTTATTTTACTAGTTGATTTATTCCTTTTAGTTAGGTTTTTTTTAATAGTGTTAACATCTTAGTTAATTAACCCTTTCTTTTAGGTAGATTTTTACATTTTTATTCTCCATTCTTATCCCTTATCTTTCTCTTAGCTGAGTTTATTTAATTTACCATTTTCAAAATTCAAAACCAGAAGTTTGTTAGCTCCTTATCAGCCTCTAACACCTAACATTTTCCTATATAAACATCATTGAAGAGCTCAGAGGGGGACATAGAGTATTCACGGGTTAAAACCTTTGCTAAACCCATACCATTGTTATCCATTGTTACCACCGAGTCTCTGATTACCTATGCCACCACAGAACCTCCGCGTAGTTACAGCCCAAATCCATATCTCCCTTCATTCTCCACGTGCCTACATAGCATAAAACTTTTCTAAGCTCCCCTCCGCTGTTAATACCAAGCCTGAAGTCCCATCCATTGCTCCCGGCAACCAGAAGAAGCAGCGGCATTCACAACCTAGAGCCGCCATTGTCGTCCTCCTCTGTTGTGGACGGGCAGAGCAGCGTAAAATTTTCCATCGCAACTCCAAATCAAAGACCAAACTGGTCATTCAAAACATTTCACAACCTAACGTCGGGAGCCTTCTGCATCGACTACCACGACCAGATGCAACCAGATGCAACCAGATGCATCTGAACGCTATCAACATCGCTATGGAGCTTGAACAATCAACATACCCGTTGTTGGCTCTGGTTGCACTGGAGCAGAAGGGGTCATGAAACGACGTTATCATTCCATCGGTCCCACATCCTTGATGTCGACCATCTCCATGAGTGTTTCAGGAGTCGACATTGTTATCGTCCTGGACGTCGATGAGTCAACTGAAGACCCACTGCTTCGACTCTCTATTACTGCTGGTGCCTCAAGTTTTATCAGTCAATGTCATAAATCACGCACTGCATCGGTTCCATCATTCGTCAATTGCCGAGACAAGTCACTAGTATCTGCTACTGATCACTTGGAAGCCCATACGAGCAAGGCCACGTCGGCAAGAAGAAAACGATTAAAGTGGAGATGACTACAGTTTGTTTTCTATTTCTTATTTATCATTTGATCGGTAAGGTTTGTTTTTAAATTATTATTCTTTTAAGGCAGCGGATGATAGTTAATTATTTATGGCAATTTCTAATCAATTTTGTGAACCGGTAATTAAGGAAACCAGATTAGATTTATGTATATAATATGCCGTGTTCATTTTGTTTTCTTTTGTTCAATGGTTAAACCTAAAACTCTAGTTTATTTTAGGTGTTAATAAAATAAATGGTGGATGTCGTTCATGGTTTTTTTTAGTTAATTAATTTAATTTAGTTTTGGCAAGAAAAAAAAACATCCAAACACCAAAAACAATTTTGATCTTGCAAGACTGCTGCAAATCATATAATAAAAGGATAATGTCATAATGAGTTAGCCTCAGGGTTATAATAGTGAAGGAGAAGTAATTTAAAAGGGTAATGAAGAAATCTGAACCCTTATAAATTTCATACCAAGCCCCCGGACCCATAACCCTAAAAATTATAACAATACTTTCTTTCCAAGTTTAAATGGTTAAAACTTAGGTGGCGACTCTATTCAGGTTTGTGTGGGCCAGTTATAATTATTAAGCTTTAATTTTATAATTTCGGTTTAATAATTTTAATGGCGAATCGAACCTTGAGGCCTTAAGCTCAATACTTAAGGGTTCAAAACCAACGCCCACAGACTGGCGACTCTGCTGGGGACCACCACCTAAGTTTTAAAATTTTAAACTTAGGAAAGAGGGCTTAACTTGAATTTATAATCTTTAAGGCTTACTTTTTATGATGTTATCCTTTTTAGCTTGTGCATTTTTATTATTTTGTTCATACGAGAGATGAGGGTCCAAATAAACCAATTATCGGTCATGCCAAGTCATGACCCGTTCTGAGACACACACCGCAGGGTGATGTGTAAAAGTGGGGGAACTGAGGAGGATGGCGTGCAAACCCCATCCCTTCACTACCCGGGCCCAAAGCCCCAAGCACCTCTCCGAATGTATCCTTATCCAAAAACCAAATTGCGGTCATGTCAAGACATGACCCGTCCTGAGACACACACCTTAGGGTGATGCGTAAAGGTGGGGGAAATGAAGAGGATGACGTGCAAGCCTCATCCCTTCACTACCTGGGCCCAAAGCCCCAAGCAATCTCCGGATGTACCCATACCCATTTAATGAAACTTGCATAGTGAGGACATACATATTTTCTCTTTATATCTCCATGATTCCATGCTTCTGTAATAAGCTTGATTGTTTGTGGTTAGTAGCTGAAATAAATCATCTTTTATAGGGTCGTTACCTATTGGCCCAAAGGTCTATTCTGGTCTTGGTGAACCCTTCGATTGGGCTTCGGCCTAAAACCTTAGTTCAAGGTGGTCTCTTTCGGCCCAAAAGTTCATAAATCTGAATCATCCATTTGGATCCATTTAGGTTTAGGCCCATAAAAAATCCATTTGAATTTGTGATAATTCACAAGACTTGAAAATTGATTTATGGATCATGTTTACATTCCGGCCCAAAGGCCCATCAAGAACTTGGATTAGGTCTTTCACTTGAACACTGAAAACTCTTTCAATCTAGCAACCCATTCATATTCCATATAATTTCTTCCGGTTCATGTATGCCACTTTCAGTTCAAGATGTTCAGACCCAAGCGCCTATTCACAATTCAAATGACATCCCGACCCAAGCGCTCAACTCAATGTCTGAAATATTTTGGCCCAAGCACCAATCTACAGTTAGAAACTATTTCGGCCCAATGGCCTCATTCTCAAAGTGTTTCGGGCCAAGTGCCTCACTCACAATTCAGATCTGTCAAGCCCAAGTGTCTATCCATAATCATGACACCATTTCGTCTCATGTGCCTCGCTTTCAGTTCAAAGAGATTCAGGCCCAAGCGCCTATCCACAGTCCAAATGCATCCTGTCCCATGTGCCTCACTTTTAGCCCAATGATATCTAGGCCCATGTGCCTATCTGCAGTCCATGTGCCTCGCTTTAAGTCCACATATTTTCAGGCCCATGCGCTTATCCACAGTCCAGATGCAACCGTCTCATGTGCCTCACTTTCAATTCCCAGATATTCAGGCCCAAATGCCTATCCACCATCCAAGAGCATCTCGGTCCATGTGTCTCACTTCAAGTTCAAGAGCTTTCCGGCCCGAGAGCCTCATTCACAGTTAAGGGACATCCCTAGTCCAGATTTTCAACCTAAGAGCCCACTAGGAGTTCGTTTGATCTCATTTTTGTGTTTCCTTTAGTTGTGTAGGAACTTCCCAGTTTTAGTAGGTTTATAAATTTTTAGGATGTCCTGTCATTTCCTTTTGTTAATCGTCAAAAAAGAAAAAGAAAAAAATCACAGACATTTATATATCCTCCCGAAGGTACATCATGGTTGAAAGCTCGACTCTTCTGTGTGCCAACATCTTGCATTTTGGTGGTATTCGAGTTCATAAAGGAGATCGGGGTTTACATGCATAAAATGTTGCTTTAAACTGTTATTCATCTTTCATAAGCGTTTGCAAACAATCTTTTGTGAAATCTAAGTTCAGAAGTTTTCAAGTAAGGACTGTTTTGAGTGAAAATTTCTTGACGTCAGCAATAAGAAGCTTTGGTTTTATTAAAATCTTCTTCATATTCACAAGCAAATGACGTTTTCAAGTCCAAAACTTTTCCAAGATGAAAAGATAAATTCATGAATGAGCTTTCTTTGCAAGGAACATCAATTTATGCTAAACCAATGTCTCTCGAAACTAAGGTTTGTGGAACGGTCATTTTCCGTCAGTGGAACACAAAGACTTTGTTTTGTTTCTACGAAGATGAGCATGCTCTCCCAAGTACCAAGATACATCCTAAAATACCAAAGTAACCCACAGAAAGGTTAATAAGAGCACATGGTCATCAGACAATTGTTGAAATCCCCGACACAATACTGGGGGCAATCTGAGTTAGAACCGTTTATTTCATACTTTTTCTAACAAATGTGTGAATGAAATTCTCTGAGTGAAAGAGTGCGAGAGTGTCTTGAGTGAAAAAAAAACCAATGAGAGAAAAAACGTGTCATCTTTACACGTGGTGAGGTCTCAAACATGTGAGGTAAGAAGCATAACTCTGACTGAAGGAGATAGCTTGTAAATTTACACTAAGACCCGTGAAGAGTAACGAGAAGAGACACATAACTATCAGGAATGACGAAGCACTTAGAGAACCACTGTAGACACCAAAAAATTTCACCCCATAAAACAAATTCCAAAAAAAATGAGAAAATCAGAGGGGTCATTGCCTTTCTATTTTAATATGCATTAACGTGCATGCCAAAAATAAAGCCATCGTTTAATCACAAAATTTTCAAACTCGAACCAAGTGTCAAACATTTGAGAATAAACCCTGTTTTTCCAAAAACAGAATTTCTAAAAAAATAATAATAAACTTTTTTCAAATCAGCTTTGTAACAAGACACTTTTGTTTATCTCTGTTTTATTTCATTTATTTTTAACTTGTTTATTATGTAATACATTTTCTTTTACTAATAATCCCGGTTTCATTCTACGCTTCATTGGCATTTTTTTTGAAAGATTTTAGTCGGAATAGGATTTTGCTTTTTAGTTTGTTTCTCGCATGTTTGCACCATGAAGAGTCAGTAGTCCAGTTGTTTAAGTGTTGGGCCGATGGAGTCGAAGGATCTGGTCTCGAATCCCAGCGCAATGCTGGTATCTTATTTTTCTTGCTCTTATTTTTCTTGCTAATAATACTACTGATGCACGCCCAGCTGGTGGTCTAAGCCCAGGTAGACCAGTTATGGGCCCATCTCATGAAGCCAGTCCGTCCCTCTCCGTTGATGCACGCCCAGACAAAATATGGAAAACCCTAGTCCAGATAAGAATCGGTGGTAACCATCCACCAGTAGATTATAAAAGGATATACATACTGTAGCAGACAGAGGGGAGCACAAAAAAAAGAGGTCACTACGCTCATCGGTTTTCACTTCGCTCAGTCGAAAAAGACTATTTTGCCCCTACTATATAATTTTCAAATATTTCTATATTTACCCACAATTTATGATATATTACAAGGTACCCAAATTTCATTATATAAAGAAGTGATATGATATGAAATCATATTCAATTCATAAATCCTAAAGTTAGAGAGATAAAGTTAGAGAGATAAAGAGAGGAAATGGTTTCTTTCGGAAGTTTGAAGAAAAAACTTTCGGTAAGAAGAGTAAAAAGATGGGGAAATGCTGAAGGTGGTGTTCCAGAAATGCAAGACGAGTATGCAGATGATGTTAAGCGAGTACTCACGAGGAGCTCATTCTGAGGTATTTTCTGTTGTTATTTTAGCAATTTATGTATAAAAGTAGCTAGAATATATACAAAACTGAACGAAAAAAGCAAAAAAAAGACGTCGGGAAACTGGGCGCCGCGCCCACGTCTTTAAGGGCGCGCCAGCGCCGTCCCAGATCACCGCGCCCGCGCCCACGCCTTCCCGCCCCCGCGCCCACGCCTTCAACCGCGCCCCGCGCCCCCGTTTCAACCGCGCGCCTGCGCGCCTCCCTTGCTGCGGACGCCGGCGCCGGCGTCTTTAGGTCGGCGCCTGCGCCGGTGCCCGTTTTTCAAATCGCTGTATCTTCTTCGTTATTGCTCCGTTTTTCGATCCGTTTGCGCCGTTGCGTTTGTCTTTTCGTGTACTTTACGATGATATACTTTGTTGATTATTTTGATGGCTTATGTGTGATTTATTCTAAAGTACGTAGTATTAGGGTTTACGAGTAGCACTTGATGAATAACGACGTTTTTCTGCTTAGGGTGATAACGATGATGAATTCGAGGATGCGAACGTAGACACAAGTCATGTATTTAATAGTAGCCTAGTCTTTGGCGATGCAGAGGAGGCGGTTGGTTATGCCTTTCGCACCGGAGAGGCTAATAATATTTATCTAATCAGACAGACTAAGCGAGACGACGGTGAAGTAATACTAACGTGTGAGAGGTACGGCAAGCATAGGCCACGGGTTAGCACAGGAGAATCGTCATCGTCGAGTCAAAGGCCACGGCGTGCCACGAAGAAATGCAACTGCCCTTTCCGCCTAAGCATCAGGGGTGGGGTTCAGACGGGCTGGTCTGTCTTGGTAATGGTCCCGACGCACAACCACGCGTTAGCGAGGAACCCACAATCTCACTTCGTCCGGCCTCGCTTTAGCGTCGACGAAAGGGCAAGCATGAAAAGTTTGTACAGGAGTGGTGTTGCGCCTAGGCAGATGTGGGCCCATTTACATGACAAGAACCCTGAAAGTACTGCAGACAAGACATCGATTCATAACCTAGTTTCGAAATTCAGAAAAGAAGATCGTGGCGTACAGATGTAGCGTCCTTCATGCACTCGCTAGATGAACGTAATTATAGTTGGTGGTCCGAGAAAGATGCAAGTAAGTGTCGGCACATCTGTTCAGTGTTGGTTTATTTGTCTGTTAATCACTTTAAATGTTAGTTCTAATTAAATATCCATTTTGCAGGGAATCCATCTAGGCTGGGTCTTGTCTTGTTTGCGCACCCTTTTTCGCTGACGCTCGTTAAGATGTTTCCTTATGTAGTGCTCATTGATAGCACTTACAAGACGAACATGTACAAGGTGCCTCTAGTGGAGTTCGTCGGAGTCACGTCGTGCGGCAAGAACTTCTGCATAGCGTTCTGTTTTGCGGTCAGAGAGGATGAGTCTGCATACACGTGGATGCTTAATCAGCTGACGAAGGTGTTGATCTATCCTCCAAATGTGTTTGTCACTGACAATGAAAAGGCGCTAGTGAAAGCACTTTCAGTGGTATATCCTTCTGTACCACATCTTCTATGTCGTTGGCATATATGCAAGAATGTGGCTGCCAATGCGCTTAAGATAATGCATATTGACCGTGACAGAGTCAATTTAGTAGTGCATCGGTGGAAGCGACTAGTTTACGCCTCAACTATTGCGAAGTACGATGAACAGTACGGGAAATTAGTACACTCCTACGGCGCCAACAATCCTTTCGTTGTGTACTTGAACAACACATGGCTATGTCAGCGTGAGAAATTTTGTGAGGTATGGGTTAAGAGATTCAGGCATTTCGGCAACACATCTACCAACAGGTTAGCTTAACTTTAATTGTCAACATGTTCTGTTGTTTGTATTGGTATGTTTCCCATTTATCTGATACTAATTGACTTCCAATGTGTAGGGCGGAGAGCGCCCACTCAGCTCTAAAGTGTTGGCTTCATACATCCACCGGATCTCTAGACACATGCTTCGACAGCATACATAGATTCGTCGAAGGGCAACATTTTCACATTAAACAAGACTTCGAGTTCTCCATTGACAGAAGGGTTTCGGAAGACCAGCAAGTCCCATTTTTATTTCTGGTCAATCAAGTGAGCCTCAAATGTTTGGAAATACTCCAGGATCAGCTGAGAAGCGGGAGGTGCGATATTGACCACACAACATCGTACGAAGATGTTTGTGCGTTTACTTCGACCATGGGATTACCGTGCGCGTTTCGTATGTTTCAGTACATTCAAGCCGGTCTGAATATACCAGTTGAAGAAGTGCATATCTTCTGGCGAACACTCAGATACGACGCACAACAAGAATTTGAAGCACAACGCCAAACATACGATGAGTCGTATAGCACAGAGGAACAACTCTCATGTGTAGGTTTATGGTATGATGATCTGTCTCAGCGGTATGATCCTACGACGATTGAACAAGCGTTCAACGCGTGGAAGCCAATATGGGAGCCCGAGGATGATCACACTGGTTTACAGCCACCAGAGGTGAAGGTGCCTAAGGGAAGGCCCACTACCAAAAAAAAGAAGAGGCCAAACACTAGGGACAAGTCCGAGCACGAGCATTTAGGTCTTGGAAACCGTGGTCCGCCCCTACGACGTTCGCAGTCTCAGCGACGCTCGACAGCACCCCAAAGTACAAGTGATCATGGGCCGTCAATGCAACACAGTCAATCACAGCGTTGGTCATCTGAGCGAATGAGTCAAACTGGAGAAGGACCGACAATGCAACACAATCCACCTCAACAACATGCACCATATCCGACATACTGGAGCCCCTGGAAATACTCGTCGTATTGGACTGACCTCGATCCGCAATTAGGTAATTATATTATAGGTTACAGGGAGATAGTGGGTGATGGAAACTGTGGGTTTCGAGCCATTGCTGATGCCGTGTACAACGATGAAAGGCTATGGAAACAGGTTAGACGTGCATGCTTGGATGAGCTGGAGGATAGAAGAGATTGGTGGTTAAATAAAGTTGAACGAGTTTGGTACGATAGACAGTACCATCGACTGAATTGGTTTGCAGACACATTTGCACCATCACAATACTGGATTGAAATTCTAGATATTGGTGTCATCTTGTGCACTGTATACCACATTGCGCTTATCAGTTTTTCAAAAGGATACGATGGTAAGGCTACTGGGTTGGTCGCACTGCCGCTACGTGATGATCGGGGGTTAGGTCGTCCAACAGCAGAGGTCACTCTTGCATGTGTCGCTGAGCAGTCTCATTTCATTAGACTCCAAACAGTCGAAAATTGTCCAGTCCCAATCTTGAATCCGATGTGGCGACGTTGGCATGAGCCCTCAGTTACAGCTTATATTGATCCGTACTTACCGCGCAATGCAGAGTGGTACAGATTGTTTCCCCCAATTGGTGAACCAGGACGCTTGATTATAGAAGATTAGAATTTGTAAAATTTTGTTGAATTCTTTGTATGCCATTAGTATATTCAAGAAGCATTGTGATGTTTTGCAAGATTAATGTATTGAAGAAGGACATTGAAAATTTTGAGTGTTTTAGTGTCTCATGTTGATACAGTGGATTATACTTTATCTAATAAAAGCAAATCATCGTAGATACAATGCGTTCTAACACTACTGCTGTTAGCGACTCAACGTCCTACAAAGAATTTAGACCACCCAGATTGGCATTGATCTTAAGAAGCACATATGACACCTAATTTACCAAAAAAAAAGTTGTACAATATTTCATCTGTTGCTAATGATCGAATTTTGGCCCATCTGTGTTTCTAACCGCTGGACAAGATGCTGATCCTTACTTGGTCAACCAAGGGTAACTTTTCAAGTATACCTTCGATCACAACATCAGCAAGGTTACTGGTAATGAATGCTTTTTGGCCATCAGTAATCGTAGGTTGAATACCATACTAATAGTGAATACGTATAGTGACTTCATGTTGAGTGGATGCTTTTATCCCGTTAGTGAACAACTTTGTGATGCTTTTATCCCATCTGTGTTTCTAACCGCTGGACAAGATGCTGAAAAAAATGTTTTTTTACTAATTAATTGTACACATATTTGAAACATATTTTTAAGACTTCAAAAGCGATTATATTTTAGAGTTTCATTTTCAATCAACATTGTTCACACATCATTTCTCATAATGTTACAACTTATTCCACACACACATCATTTTAAACCTTTAAACAAAAAACGGTTGTGATGACTACTAGTACATGAAAGCCAAATATGGATGCACTGATTAAGCGGGAGGAGGTCGTCTCCTCGTACTAGCCCTGTACCGTGAATTGTGTTCCCTACGGTCCGCCTCAGCCCTGCTTCGTATTACATCTAGGTCTTCGAAGTCTGAATCATCTTCATACTTCACAAGAATCCTAACTCTTTCCATTATTTCTCCAAGGTCTAAGAAGTTCTGCAACATCATGCATACGTCCGCATCGGTTAGTAAATCGACGATAGAGTCGTTGTACAGATCTTGGTCCATCCTAAGGTAGACAATGGAAAAGACGTTGAGTTGCTGATTATCAAAATGTGATCTGACAATTTGATTTAATGAAGCTGTTAGGTGGTTAACACTTCTCGGAGTTCTAATTTCTGTATTGATCACTGCCCATCCCGGAGCACGTTGGAACCGTGCCCCGTATTCATTGAGTGCGGTGTAATGGTTCACGTGAATTGCAAAGGGAATTGACATCCTAATGACATAAACAAGAATGAATTATTTAAAAATGAAATAAACATAAATTAAAATTACAATAACCACATCAGTTTAAGCATCAATACAGAATGTTCAAAAACAACATAAACTAATAACTCTACTAATATCCAAACCCACCACCACTATACCCACCCCCCATACTCACCACCACCATACCCACCCGCCCCAGAACCACTACCAGCATGTCGTCCCCTGCCATCACCACGCCCACCCCTCCCATCACCATGTCCTCCCCTCCCATCACCCGGTCCCCTCGCATCATCACCGCGCCCACCATCACCCCCACCACGACGCGCCTGCTCCATGTGCCTACGGTACATACCCTCCCCTCTAGGCCTAAGGCCTCTGGTGCGATGCCCCGCGATGTACCACTCCATGCCAGCACGAGGCTGGTTAGGGTTCCTGTGACGTGTGGCCGAATCAGGGGTGGTCGGGACATTAAGCCGGCAGTACTCAAAGGCCATCTCCAGCGTATCAGCCGCCCAGGGGGGGAAACCCGTGGGCCAGCCCGGGTTGTTCTCCGGTGCGAGACTCATGATAAGCGGCGCTGTCTCATCCCAATACTGCAGTAAGGTATAAATGTGAAGTTAGTATTTAAAAACAATTACAAACAAAAAAAATTAACAAGACTAAGTATTTACCTGGAGCTGATCCTCTCGTCGTGTACTGGGGCCACCGTCCGCTCCCAGGGGACGCACCTGAACATGAGAAACGCGCTGGAACCACCGGATGTAATCCGGGGCCACGGCCCATGGCATATCCGCACGTGCCAGAGGAAACCTCCACCTGCTGGGCCCTGTCGTGTTGTCCCACACGGCTGTCCCGTAGTCGTACGAAGCAAGGTACGTCTTCCCATGTCTGGGACGATAATGGCTGTCGGGTCTGATAGGCTGAGGGGGGATAGTCTGCATGTATCCAAACTGGCGCAGACACCGCTCGGGCATATACGGCTCAGCAATATCCAAGAACTGTATGGTGCCATAATACCGGGAGCGCGCCTGTGATACGAGGGCACCCTCTGCCTCAAATGGCAGCCAAACAACCTACGTTTCATTTAATGGAAAACAATTAACAACTTAAATGAGAAACAATGTTTGACGATACGTTAACCGTCAACTTTTAATTACTACAATCGCTAAGCAACTCGTACCTCAGTAGAGGACATCATGTCCAGCCGTCCCCTCACGAAACGTAGCCTCTCATCGTCCATCAAATTCCTCGTGTAACGAGGCCACCTCGCCGCCGCCGGGGAGCAACCATCCCAGTCTGAAAGGGGCTCCGGTCTGAACATGGGGAAGTACTCATAGATCCAGCACTGCGGTGATCATCCGAAAACATTAGCCAACATAGTCAATCAATAAGTTTACAATACTTAACTCGTGAGCTCACAATCAAGTTCTCACCTGAAACAACGTCAGGCAACCAGCCAGCTGACGTGTATCCGCCCGGGAAGCGATGCCGAGCTGTCGGTACAGGTATGCCAGTGTCCCGGTCCCCCACGCATACAAGTGGACCCTACTAGGGTCACGGATCGGCCAGTAGGACGAGGGCATAACACGATCCCCGCCCTTGTCGATGATCAATGAGTGGGACACCAGCCACCAGAGGAACGCCGTCGTCTCCTGAAGTGGGGTACAGTATGGACCGCCACAAGTATCATGAAGAGCTCGGTAACGTACCTGGCTCTTCTCCAGGAACCTACAGTCTATCAGCTCCTGCTGGTCCGCCGCGGCAAACAGCCGTAGGAAGTGGGGGATGAGAACATGTAATGGTGGGGCCGCTATGCCGACCCGGGCGCCATCCTCGGGCTGGTACGAAATCGCCATGCCAGTGATGGGGATACCCAAAATGTGGTAGACGTCGTGGAGAGTAATAGTCATCTCTCCGAATGGCATGTGAAAGGAGTTCGTGTCAGGCTGCCATCTCTCCACGAACGCTGAGAGGAGCGCGAGGTCAAAACAACCATGCGCTATGTCGACAAGATGCGCAAGTCCGCTATCCTCGACCGCTGCTAGAGACTCTGGGTGCCTCAATGTACTCGGAGTCCACGCCTCCAAATACTTCGTCTTAGGCTTGAAGCTAAGACATCCCTTCTCCTGTTGAATATTTATGATTGAGTTCACACTATATTAACCATTTCCTAAACAATCTTAAATTTTATGGAATCTATTACCAGACGGGAAACATACCACTCCTCGCCACACGTCAAGCGCGACGTGACCACCGAAACTCGGGATCAAACTCGTATCCTGAGGGCCTCCGGGCACTGGAGTCTGCCCAAGCAACCAAGCATCAGCAGCCGGCATCTGCGCCACCCCCTCTGCCGGACCATGTACTGGGGACCGGCGACGACGGCGCACCCGTGTGGCCACCTCAGCAACCGGCTCATCTATGTCCTCGTCATCAGCGTCAGCCTCGTGATGACGTGCGTCTCCGGCCCCACTCTGTCCAGGAGTAGGCCAATCAGGACTATCAGACCTCACGACCAGCGTCCCATCGCCGATCAATGAGTCCAGATCCACACTATGCATCTGGTCCACCTCCTGCTCCTCCTCCTGCTCCTGCTGCTCCTCCTCCTCCTCCTCCTGCTCCAGCTCAAACTCCGCCCGCATCCTCTCCTCACGGGCTCGTAGAAACTCAATCTCCCTACGCTTCCTGGACGAAGCTGTAGCGTACTGTGTACGCCTCCTCTCTGCAGCAGCAGCATCAGGCCCCTCACACGAGGGTGTTGATGAACTCTCGCCTCGTCAGAAATCGACTTACCCTTACCCCCGACCGAACCTACCTAGCAAACCCTTTCCCTTTCCTCCCGCCATCTGTTTGTTTACCGTAGAATTTAGTCATACTATTTTACAATTAGTCAAGACGGTCGAGGTTAGTCAATACCGGTCATATGCATCTCAGTAGTTCAACGTCAAAAACAATTCATACAAATCCTGGAACTGATTAAAACACGCATGATAGAGGTATACAATGTATGACCGCCCTAAGCAGAAAAACGTCGTTACTCACGAAGTGCTACTCTTAAACCCTAATATTACGTACTTTAGAATAAATCACATAACGCATGAAAATAATCAACAAAGTATATCATCGTAAAGTACACGAAGAGACAAAACGCAACGGCGCAAACGGTTCGAAAAACGGAGCAATAACGAAGAAAATACAGCGGTTTGAAAAACAGGCGTCGGCGTCCTCTCTTTCTCCCGGTCACGCCCGCGCCAGCGCCGACCCCGCCACCCGCGCCAGCGCCGACCCCGCCACCCGCGCGCCAGCGCCGCCGTCTCCACCCGCGCGCCCGCGCCGCCGTCTCCACCGCGCGCCAGCGCCCACGACTCCACCTGCGCGCCACCGCCCTCGATTCCAACCGCGCGCTAGCGCGGTCTCTTCTACCCGCGCGCCAGCGCGCCCCGAACTTGTCTGCCCGTTTCCGAATTCGTCTACTGTTTTCTCCTAATTTTGCTACTTTTACTGCTATTTTACGCTAAAAAACTGTAAATTATGACAGAAAAGAACCTGATTTTGCAGATTGTACTAACAGAATGATGACTTGAGCACCGGCTTTTCTCCCGCTCCCGTTCCCGCTCCCGCTCCGGTTACCGCTTCTAGAGAGAAGTCAGAGAGAATTCTAGAGAGATAGAGAGTTTTGAGATTTTGAAATTTGTGAGAGATAAGAGGTAAAGGTGTATATATGGAGAATTTAAGGGTAAGGGCAAATGGTAAAGTTTTTTAAATTTCCGACTGAGCGAAGTGAAAACTCGACTGAGCGAACGAGTTCAGCAAAAAAAAGGCTACATGCTATACTCTCTTAAACTGAACATTCGTCCTTGACATTTTGAAATCCCGAGATTGAAGAAACCAATAACAAAAATTCAGAAGCGTAAGAATCGTCTTCTCCTCTGTTCGTCAAGACCAAAAAAACCTGCTACCACCAGAAATCGATCCTTCCCTTCCCTAATCATTCACGCCTTCCTTTCCCCAGATTCAGACAAGGTAAGCCTGGTTTTTCAACCAGAATCCTCTTCGACACTCTCATCTCTCTGCATCTTGTTTTGTATAAACTTTCTTCCTCAACACTCACTTCGCCTGAGGAGTTGAACCAGTGAAGGCAAAATAAAGGGAGGCTTCGTCGGAAACTTGTTTCCGAAGAGGAAGTCCATACTCCATTTCCGCCTTTTTACTTTGCATATTTTGATAAATTCTTGCAACAGAGCTTCGAATATTTGTTTCGTACATCTCTAACTGCAATGAAATACAAAAATGTTCATAAATTCTGACTCCGTGCTTTGTATCTGCTATACACCATCGCCAAGTGAACCTGAAAAGGGGGATGGTCATGAGTGATCGGCTACGTTGGAACCGTCTGATGCCAGTGTCGCCTACGTGTATTGTCATCATTTCCTCATATTGCCTCTGATTTTGTTCTGCATCTCCTAAAGATTCGAAGATGTGACTTCATTACCTCGCTGTGTATATTAGTCACAAGCGAATATTAAGTCCACTATATCTTCAGTTTTTTTTGTTGTACAGAGTGAACCCTTTTTCTCGTTCGTTTCCGCATTTTATTGCTTCCCGTACGCACTTCTGGTAGAAATGTGAGAATGGTGATAATCGGAGAAGCGGTTTTGTTTTGTTTTCGGCTCCATTTCTGAAACGTACGCTAATCTTCCTTCTCGTCTCTTCCTCCCGTACTAATTTGTTGTGTTGATTTGATTGTTCGAACACCGAACCCATGGTGAATTCCCGGGTCAATCTTTCATATACTGCTGGGGTGTGGATTTCGACCTCGAACCTGAAGTGAAATAATCATTTCGTTTCCCTCTGTTTGAGTTCCACTATTATTACTTCTTGAACGTGCGAAAAACGTTTGGTTTACTGTGACTTTATCGTCGAATTGTCTGGCTGCACTCTCTCTGTCTGTTCGTTCTCACCATTATATATGCTTGGTTTTGGTTCTACGCTAGACTTGCGACCAATCTGCCATAACTCCTCATTGTCATCGATTTAAAATAATCCTGTTGGGTCCTGTAGTAGATTGGATTAGCATCTTCTTGTGTGTCTCTGAGCCGTTTGTCTTTGCATACTTTGACTCCAATCTGCTGGGTTTACTTGTCGGTGAACATTCATTCAAGGGAGCCAGGTTTATCTATGGCACGTCGGTGAACTGTAGACACTGCTTATGCAGAAGAAATTTAAATTCCTGAACCCATCTCTGTATCATCACCAATATGACCCAATTTACTTGAACTAACTTCCATCTGAATGTTGTTTCTGTTTCGATTCTATTTCCTAGTTTTGCAGGAAACACTTTGTCATACTTCTTTCGGTATTTATCCCTGACCCTGTATCTCCTTCATTTCCTCTGGTTGAGGATATGACTTAGTGTTTTACTCGAATGTTTATGTTGTTCTTTGTGTGGTTTGGTTTCAACTTTCAAATAAGTTGTATTGTTCTCCTTTCTGTCGTAGCCATTGGTATAAACCTTTTTATGAGTCGCTTTGCTTCGGTACTTTTGTTAATCATGCTCATGAGTGTACAGTGAAGTAAGCTCCTGTTTGATATACACTTTTAGCATGTTTGTCTATATCTCATTACTAGATTGATAGTGGTAGCAATAGCAGAAGTGAACCTCTTTTAGTTCGTTTAATGATTGCTATCAATTTTGACTTGTTATTTATCATGATGAAAAGCTTTTGATTTATTTCTTCACTATACGTGTACATGCCTTACATTTGACTTTATTTCAAACTTTACTTCAATTCCTTGTAATTTAGATTATTGCTAAGCCCTAGTTATCATCCTCTAGGACCGTTTAATTGACAGAAAAGTTTCGGATGCACTATCGCCCCACACCTAACGGGTCTCTCATTCATTTCGTGGGGCAATAATCTCCATAACTCCAGAAAACACCCAAACCACCCTTATATGTACATAAGAACAAAAACTTCAAAAAACAAGCCCTTAAGGCTAGTTTAGGAGGGTTTAGGATATGAAACCACCCCATGCCTAGCGGATCTCTCATTCGTTTTATGTGGGTGGAATCCTCCTTTACCCTCAACACACCCTTAATCAAGAGTTAATAAATCAATAAATTGATCCATCACACTTGTAAATATCTCACAAATCAATAAGCCCCATCTTTGGCCCATTTCTCGAAAGCCCAATTTGTTTCAAATAAAAAAGAAAGCCCAATGCTTAGATCAGACCCAAAAAACCATGTCAAGCCCAACATTCAAATCCAAACCCAAGGCTTAACTCAACCCAAAGTGCCAATTCAGCCCAAAAACAATAAGGCCCATTTCAGCCCACTCTCAAACAAGACCCATAGTCAAGCCCAGTCAATCCAAATCAGCCTGAAATTCAATTCAGCCCATTAAATCCCAATCGGTCCAAAAGGCCAACTCGGCCCAAAACCCAATCCAAAGCCTAGATCAAGCCAATGCCCAATTCTCGGCCCAACTTCAAGCAAGACCCATTTGTTTTGGCCCAACTCCAAGCAAGACCCAATTTTTGGCCCGACTTCAAGCAAGGCCCATTTTTTTGGCCCGAATCCAAATAAGACCCAATTTTCAACCCAATTCAATTCAAACCCAATTCGGGCCCAAACCACTATAGCCCATAACCATTTCGGTCCAAGCCCAGTTTGACCCAAACCCAACTCAGCCCATTAAACCCAAATCGACCCAACAGCTTGGCCCGAACCTTGACCAATGCTCAATCCGGTCCAACTTTGACCTGGTCCAATTATGACCAACCTAAACTTTGACCATTTTGTACTTTGACTTTGACCCAACTTCGATTCGGTCCTACTTTGACCTTGACCTGAACCTTGACCTTGACCCAAACTTTGACCAACCCAAATTTTGACCTGACCTTTTTTCCAACCCAAATTCAATTCAAATCCAAATCCAAATTCAATTCAATTCTAAACTCATTCAAATCCAATTCAAATCAATATTCATTCCGGTTCAACTTTGATTTCAATTCCATTCCAAATGTCTCATAGACCTGAGTGTCTCACAAACTTTGTCATTCCAATGATTCGAATGTCTCACGGACCTGAGCGTCTCACAGACCCGAGCGTCTCACAGACCCAAGCGTCTTACAGACTTCGACATCTCAAGGTTTCAAATGTTTCACAGACCCAAGCATCTCCCAGACTAGCATCTCAAACCCGAAACTTCTCAAAACCCCAAACCCTTCCAAATTTCAAACACCTCAAATATCTTCAAACTCCACAAACATCAAAACTTCCAAAACCCAAATATATCTGAACTACGTAAGGTCTGATCTCAACAGGAAGTTGAGTACGTAGGCAACCCACACAGGGTGCGACCCCACATCAATCAAAATGCCATTTTTCACTCAGCCATCTCACCTCCAAACAACCCCGTATTGTCTCACAGACCCGAGCGTCTCATAGACTTTGTTATCCAAATGATTCGAATATCTCACAGACCAGAGCATCTTACAGACCCGAGCGTCTCACAGATCCGAATGTCTCATAGACTTCGATATCTCAAGAGTTCAAACGTCTCATAAACCCGAGCGTCTCACAGACTAAAACATCCCATACTTCAAACATCCCAGGAGGATTCAAGCATCTCCTAATAACTGAACTACGTAAGGTCTGATCTCAACAGGAAGTTGAGTACGTAGGCAACCCACACAGGGTGCGACCCCACATCAATCAAAATGCCATTTTTCACTCAGCCATCTCACCTCCAAACAACCTCGTATTGTCTCACAAACCCGAGCGTCTCATAGAATTTGTTATCCAAATGATTCGAATCTCTCACAGACCAGAGCATCTTACAGACCCGAGCGTCTCACAGATCCGAATGTCTCACAGACTTCGACATCTCAAGAGTTCAAACATCTCATAAACCCGAGCGTCTCACAGACTAAAACATCCCATACTTCAAACATCCCAGGAGGATTCAAGCATCTCCTAATAACTGAACTATGTATGGCCTGATCTCAACAGGAAGTTGAGTACATAGGCAGCCCATCCAGGGTGCGACCCCATTCCAAACAAAAAACCTTTTTCCCCCTCTGCGGTGGCTTTCATATCTCTCAAAACATTTAAACCTTCTTCGGTTCCCACAAACTTCAAACCACCAGACTCCAAGTTTTGTCTATTCACTCGAGCTCAGACTTTTCCCAAATCTCTCATCATACACTCATCTGAATTCATCTATTCCTCTTCTTGGCGCTAGCTTGGCAGAAAAGCTCGCCTCATCCACTCGTTTTCTCTCTTCCTGTCTTAATCCTATCCTTTGGCTTTAATTGAATCTCTCTAATAAGGTTTTGAAAGAAGGCAATCCCGACAATTGGAGACCGAGGTTTCCTCGGGCACCAATCCGTAGTCGTGGTCGTTGCCATTTCTAAGGGGTGTAACCCAGTGCGAACCCACAATAGAATCTCTGATCTGGCCAGATAAGTCCTATTCATATGCAACAAATTCAGAGTCAACCAATGGTTCTTAGAACCCTCCTTCCCTTCCTTCCTAGTATCGTAGGTCAAACTAGGTGGCGACTCTAGTCATTTCCGCCCTTAGGGCATAAGTCCGCGTGGAGCCCATCGAGAGCGGGTATAGTGCACACTTGCACTCCCCTTCATGCTTTCTGGGAAAGACGGACGATTTAGTAGGTATTTGAGGGATGCCAAGAATAACGGGTTTTCACCCTCCACAGAATGGCAGTTTCTAGGATCTAGGCTTTTTAGTCAGACCATATTTAGATAGACCCCCCCTCATACCGAAAAATCACCCTCCACAACCACCACATAGCCAGAAAAGCTTGTGAAACCTTGAAATCAAACCCTAGGCACCCCCGCTGAGCTTTTCATATAACCTCTTTTATCAATAAAGCTTCACAAAAATCTAGCTCATGATGATTACATACCTTGGTGACCAAAGGAAGCGAGGAGCCAACTCTCGGATGAGAACACCCCAAGTCTGAAATGAGAAGCAATACTACCACAAACATGATGAAAATTCGCAAACGATCGCAAAGCGTCCCAGGATTCAAGAGCTTGAACGAAAGCAACTCCAAAGGATCGGGAAACACAAGAACCCCGAAGGCATGTCAAAGCCACTCCAAAGGATCAGGAAACACAAGAACCCCGAAGGCAAGTCAAAGTAACTCCAAAAGCTTTAAGACCGGGAAACACAAGAACCCCGAAGATGAAAAGGTGAATCTGAAAGCCTCGAGTTTCCAAACAAAAAAGTAGCGACAAGGATGACACCAAGGTCATTAACTTGAAGGGAAGTCCACACACAGTAGTAAGGCAACTTCACACATTAGGACGGGAAGGCGAATCCAGGAGAAGGTCAAGTTGCAGCTTTGGTCACCCTTAAGCCCCACAAGACCGAAAATATCCCTTCATGATCCTTGAGACATTCATCATGCCCAATGGCCCCGTTATAAGCCTCAAAGACTTCCGACTTGATAGTTACGTGTCTAAATCAAGTGAGAGTAACAGATCGAAGGCGTAAGTCCATCAAATATCGAATTCAAAAGTCTAGAAGTTATGAATGTAAGTGAGGAATGAGTGCAAATGCTAAACACATCGAGTGTAGGTAGAAAAAGCACCACATCAAAGAAAACTTAACCCTGTGAGGATGAGAATTGTTCACATGTTTAATCAAAAATATTGGGGGCAATCGATCATTTCGATGGATTGCCATAATTTCTAACTCAGATAGCTCAAAGAAATACTGGGGCAATCGTTTCCAGTAATTTCCACAGATACGAAAAATCCCAAAGTCTTAGGCCCGTCATAAGCTCTGAGCACCATGTCCTAAAACCTTAAGCCTTAAGCACCTCATAAGCCTTGAGCACCATGTTCCGACATTGCAATCCCAAAGGCTTATGCATGTCATAAGTCGTAAGCACCACATCTCAAAACCTCAAGCTCCACAACCCAGAGAAAATCAAAAGCCCGGAAGCATGTTCAGTTTTGAAGGATCAAAATTTTGGTCTCGAAGTCCATTCCTGAAAATGAAAGTTCCATTATTTTAGTTGAAAGGAAGTATTTGCTTATGCGACAGATATTTTTGACAACAGAGTCAACACCAATCTTGACACCAAGTCACCCATATTTTTGAAAATTGAGTCAATCTTGTCTTGACACCAAGTCAACCATATTTTTGAGTATTGAGTCAATCTTTTTTACATCGAGTCAACCGCATTTTTTGAAAACTGAATCAATCTTGTTTTGACACCAAGTCAATTCCATTTTGTCTTGACACCGAGTTAACCCCATTTTTGAAAAATGAACAAATCTTGCTAATAATTGTTGACAGCAGAGTCAATGCTATTTTGTGATACCAAGTTGGTAAGTATGATAATGATTGAGTACAGGTGGAGGTATACTGCCCGTTGAATTGAAGCAGGGTGTATACTGGCCAATGTGTACGAGTACAGGTGGAGGTATGCTGCCCGTTGAATTGAAGTAGGGTGTATACTTGCCAATGTGTACAAGTTGGCGGGGCGATGGCAATAAGTCCTCATTTCTATGTCAACTTTTTGGATAACAACTGGGGGGCGATGGCAATAAGTCCCCTGTGAAAACCAGAAGTTCATCCTAATTACCTATTGGCGGGCGAAGGCAATAAGTCCCCTTAGAAAACCAGTAGAGTAACCCCGAGATATAGATTCTCAACCCGAAATATAGATTCTCAACACCGAGATATAGATTCTCAACCCCGAGATATAGATTCTCAACCCGAGATGAAGATTCTCAACACCGAGATATAGATTCTCATCAACCCGAGATATAGATTCTCATCAAAACTGAGATATAGATTCTCAACCCGAGATATAGATTCTCAAAACCGAGATATAGATTCTCATCAACCCGAGATATAGATTCTCATCAAAACTGAGATATAGATTCTCAAACCCGAGATATAGATTCTCAAACCCGAGATACAGATTCTCAACCGAAGATACAGATTCTTCCAAGATATAGATTCTCAACCCGAGATATAGATTCTCAACCTTGAGATATAGATTCTCAACCCGAGATATAGATTCTTAACCCCGAGATATAGATTCTCCACCCGAGATATAGATTCTCAACCTTGAGATATAGATTCTCAACCCGAGATATAGATTCTCAACCCCGAGATATAGATTCTCCACCCAAGATATAGATTCTCAACCTGAGATATAGATTCTCAACCCTGAGATATAGATTCTCAACCCCGAGATATAGATTCTCAACCCCGAGATATAGATTCTCAACCACGAGATATAGATTCTTAACTCCAAGATATAGATTCTCAATCACGAGATATAGATTCTCAACTCCGAGATATAGATTCTCAACTCTGAGATATAGATTCTCAACCCTGAGATATAGATTCTCAACCCCGAGATATAGATTCTCATCACGAGATATAGAGATAGATTCTTCACTTGGAGATATAGATTCTCAACCCATTCGAGATATGGATTCTCATCTCTTTGAGATACAGTTTCTCACCTCTTTCGAGATATAGATTCTCAACCAGAGATATAGATTCTCAACCCCGAATTTCATTTCATGTAGAACGAGTTTCGGTCCCCAGAGGCATCCGAGTCATATCTCATTTCTTGCATTCCATTCAAAATGGGTTTCGGTCCCTAGAGGCATCCGAGTTATTTTCTTTTTGAATGGGTTTCTGTCCCCAGAGGAATCCAAGTTATTTTCTTTTTGAACGGGTTTCGGTCCCCATAAGCATCAGAATTACATCACACATATTACATTTCGTTTCGGATGAGTTTTGGTTCTGAAAAGCATCGAATCACTGACATATTTTTGCATATAAGAGGATCGGTTCCAGTCCCCATAAGCACCTGGATACTTGCATGAATTTTCTCACTTGGATAGGTTCCGGCCAAAAGAAGTGCTTTGGTACAATGACGTGCATCTCATTTAGGTCGCCAGCGCCTTCGAATAACTCGGTAAGCTCAAGCATCTTTTCAAGGTAGTCAACACCTCTGAACACAGGAAAAGGGACGAGCAAGGTGAGACAAGGTTGGTAAAGATTATGGGTATTATCAAGCATCAACTTGATATTTCATTGACATTCCAAAATCAAGTTGACGGTGGGCAATCTGTTATACCCAAAAAATTTACCCCATTTGAGCGAAAAGGGGTATTTCTAGGGCTTTGAGGGGATAAAGTTCATATATGATCAATGATAGCATAAAAACTGAGATAGGTGGTATGTTTGACAAGAAATCATATTAGCATAATGGTAGAGAAGAGGGAAGAGGTACAATAGGTTAATGGTTCGAGGCTAATGATAAACAATTTTTGTAGTTTTCGCTTTCTTTTAACTGTCTTTTTCACTTTCTTTTTAGTTCTATTTTCTTTTTATTTTTTTATTTATAACTTTCAAAATCAGATTTCATTTGTAAATTAAAAAAAATCCAAAAAAAAACAACAAAAAATGCTTCTTTCCTTGTTTTATTGGTAGTTTATCTTCTTTTAAAAAAATCCAAAAACAAAACAACAAAAAATGCTTCTTTCCTTCTTTTATTGGTAGTTTATTCTTTTAAAAAATCCAAAAAAACTTCTGAAATCGTGATTCCAAGGAAAAAACCAAAACAACAATCGTAATCTCATCTCATTTTTCGTTAGTTGTTTTACACTTTTTTATGATTATCCTTTTCTTTAGCCTTCTAGTAATTAGTTTATTTAATAGCTTTCAATATTCAAAATCCAACAAAAAAGAAAAATGATTGTTAAGATTTTTTAGATGCTCCTTTTAGTTTCTATTTTATTTTCATAGTACCTGATTTTTCTCTAGGCTTAATTTATTTGACTAAAAAAAATCCAAATTCTCTTTGAACGAGAATGTTGAAAAAAAAGAAACAAAAAAAATTGTTGTTAGCATCTCGGTTGGTTGTTTCAAATTTCAAAAGTAAATACTTTTCATCTTATTTTTACTAGTTGATTTATTTCCTTTTAGTTAGGTTTTTTTTAAATAGTGTTAACATCTTAGTTAATTAACCCTTTCTTTTAGGTAGATTTTTACATTTTTATTCTCCATCCTTATCCCTTATTTTTCTCTTAGCTGAGCTTATTTAATTTACCATTTTCAAAATTCAAAACCAGAAGTTTGTTAGCTCATTACCAGCCTCTAACACCTAACATTTTCCTATATAAACATCATTGAAGAGCTCAAAGGGGGACATAGAGAACCAATGACGCGTTGGTGCAGTGGTGTTTGGGGCTGCACTTGGTAGGGAGAACCACGGTTCGATCCTCCACAACGTCCATTGACAGGGGACTGACCTTGCCATTAGGCTACCCAGTGCCGATCCCCGAACCTCTGCATCGACTACCACCGAGTCTCTGATTACCCATGCCACCACAGAACCTCCACGTAGTTACAACCCAAATCCATATCTCCCTTCATTCTCCACGTGCCTACATAGCATAAAAATTTTCTAAGCTCCCCTCCGCTGTTAATACCAAGCCTGAAGTCCCATCCATTGCTCCCGTCAACCAGAAGAAGCAGCGGCAATCACAACCTAGAGCCGCCATTGTCGTCCTCCTCTATTGTGGACTGGCAGAGTAGCGTAAAATTTTCCATCGCAACTCCAAATCAAAGACAAAACTGGTCATTCAGAACATTTCATAACCTAACGTCGGGAGCCTTCTGCATCGACTACCACGACCAGATGCAACCAAATGCATCTGAACGCTATCAACATCGCTATGGAGCTTGAACAATCAACATACCCGTTGTTGGCTCTGGTTGCACTGGAGCAGAAGGGGTCATGAAACGACGTTATCATTCCATCGTTCCCACATCCTTGATGTCGACCATCTCCATGAGTGTTTCAGGAGTCGGCATTGTTATCGTCCTGGACGTCGACGAGTCAACTGAAGACCCACTGCATCGACTCTGTATTACTGCTGGTGCCTCAAGTTTTATCAGTCAATGTCATGAATCACGCACTGCATCAGTTCCATCATTCGTCAATTGCCGAGACAAGTCACTAGTATCTGCTACTGATCACTTGGAAGCCCATACGAGCAAGGCTACGTTTGCAAGAAGAAAACGATTAAAGTGGAGATGACTACGGTTTGTTTTCTATTTCTTATTTATCATTTGTTCGGTAAGGTTTGTTTTTAAATTATTATTTCTTTCAAGGCAGCAGATGATTCACTAGTTAATTATTTATGGCAATTTCTTAATCAATTTTGTGAACCGGTAATTAAGGAAACCATATTAGATTTATGTATATAATATGCCGTGTTCATTTTGTTTTCTTTTGTTCAATGGTTAAATCTAAAACTCTAGTTTATTTTAGGTGTTAATAAAATAAATGGTGGATGTCGTTCATGGTTTTTTTAGTTAATTAATTTAATTTAGTTTTGGCAAGAAAAAAAACATCCAAACACCAAAATCAATTTTGATCTTGCAAGACTACTGCAAATCATATAATAAAAGGATAATGTCATAACGAGTTAGCCTCAGGGTTATAATAGTAATGGAGAAGTAATTTAAAGGGGGTAATGAAGGAATCTGAACCCTTATAAATTTCATACCAAGCCTCCGGACCCATAACTCTAAAAATTATAACAATATTTCCTTTCCAAGTTTAAATGGTTAAAACTTAGGTGGCGACTCTATTCAGGTTTGTGTGGGCTAGTTATAATTATTAAGCTTTAATTTTATAATTTCGGTTTAATAATTTTAATGGAAAATCGAACCTTGAGGCCTTAAGCTCAATACTTAAGGGTTCAAAATCAAAGCCCATAGTTAATCTTCTAATTCTTTGGACAGGCGAGGGGGCGGCGATTCTCTGTGTGGTGCTGTCAGCCGTATGTCGGCCACTTGCACTAACGAAGCTTCCTTGAGGACAGTGTTCTTCTTTGAGCGGAGAGTGGATTTTGGTGCCATGGTTGATCGAGGATTTTCTGGAATTTATGAACTTTTTGCTAGAGAATCCTTAGAGTGCCTGTGAGGCAGGGGTTCTTTGCTCTAAGCTCACGAGAGTGTTTATAGAGAGAATAGAAATCGCTTTTAGTGCTCAGAAAGATTAGAGAGAGTGAGGGCAATAGTGTGACAAGAGTAAGACTCTCGTCGTCCTTTTATAATTTATCGAGTAACGGTCGGCGACCGCTCCTCGTCCTCTCGCTGACATGTCCCAATGGTACTATTCATAACGGGCAGCGGTCGTGACGGTTGTCAGCGATCCGTTGCGATTTTCCCATTTCTATCCATTGCACACTCCCTATACTAACCTTACTTTTGTGGAAATGCTGACAAATCTGTTTCAAGTAGTCGTTTGACATAGTTTCCATGCATTTAGCCGTTCGTTGACTACTGAACGACTGGTTTAAAGGTGTTACTCACATGTCGGTGACCGATTGTGGGAATTAAAAGATAGCCTAATCGTGTTTAATGAATATCATTCCCAGATCATGAACAATCTTGTTGAATCTTTCTCTACCTAATGGCTTAGTAAAAATGTCAGCTAGTTGGTCTTCAGTAGAAATGTACTTTAAACCAACTAATTATTTTTCACAATAATCTCTAAGAAAATGATGTCCAATGTATGCTTGGTACGAGAATGATGCACAAGATTTTTGGTAATAGAGATGGCACTTGTATTATCACACATAATTGGCAACGTATCTGTCTTGACTCCATAATCACCAATTTGCTATTTGAGCCATAAGAGTTGAGCACAACAGCTTGTCGCGGCTATGTATTCAGATTTAGCGATTGAGATTGCTACACTTTGTTGTTTCTTTGATCCCCATGCGATCAAACATTATCCAACAAAGAATGCTGTCCCTGACGTGATTTTTCTATCAGTGATAGATCCTCCATAATCTGCATCTGAAAAACCTATAATATTACAATTGGTGAGTTTAGGATAAAAGAGATCAAGGTTCATGGTCCCTTTGAGGTAATGTAGAATTCATTTTACGGTTGTGAGGTGACTTTCTCTTGGGTCTGCTTGAAACCTGGCACATAAGCAAACACTATACATAATGTCAAGTCTGCTAGCAATTAAATAGAGTAGAGAACCAATCATCTCCCTGTATGATCGCTGATCGACCGGTTGGTCACCAATCGTGATGCCCATTTTTGTGCCAACTTCCATAGGTGTGCCAAATGATTTGCTTGCCTCCATTCCAAGTCTCTTTAGTAAATCCTTCACATAATTTTGCTAGGATATGATTGTCCCTTCGTCATCTTGCTTGACTTGAAGTCCTAAGAAGAACTTCAATTCTCCTAAATCACTCATTTCAAATTCCTTTTTCATCAAGGCTTCAAACTTCTTGCAATATTTCTCATCAGAGGCTCCAAAGATTATATCATCAACATATACTTGCACAATTAAGAAGTCCCTTTTGTTGTTGTAAACAAAGAAGGTTTTATCCACCTTCCCTCTCTTGAATTGGTTTTCTAAAAGATAGGAGGATAGACAGTCGTACCATGATCTTGGAGCTTGTTTGAGCCCGTAAAGAGCTTTGTCAAGCTTGAGTATCATGTATTTTCCTTCTTGAGTCTCAAAACCTGGAGGTTGTTCAACTTACACTTCTTCCATGACGTACCCATTGAGAAAGGCACTTTTGATGTCAAGTTGGAAGAGTTTGATTCCTTTATGTGCAGCAAATGCAATTAGTAATCTGATGGACTCCATCCTTGCTACTAGAGCAAAGGTCTCTTTGAATTCTATCCCTTCTTGTTGATGATATCCTTGAGCTACCAGACGAGCTTTGTTCCTAACGACTTCTCTCATCTCATTTAGCTTGTTTCTAAAGACCCATTTTGTGCCAAGTACTCCTTGATGTGAAGGACGAGGCACAAGATGCCAGACTTTGCATCTTTCAAACTGATTCAATTCTTCTTACATTGCGTTAATCCAGTCTGAGTCTTGAAGAGCTTCTTTGATATTTTTGGGTTTGATGGGTGAGACTGTCGTTGAGAATGCTAGAACATCTCGAGCTTTTGCACTTGTTTGAATTCCTTTGGAGATATCTGATATGATGTTCTCCAATGGATGATCTTTGTATAGAGTACGAGATTGATGAATGGTTGACGGTGATAGAGGATCTTCGACATCATTGATCTCTTCATTGACCTGTTGTTGACATATCGCTGACCTATCGAGCAGGTTTTCCTTGGTTGGTGATTCATCTTTGAGATTATCTGAGTGATCTTGATCAGCTAGATCAAATATAAGTTCTTCATCTTCTTCAGATTCTTTGACCTTGTGAACTTCAGCCTCATCAAAGACCACATGTACACTTTCTTCCACCTTCAATGTTCTTTTGTTGTAGACTTTGTATGCCCGGCTCCTTTCAGAGTACCCAAGGAAGATGGCCACATCACTTCTGGCATCAAATTTTTCTAGGGGATTCTTTTCATTGTTGTGGACATAACATTTACTACCAAAGATCCTGAGGGGACTTATGTTTGGTTTTCTTCTCTTGATTAGATCATAGGGTGTTTTGTTGAGGATAGGGCGTATGAGCGTTCTATTTGTGACGTAGCATGCAGTCGCCACAGCTTTTGCCCAGAAAACCTGAGGAAGACTGCTCCCCAATAGCATGGCCCTGGCTACCTCTTGTAGTGTTCTGTTCTTACGCTCAACTACCCCATTTTGTTGGGGTGTCCTTGGAGCTAAATATGTGTGATTGATTCCATGTTGTTTACACATATCCATGAATTGTTGATTCTCAAACTCCGACCCATGATCAGACCGAAGAGCTTTGATCTTGTGGTTGAGTTGTACTTGGACTTTTCCTCCAAAGACTTGAAATTTCTCAAAGACTCCGTCTTTAGAAGCAATAAAGAGTGTCCAACAAATCGTGAGTAATCATCAACAATTACAAACACATACCAATTTACTCCAAAACCTTTGATTCTCATAGGTCCACACAAGTCCTTGTGAAGTAATTCAAGTGGCTTAGATGTACTTACTAAGTTCTTTGATTTGAAAGAAGTCTTAGTTAGCTTGCTTCTAACACAAGCATCACAAAGATTGGTCTCAGATTCTTTAATCTCAGGGAGACCTCTTACCAACCGTTTCTTGATAAACTTTCTCAACAAGGAAATGCTAACATGCCCTGGTCTTTTATGCCATAGTGTGGAGTCATCTATTGAGGCAGTTAAGCATGGAAGGTTTGGACTGTCAATATCCTCCAAACTAGTTACATAAACATTTTTCCACCTTTTTCCCTTCAACAATTCTTTGCCATTGTCCTGACTTACTATGCTATAGTGTGTAGAATAGAAGTG
Organism: Limonium bicolor; assembly: GCA_023374045.1. Lineage (NCBI taxonomy): Eukaryota > Viridiplantae > Streptophyta > Magnoliopsida > Caryophyllales > Plumbaginaceae > Limonium > Limonium bicolor. Next base: position 163,476,390 of record CM041777.1, on the reverse strand, counting down.
AACTGAATTTCCTTTGTCTCATATTTGAGTTACGCTGAGCAAATTGAATTTTAAACCATTAACTAAATTGACATTATCTATGACATAGTCTGAGGTAAAACCAACCTTACCTTAACTGATGATTTTTCCTTTCTTATTATCGCCAAAGGAAACGGTTCCTTGGCTTCTTGGTTCGAGTGAGAAGAACTTCATCTTGTCTCCTGTCATGTGTTTAGAGCACCCATTGTCGATGTACCAGCAGGGGTCTATTCCCATTCGATTCTGTACTTAACAAGTTAGCGTTGTGGGGTTAGGGTCCACAGAAAGGTTGGACTCATTTCCACCATCAATCATTGTTCTAAAGTCATTTTTGACTACCCATTTTAGTCCTATCTTCTGGAGTTGCCTATGCCTCATGAATCGTGTTCTGTAGCATTTGGCTTCATAATGACCAGGTTGTCTGCACAGATGGCAAATACCTCTACGACTGGTCCCTGACTGATACCCGACATGTCGTTTGTTTCTCCATATGGGTGTCCTAGATACAACTTCTAGCTTCGCATGTGTTTCTTTGACAATTGCTAGTTCTTTTTCTTTTGAGCTAAGTGCAGCAATCAGTTCATTTATTTCAGGTTGTTTTCCTAATTTCATCTTTTCATGAGCAGAAAGAATCTCACTATAATCGATTTGCAATTTCATGAGTGTTTTTATTAGATTTTCTACCTTATCCTTATCTGAGTTTTTCTCCAATTTCTCATTTTCTTCTAAAAGTTCCTTGTTTTCATTTTCTAATGCTTCTAGTTGATCAACTAGTATAAGAGAAAACTTTTTAAGTCCAGGAAGTTCAGCCTTTAGAATTCTCTTTCTAAGTTTAGGGTAATTTACCTTGTTTTGATCTTCTTCTTCAGATTCTGACGTGTCTTTATCTTGCGCCATCAAGCAAACTTCCTCAAGGCATAGGTGAGACTCCTCATCATCTGAGGGATCACTATCTGAGGTTTGATCGTTGTCGCTTAGGTTTGAGTCTCCTCATGCAGCAACAAATGCTTCTTTCCTTGGTCCTTTGTTGAACGACCTTCGGACAGGTTTCCTGACCTTGTCGTTGTCCTCTCGGGATTGTTGAGGACAGTCTTTGATGTGATGCCCACGCTTTGAGCACCCAAAACATCTATCATTGTTCTTTTTGTGATGATCATCGGTCTCCTTGGGCTCACTTCATTTCCTCATGTTGTTTCTTATGAACTTTTGAAAGTACCTCTTATCATAGAGGACCATCTCGTCATTGTCTTCTCCTGTTTCGGAGTTTTCAGGTACTTGAAGGGCTATGCCTTTCCCCTTTTCTTTTGTTGAGTTTTCTAAGTTTCGTTGTTGTAGTTTTAACTCAAACGCCATTAGGGAACCTAACATGTCTGCTAGAGACATCTTAGATAGATTGTGGACTTCTTGCATGGCATTGACCTTGCTGTTGAAGGAGGCAAGAAGAGATCTGAGGAACTTCCGAATTTGATCCTCGTTCGTGATAGTTCTTCCAAGCACCAACATCTCGTTGATCAGCTTGATGAACCTTGTATGCATTTCAGAAATGCTCTCCTTTTCTTCCTTCTTGAATGGCTCCCAATGAGTGAGCAGCAACTCAATGCGAGTCTTTTTTATCTCATCATTCCCTTCATATGTGACTTCAAGAGTTTTCCAAATCTCTTGGCTATTTTAGCTTAGGTTATTTTGGAGTATTGCTCAGGTAGTAGTGCACAGTGTAAAATCCTTACGACTCGAGCATTGAATACCATCTTCTTGATTTGATCGTCTGTCATGCTGTCAATAGATATGTCTTGTCCTTGAGCATTTTGGAAGGTATATGCACCTTGTGTTATAACCCTCCACATCCTTGGATCATCTGACTTGATGTAAAACTCCATTTTATTCTTCCAGTGAGTGTAGTTTTCTCCATTGAAAAGTGGTGGTCGGTTTGGTGCAGAACCTTCTTTTGACGCTAGTAGGCTTGCGTGAGACATTATGATCGTCTTCCAAAGTAGTTAGCTTTCTAGAAGAGACCCGCTCTGATACCAATTGAAACTAGCTAGTGCTCCTGATGCATCCCCGATTGGTCGTGGACGTATCATGGACTCAATTAAACTTTGTTGGTTAAGGAAAGACACGGAATAAACTTAAACTAGAAACTCCATTTTGATTGAGAATTTACACACAAAAATTCACTCAATCTCCCTCGCCCTCACACACGGACTCCGGGACAGTTTAGGACTTTATCCCAAAGTCCTCTACCCTCTCCTGACAGCCGGCCTACGGTTCCCCAACCGCTCCCTGACTGATTAGTCAACCAACTTACAAAGGTGTTGTCACACAACTCCAATCCTAACCAGCTCACTAGCTCTCTTGCCCTTACACACACTTAAGTCTAACTCACACTTGCCCTGATTATCTCTATATTCTTTTCTCTTGTACAGACTTGCTTCCATATGAAATAAATGAAAGTATATATACGGTTAGTTAGGATGTAACTACCGTCCTATAAGTTTGTAAAGTTAATGAGTCTATTATACTTTAGTCCTATAACATAACAATCACACTAGTATTGTAGAGAGGCTTCAACTTGATCTGGAGTTGTCAGAACACGTGTTGTTTTGCTACTGGACACGTTAGCGGCAACTCTCTCGATTGGTCGAGCACCACTTGTGTGTCCTACTTGTCTGATCCTATCTGTCTCATTAAATGCTTATAAATGCTCCTTTAGTCTTCATTACGACTATGTAATTGTTCTGATAAGTAGTCCTTTACTTATCTTGTCCAGTTGCATATTAATGAGTTGTATTCTTGACGTGTGCTAGTTGATAATGTGAATATGTGAGTCTGCATAGATATGTCGATCTTCTTGCAGTCTTTGTCTTTGATTCACTCTTGAAGTATAAGAGATATCTTCGTGTGGTGCCTGACTTCTTGTGTGTGCTATAAGTTCTAGCGTGAGCTCTCCTGGACAGGTGCCCGACTGGTTGGGCACATGTCGTGAACCGAGTGCGCTTGCAACCTTGCGTGCTAAGCCACTCTTTTTCCTGTCTATCTAAATCATAAAGCTTGACAAACATGTTAAATACACGACACAAGGTTTGCTATCATCAAACCTAAAGGATCTTGACTTAACAATGGGCTAGCCTCCTCAAGCTCTTCATGGACTGATATATCAACTACCAGATTCGGGGTTTGTTTACCCTTTTTAGCGTTCTTTCCTCCTTCATCAGATGAGCGTCTTGCAAGAAGGCGCTTCTTTCCCACAGTAAACGCTAGGGGCTCTTCCATCTTTGGTCCGGCGGAGAAACCATTAGAGCTTAGGGGACTCTTGAGTTGCAAAGGGCCCATACCAGGGCCGATATTTGAGGAACTAGCAGTAGAGTTACTAGTAAGGCCCATAGCCCCAATTTTACCTGCTTTAGACGCCTCCTTCGTCTTGGGCTTATTCCAGTTAGGTTCAACTGGTGGTGCCCTTTTCATGAGCCCACATGCCCAAGCTTCACTGTTGTCCTCGTCAGCGGACTAAGAGCCATATTTGAAGTCGAGGGCCCAAAACCATGGCCCATAAGGGAAGACACCCTCCTCCATGTACCTCTGATAAGAGCACTCCTTGGTCGGATGAGTGAACAAGCCACAGCGGAAGCAAATCGCTGGCATCCTCTCATATGTAACCCGAAGGATAGAGCCCTTCCCTTCAAAAGAGATTGTAACACAACACAAAACTGGTTCGAGAATGTCAAGAAGGACCTTGATCCTCATGAAGTCTCCACCAATTTCTTCTTCTTCCTCACCGTACTCTAGAAAGCATCTAAATCGATTGTCAAGCCTCTTGGAAAATTTCTTGTGCTGGAATAGGAACGAGACACCATGAACCCTGACCCAGATTGATCACAAGGTGTCTTCCACTTATCGATTCGCTGGAAGACAAGCAGAATGCCATCGAAGCACCATGGCCCCTGATATAGGACTGCATACACCATATCCTGCCATTCGAACTTGAAAAGTAGGAGGGCCTTCCCAGTAGTATGAATCTTGAAGTCTTCATCAAATTGCTAGCTCTGGCTAAAGTGTACTCCAATGTGCGAAGATCTGGCATTTTAGGGTAGAAAAATTTACAGAGCATGCATAAGGCAAAAGGGATTGCCTGGGCACTGTCATCCAGGCCTTGCATGTCAGTGGCAAGCCTCTCATCCTTCGCATGTAGAATTAGGCGTACCGGGAGAAGAGATCTTCCATAGAGGAGTGAAAGTTTGCTTTTTCCCTGCCAAAGACAAGTATGATTGAATGGGGAGATGAAAGAAAACATGTAGGCATACACTAGTAGGTGAAGGAGGTGAATATCAAGAGATAGAATGAGTTTGTTGTGGTTAATGGAACATAGAGACGAGGAGATGGATAGGCAAGTGAAAATGGAAAGGTGAGGCAACAGGCAAAGGGCAAAGACAAGGGAAGGCGTGTGGAAGAAGCTACCGCCGAAGGAAGGCCGATAATTTGGATTGTTTGTGGCATCTTTGGATTGAATAGAAGAAGAGAATAAGAATTTATGTAGACTGGAATTTGAATTCTCCTTCATTTCTTTTCTGCTAAATTAATTCTTTCTTTCTTCTACATCCTAATGTCGTCCACCCCATCCGGTCATACTCGTAGTTTGGACGTAAGGTATCTGATCTTTCGGCAAATAAAGGTTATCAATACTAAATAATAAGAAGACAGTCTAAATTTCTATTGGATCATTACTTTCTGCATTAGATGTACAAACACATTTTAATCAAAAGCCCAACCCAAACATTATGGTCCAAAGTTTGAGAATACACGTGGATAAATAGCATAATTAATTGTTTTTCAAAAATAAAACTTTAGATTAAAGATAATAAATTACATGCCTAAGAGACCATGAGCTATTTAACCAACACGAAAACCAAGATTACAGTTAGAAGCATCATGCATAGGCAAGATTAGAAGCATCCTATGACAACCAACTTAACAGAGTATAGTGGTGTAAGAAGAATCAACAAGAGATCTCCTAACCCATAGCCGATGCAGGAAGGCTAACCCGAAGGGAGCGAACAACTGAGGTCAGCCCTATCCAAAAGGACGGCTGCTTATGAAAGCATCCTTTTAAAAGGAATGCAAAGAGAGGATATAGTGCCAAGAAAGACACCACCTGGAGCATCAGAAGATCTCATTGCCAACTCCACCAGTTGTGGTCATAAAATCGATCACACATGATTTTCAAAAGATAAGAGAACTGAACATTATTCTAACATACGAGGAGGAGACAAGCTCTATCTGTTGCAGATCCAACTTCTGCTCGACCATGAGGAAAGAGGAAAAGTTGGTCCTCCGTCTACTTATTTCTACAGACAAAAGAGAAGACATGCAAGTTGGGAAAAACAGGGCGACGATGACGGTGATGGACGATGGCGGGATGAGACGGGGGCAACAATGACAGTGGTGAGGAGGTGGAGCAAGGCTGGAGGCGAGGTAAACCCACTTCCGACTTTACACCAAGGCTCAAAAATTGTGCTCAAATTGAAACTCTTGGCGAGCTCTACACGTTGGTAGTAAATTCCAAAACATTTGAGAAGGATTCAACAGAGATTGGAATATGAAGTTGAAGAATGAGCTTTAAAAAGTAAAATGGAGGGAGGCCCCTCCCTTAGAGTTTCACTCCTTGCTACATGGGGGAATGACTACTTGTTCCAAGCGGATTGGGATTGTGTTAACAGTAATTAGCTATAGCATAGCGTCGCTATTACTATTGAATTCATACGCCTATAGACTGAAATTTATTTTGTTGTAGTTAGTGAAATAAAACTCAATGATGAATTGAATTTTAGAGTCCGTTCGTTTCTCACGATTCAAAAACAGGCACCGCGTCCAAGACAATGAAATACACTTGTCTTATAGTGATAGGTTTATTTTTTCCTTTGACCCCACCATCTCTCTCACAGAATGAGATTTATTTGAACGCAGATAAACCTGCGTTTGAACGGAGCCTTAGAATATCCACGCCCATCATATAGCCTTGATCTGGATATTCGTTGTCATTGAATCTAAAAGAAGACGAGGAAAACAAACTCAACAGCTCAAACAAGACAAACCTTAGAAAGTGAAACTGCATAACCTTCATTTCACGCCCTCTCCAATTTCCAGCTTAATATTTGGCTAAACTAATTTCAATTACACAGTTAAACCCGGTTCTCTTATCCATCACAGAGAGCACACCACCACCACCACTACCTGTAATGTAAACAAAAGTTTCCCCAATATCGAGAGACAGGTCAAATTAAAGAAAAAAACTCCTACTTATCCGATAAAATTTCTCCCCAAAATACAACCTTCCCAATCCACACCAAACACGAACACGCAACTGCTTAACAGCGCCACACCCCCCTTCTTTCTCGATCCATGTCCATTTCCGGCCAGCTCATGAACATCCTCTCTACTCCTAACCCTAACCTGGTTGGTCCATTCTCTACTAACACGAACAACACCGCCACAAAATGGAAGTTCCGTAAGGCTAATGTTAGGGTTTGCGCCAAAACGAAAGACGTCGTGGAAGTGAACCTGACGGAATTGGGGTCAAATAAGACGTTCCCGATTGGTCAGTTCTCGGCCCCCGTGAAGCCTGGCAGTGGTCCAAGGCAGAGCAAAGAAGATGCCAAGAAACAGGATTACTATATCAACTTGGGTTATGCGATTCGTAGCCTCAGAGAGGAGTTTCCTGAAGTATTCCACAAAGAACCCAGCTTTGATATTTACAGGTTCGTTTTTTCGCTTGGCATGGTTTGGTGTGTTCATTTTTTATATATATGTGGGTTGAATTGTGTTCGTGGTAAATGAGGTAACGTGTGTGGTGAATGAACAGTGATTTGGTCACGCGAACAAAGATTAGAGACAAAACTTCTGATAACAATCAATTGAAGATATGAATGCTTGTGTCTTTGGTCAGTTCTCTTCTGATTGCTTCAATGATTGAGAATGATATGTAGGTTAGGCATCAGGCCATTCGTTTGTGTCACTGTTTAAGGTTCTTCATTCAGATCGTGGTTTTATGTAGATGTTTCTGTCTTAGACTACCCGTTTAAAATATTGAATTGGTCGTTGATTTGGGTCCTGGGTAGACAGGTGCAGTAAACTGACAAGGAGGACGATTCTACGTGATCCTGCAAATGGTTGGACCTGCCAATATAGAGAATGAAATAAATAAGGTTGCCTTACTAGTTTCACTTTGCCATGTTGTGACTTAGAACATTTATCAAATCAGAAAGGTTTATTTTCGCTATGTGATACCATAAGAATTAATGATATAACAGCAATGACAGGAGAAACATCCAGAAAATTCATGGTTCTGGTTGTCTTTCTCCTGGTATCTGTTGCTGACTGTGGTTGAACCTTGTTAAAGTTTGCACTGTGAATTGATTGAAATTGCTGATTCACTATACTACATGTATTTGAACCTCTTCTTGGTTGACACTGATGATTCTCAATCAACTTGAGCTTTGTCTCTTCTGGCTTGATGACAATCCAATCCATCAGATCACATTACCCTCAAAAATTTCTGTGCAGGGATGACATTGTCTTCACAGACCCACTCAACAAATTCGTCGGCATTGATAACTACAAATTCATATTTTGGGCACTACGATTCCACGGACGTATCTTCTTCAAAGCCTTATACATTGATGTGCTGAGCATCTACCAACCTACTGAAGGAGTGATCTTGTTACGGTGGACGGTTCATGGCATTCCTCGAGTCCCGTGGGAAAGCCGAGGCCGCTTTGACGGGACATCGGAGTACAAGCTTGACGGGGATGGCAAGATTTACCAGCACAAAGTGGACTATGTCGCATTCAACTCGCCTCCTAACAAGTTCCGTGTCATGAGCGTTGAGGAACTGATCCTGTCGCTTGGAGGTGTGTCATCCACCCCCAAACCCACCTGCTTCGAAATATCTAATAATAACTCGTCTACTACTACCATGGGATCTGTCGCCCTGTCTGCTGTGACGTTAAGAGAGTGTTTGATCAGTTCATCGAAACAGGATACATGGAGACATGAATTAGAGACTGTAGAGGAAGTATAGGTTTTTTTTTGGCCCATGTGCGGTGGGTGTTGTATAAGAGTTCTTTGATGAGGACAAACATGAATTGGACTTGTCCTCATGGTTGACCTTTTGTGCTACATCTATACGCATAGAAAGAGTTGGAAATCAGTGTGGAAGTGGGAGTTGTGGCTATATACAAACTTCTGATGTGTATGTTCTTGTAGATAATAGTATATGTACTGTATATAATCAAATTAGGCGCCGTTTGAATGGTTCTTGATGAATGAGCTTCGTGTTGCTGTATCTGAGTGCGTCGTAGCTGCGGTGCTCATCTTTGATTCTTTAGCTATTCTATCTTAAAAAAAAAAAAGATGCTAATTTCCATACATGCTATATTCCGACACTCATAGCTCCAGAGAGTGCAAGTCGGAAATGGAATGTGAGTTTCTGGAATGAGTAGAAGTGCAAAAGAGAAATCGATGAGTTTGTGTGTTCACTGGACAAGAGAAGCAATTGAGTGAACGAAGGTGCTGCTGCAAAGCACTAAGAAAGTCATACATGTCCAACAAGTTGGAAAGTAAACAGATAAAGTGAGGCATTAGATCTGCAAAGGCATTGATCTGATTCTGTTGAGTATCTGTATGTTTGAAAGTAACCATGAAGCCACGACGACCCTGGAAAGCTTTTGACATGATTAACAAAGTGATAAGAGGATCAATTTAAGATCGGATTATTGTATGCATCAAAATGGGATGAAAAGTAGCCTTTTTGGCCCTGTTCGTAACGTATTCATGTGTGTTTTATCGAACCGACGAGCTTTAAGTTTACGTAGAAACGTATTAATTTTGATGTTTTCTTTGTTATGAAAAGATTTTTACTTTGAGTGTTTGTTAGGGTTGCCTAAAAAAAACCGTTACCGCGGTACCGTACTGAAACCTGTTTATACCGTACCGGTTAACCGGTACGGTACCATTATTATTAGACATATGCGGTTTAGGTAACGGTATGTAACTTTTATACCGCGGTTAACCGGTTTATATATAACTATATATTTAAATATACATATAGTCTTCAATTTTGGTTTTTGATATTTTAATATTATTTGCTATGTGCTAGTCTTTTGTATATCCTTTAAATTATATTTTGATAACTTGAACAAAGATAATCTAGAATCTAGAAAAAGTACACTCGTAATATATTATGTGCATTGAAGAGCAAGGTAAGTATTATAGATAGTGTATACTGTAATTATGTTTTGTTAAATCTTTTGAGATGTATTTTGCTATCACTTAGTTGATAAAACAGCTTGTAAATTATGTTATTCGAATCTACATCAACTGATTTTGTCTTATATTCTTGGATTGTTTCATGTCATTGCGATTATAAATGTGCAGGTTATATATAATATAATAAATTTATTAGATGATTGAGCATTGTATAATGGTGGATTCAATATTTGTGTTAATATAAAATAATGCTTGGACATGATATAAAATGTTTGGTGCTTTCTAGTTTTTTTATTGTTTTTATTTACTCACTTTTATCTAGTTTGTTACCATTACTCAAGGTTATTTATATAGAAAAAAATCTACACCTGGTTTCGGTTAACCTGAGTTACCATACCGCTTTAAATGGTTAACCTGAATGCGGTTAACCGATGTAAATGGAATGGTAACGGTATCAAATTTTTAAAAACCGCATATATTTTTTTATTATTATTTTCTATCAATTTAAATTATTTCTTCAAAATAAATTATTATATTTAGAAATATTAATTTTTAAAATTTATTAGCAAAATAAAAAAATAAAATTATTTACTTTGAAGAAATAATTTAAATTAATAAGAAAATAATAATTAAAACATATATGGCAAAAATTATGGTACTTATTTAGAATGAATTATGGTACTTAATTGTATAAATTGGTAGAAATTTTGGTATAAATTATTTGTTTAAAACATAATATTCTTTTTATGGTATGGATAAATAAAATGTAATATTTATTTGTTTTAATATTTATATTTTCAATTTTTTCAATTTTTTTAATTTTTATTGCATTTTGATATTTTTGTGAATTTTTACAAATTGTTAACACTTAGGGACATATTATGAACTTTAAAAGTACTTTGTTAACTAGTAGAGGTATATTTGTTTTTTTTCCATCTGATCAATGACTATAGTGACATTTCATGGAGTTTTAAAAATATAGTGACATTTTATAACTTTCTTTTTTTTTTGTGGAATTTCATGAATTAACCAAAACTATATATGAAATTTCCCAAAAAAATAAATAATACAACTACAAAAGATAAATGACAATCGAACCATACACTTTAAGAAACAAATTAACCCAAGGCATTCTTTCTGTTATCAACCTCAAGTACCTATTAACAACTCTAGTAACAAGGAAGGTTTATTCGGGCTATAAGCTACTTTAAAACTTCTTATCACTGTACATACACTACTGTTGCGAGTTTGGCAGAAGAGCTTCTCAGCATCATAAATAGATAGAACTCTTCTTAACATGTATTGTGATTTCAATTAACCCAAGGCAGAAAATCTCAATTCAAAAGGCTCGGGTATGATACCCAAAAACCCAGTTCAATCCACTAACCCTCATGCCACTATCTTACATACAAGGACAGATGTAGACAAGAACATCAAGCGATTTCCCTCATAAGCCTCCACTACAATTACAAATACGTTCTCAACCAGCAATACAAGGAATTGTAGTGCAAACTTAATCTATTAATGACGACTAGGTCAAAAGTGAATTGTACTCCCAAGAAAGAAAGCTATATTTATGCAGATCAGTGAGTAGAATTATCTGCGTTTCCTGTCATTTTTTTCTGTCGTAGGCTGCTATGTTCTGGGGTTCACATTCAGGACTAAAGAGTCGGACCAAAATAGCAGTGGACGTGCTTACAGTGAGGGCTCCACAAGATGCCCAACGAAGACTCCTTGGAACTGTTATTCTAGGACCTAAAAAAGAAGAGAGCAATAACTTGGTAACAAAGATCAACGAAATCTTTTCTCAGCGCCAACTGATACCTTAATACTAAAAGAAGAAACTGGGTATTGTGCTAGTTATCTATAGCATCTCCTTAAAAAAAAACCAACGAAATAACAATGCATACGGAGAATCTCAATACAATATCTTGGGTCTGGTTGGAAGTTAATGCAAGAGGCATACTATAAGACGGCAAGTGAAGCATAATGCTGTATTCCATACACTGACATGACACAGGAGGAGAATCCATACATACCCAATAATTTGGTGCATTAGTAAACTTTTTATTTATCAATCAAGTTCAACATCAACCATCAATTTTGCAAGTACCGGCAGCTTGCTATTATATTATCTGCATATCAGAGGGTGTCTGCAATTCAATGACCACAGTACAATTGCAAGAGAATAAAAAGGCTGAATTCCCCACAAGGAGTTCTATCAAGTGGTTCCTTACTTCCATTCTTTCTTTTACTCACTGGAAATGAAACAGCACAACCCAGGGGAATATAGATGTGTTTTAACATCAACCAAAGCCAAAGAAAGAATAAGTTGCTGGGAATATACTTGTTCAACAAAATCAAGTCATTGTGCAAATCTCACTGACCAAGTGATACGTATATAGCTACTAATCCTCAATAACAAAAAAATAACCAGATTCTATAAGATTAGTGATAAACACAACCAAAATTGAACTTCAAAATCTGCAGCATATCAATAAGACCTTAAAAACAAGATGAGATGACAGGAGGAATGACCGAGAGTAATAAATGGACGACATTACACAATGACCATGTTCATAATAAGACCAGGACATGCCTAGGAGTCTAGGACAGTCTCAAGTTTGCTTAACTTCAGTCCATACTCATATTTCAGCAGCAGGATGATAATGCTTTAGAGAGTTAAAGAATTATAGAAGTCTTTATTTGATTTCTCTTCTTTTAGTCACCTACTAGCTAATAACACGGAAGATAAAACCCAATCACAATCACAGGGCATTGATGGGGCTTACAAGTATCTGGCCTAGGGAAAAGGGTTTGAGTGCAAGAAAAACACTATTATCATACCAAGTTCACAACAGAATTCATCCTATTGGTCAGTATAAAAGTGCTAAGGATCCTAATTTGCATATATAACAAAAAAAAAACTATCTTAAAACCCCATTCAGAATACCTGGTAAAATGATTTACTTAAGCGGCGCAAAAGATAAAAAAAGAAAAGACAAAGATGCAACAGTATGAGTAACCAACCGTGAATTTAACAAGGAAAAGAGAGACGGGGGAGGAAAGAAATACCATAATGCAATCTGCAGAGAACCCAAAATCCAAGTGAACCTCCAACAGAGAAGAGGGCAGCCGTCTGCCTCATTAATCTAGAGCAAGGCTTCGCATCCGATCGCATTAACTCACCATCGGAGTATCCAAGAGCTCGTCTCAACGCCATTGACGACAAATTCCACACTTGCGGAATTGTACCTCTGAAGGGGTTTACAGATAACCACAACTCAATGATTATCGTAGGGTTAAAACAACGTGTTTGCAGCGAAATGATAATTAAACACTACTAAAAACCCTCGGAGATTTTAGAGGTCACAAGTATAAGAAGATTTTCACAAATATACCAATTTGTTGCCCGTGGTGGTTTTCAACCGTTACGGAATGAAATCAGTATACAAACACGAATAGAAAATAATTCATTTTGATTTTTTTATTGTTTGTATGAGTCGAGGGAATGAAATAAATAACCGGTCAATGGTCAACGGTTGTCGACTATCAATCAATGGTCATTAATTGTCAATCAATATTCACCGGTCACTAGTCAATGCTCAATGGTCAATGGTCATTAGTCGTCGGTCATTGGTCAATGGACATATATCACCGGTCAAAGTATATTGGGAAAAGAGAATCCCATTTGCTATTAGGAAGTGGGGAATCAAGATAAGGGTTTTGGGTAATCCCTTTCCCTTTTCTGAAAATAGTAAAAATTGGTAAAACAAACAGCGGGAAATTCCCTTTCCTGATTATCCAAAACAAACGCCCCCTTAATGTAATGTCAAAATGTCATTAAGAAGCCAATTAACTTATAGCAACTATTTTATAATGTATAGTTGTCTTAAATTGACATATGTCGCCGGTCAAAGTATATTGGGGAAAGGGAATCCCATTCGCTAGTAGAGAGTGGGGAATCAAGATAAAGGGTTTTGGGTAATCTCATTTCCTTTCCCTTTTCTGAAAATAGTAAAAAGGTAAAACAAACAACGGGAAATTCCCTTTCCTGATTACCCAAAACAAGCGCCCCCTTATAGCAACTATTTTATAATGTATAGTTGTCTTAAATTGGTATAGATAAGTTAATATTTAAATTAATTTTATATAATACCTTGTACTATTTATTTAAATTATATAAAATATCTATTAATATTACAAACAACATATATTTATATTATATTTAATATATATTAATATTATATATATTCTATATATTTTTTTCCAAAAAACTAACAAATTAAAAAAAATATAAAACCGGACCGGGCCGGCCGGGTAATGGAAAAGATTAAAATAAGTCTGGGTCTAGCCCGGCCCAAAAAAGTAAAAAATGGGCTTGGACAAAAATATAGACACGTTCAGGTCTAAAATTCAATGTCGACCCGACCCGGCCCGAACTCGACCCGCCCGCCCATTTGATCAGCTCTAGTTCGGTTTAAGCTTCAAATTTTTTGAAATTTTTTATGATGTTATTATATTTATTGTTAATTTATACCATAGAAAAAAACAAGAAAAGTTATAAATGTCCTTATATTTTTTCCAAAATTCATAAAATGTCACTATATTTTTTCAAAAATTTATAAAATGTTATTGTAACCGTTGGCCAAAGGAAAAAGATAAAAAAATATTTACAGACTAACAAACTACTTTAAATGTTCACAATATATCACTAGGTTAAAATTTTAAAATAAAATCACAATACTTCAAGATAATATATAAAATATAAAGGGAAAATTCACGAGATACCCCTGTTTTCTTTCGTAATTCACAATATACCCCTGTGATTTTAGTAATTTAACTTTAAACATGCTTAAATGTTGTCCAAAATTGATGAAACTTTTCATGGACGATGCTAAAGTGTTATATTTTGGTCCAATATCAAATTTGAAGTTTTTAAGCTCGCACGTGACCTGTGGGGCCCAATGAGCAGTCACATATTCATTGGGTCCCACAGTCACATGTGAGCTTAAAAAACTTCAAATTTGATATTGGACCAAAATATAACACTTTAGCATCGTCCATGTAAAATTTCATCAATTTTGGACAACATTTAAGCATGTTTAAAGTTGAATTACGAAAATCACAGAGGTATATTATGAATTATGAAAGAAAACAGGGGTATCTCGTGAATTTTCCCAAATATAAATAAATACTTAAAATATATAGTATATTATAAAATATTAAAAATAAAGAATATAATAAAATTTTGAAGTTTTAAAAATATTTCTTAGAAAATTTAAGAAAATTGATTAAGTACCATAAAATAAAGTAAAACTTTTTAAGGACATAATAATTCTAGAATAACTTGAAGAAAATTTAGTAACTTTTTAAAAAATATCATAAAATATTAAGATTATCAAATAATTTAGAAAAATTAACTTTTTTATTAAATACAAAAATTCTTTTGATCCGAAGAATAGATAGGGGACATTTTCCTTAATAAAATAATGTTCGCTTTTTTGTTAACCACTTATTTAATATATTAAAAAAAATTATAATCTATTTGTTAATTTATTAGTTTTTAGTGATGAAACATGACTAAGAGTTAGTCAAGTAATGGAAAAGAGAAGTAAATTAAATTATCTTGTTTACATTTACAACTTTGCAATAGTTATGAATTTATTTTATATATTAGTTTCTTTAAATTATCTCTTTTCTACCAATTTTTACCATATCTTCAAAATAAATCATTTTTAACTTTAGAATACTTTTATGTCTAAAAAAATTATATTTTTCATATAATTTTGTGACACAATATTTTTATTTTTGTACAAATTTATTATTTATACAATTAACATTAGTAATTATCCTTTATTAAATGGTAGTAAAAGTATCATATAATTGAATATTAATTGTTTCTAAATATGTTCTATTTTAAAGTATTTTATAATTTTAACAAAGAATTATAAGAATTATATAACTTTTCCAATATCTTATGAATTTTCAGTGGTTTTTTTTAATTTTTTAACCCCTTAAGGTGTATATATTGTGTACTTTCAAAGTAGTTTGTTAACTAATATAAGTATTTTTGTCTTTTAGCCTAGTGGATATCTGACATTCTATGAATTTCAGAGAAAATATATTAACATATCATAACATTTCATTTTTTTAGTTGCATTTCATGAACTAACCAAAAATATAGTGACACTTCATGAAATTTCCCACTTTTATTTGTTGAACTCATAAGTTTGGTCTCCATCTCCCCACTTATAACTGCACTAAACTTGTCGTGCAATAGCTGGTTAACTACACATTTTTTAATGCCAATTTTTCTACATTTGGGCAAATGGCAAGGGTTTAATTTGTTCCACGTGAACCTGACCCTTCTCAAGTTTACCTGCTTCTTCTCTGTTGCGGCTCATTGTTGGCATATTTAACTCACATTTTATTGCAACAAATGTTGGAGTTGGGTAAAAAGAAGAATTCAGTGATTATTAAACAAAACTGTTATTAGTGAAGGATTTTAGGGTCTTTGGATAAAAATGTTAGATATAAATGATTTTATGGCTATTGAACGGTATATGTTTATATTTCTTAAACAGAATTAGAACATATAGAACCATATGATCAATTTTGTATTTGATAATCATTTGAGTTAATGAAAGTGATGAGATGATATTTTGCATAACTGTAATTTGAATTATTTTTATTATTAAGACGTGACATCTTTGCCCTGAAATGCGAATTATGTTGCCTAAGATGTAGGTTGAAAAAGGGCAAGAATATCTTTTTATTGTTATAGGTCAAAGAGGACAATTGTGGTAAATTTGTCCTTCTTCAATGATACCATAAGAAGACAATTAGAAAGTATGGTGGTATTAAATATGGCTATGTGAAAGAAATGCCGGATTAAAAAAGGCAACATTATTTTTGTCATATTTGACAATAACCAAATACATCATAATTTTGTTTGTCTTATTTGATGCTGACTAAGGACATATGGTTTCTGACTATTTGTTAATTACATAGACAACAAATCAAAATGCCCTTTTGATATGACCAAAAAGGGTAAGTAATAAAAATGTCTCACTGGTCTACCATAACATGATTGTGTGCCCGGACAATTTAAAGGTAACATTTTTCTGCCACTGTATGAAACTAGGGTAAAATATTGATCAATGATGACAACTTTTAATACCTTTTTTCATGGTGTAGTGGTCATCTCATCTTTCTCAATCTAAATGATGGTAGAAGCAAAAAACAGAGAGATGATAGAAGACATATAGTTAAGCGTGGTTGTGCCAAGGGCCATATCATCACATGCATATTGCATGGTATCTTCTCTTAACAGATTTTATCCTATTGTATCCATGCTCTTCTTTAAGCCATCTCTCCTAATTTGTAACCATAGTGTCTGGGGTGTATTTGTCTTCTGTTTGTCTATTACTTATTAGATTGGATATCAATATCATATATGTGTGTGTTGTGTTCTAGAATTAGAAGATAACAAATCCTTTTAAACGACAGGTGGAAAGAAGGGAAAGGAGCTAGTCATGCTGCTATATGTAGCTAATTACGTCCTTTGTTTCATCAACTGTGATCCCATTCACGTAATGAGTAGTTAGTTGTGTAAAAGTGCATGTAAAATGCTCTATTTACGAAACACGTTAGAAAATGGAGAAATAATCGTCTTATAATTAAGCATTAAGGACGTTTGTTTTTAGAATAATCACAAAAATAAAATTAGAATGATTTTGTTTCATGCTTCTTTTTGGCGTGTTACATGATTACAAGTAGTTCCATGTCAGTTTGTTCTTTGGTTAGTGTCCGCTAAGACTTGTGTTGGGATTGTTTGTCATTTCCATACTTGATTGTCGCTTTGACCTAGTCCCTTAAGTTCCATGGTTCTTGGATCCCCCGAGGACGAAGATCTGAGGGATGGGCATCGGTTGAAGGGCACAATGCGTTGGATTGGGCCGAGCTGAGTTGTGCCAGCTTGTGACTCGAACGAGGATCGAGTTAAAGGGTGTTGTGGAGGGACATCCATACGAACCTAATAAGGACCGGACATGTCTTCGGTATGCACACTGACAGGATGGCTTGGTAGTGACTCTAATAACTCTTTTTCTTATTTTTAAAAAGGGGAAAAAATAGATTCTCTAAATTGATCCTACATATTTGATTGTCTTTCTGACATATGATCATGACCAATGACCGGTGAATATTGATCGGCAAATGATGACTGTTAACTAGCAGTCGTTGACCATGACCGATAATCATTTGACCCATTATTCATTTCTTTACCTTAACACAAATTAAGAACTAATAAAATCAAAGAGAATTCTTTTTTATTTGAGTTGTCCTCTCTTCCTCGGCAGTTCCATAATCTCCCACTCAAAACAAAGTCCCCAAAGTTATTGAAATTATGCCTAATTGGTTTATGACCGGATGATACCTTACAATACATTAATATTAGAGTATGTATTGTTATTATAATTCTACTATCTGTTTTTAGTGAATTTTTTCCCTTTTATCTAGTATGAATGTTTTTTGTCCCTCTCCTAATCCTCCTCTTCCTCCATTGTTCAAAACGTCGTCGTCTACAGTACTTGCGCTATCATCATCATCATCTATGAAAAAGTGTAAAATTAAACCAATTGCGAAGAAAGTGTGGAAGTATACTCCTTAATTTAGAATTGCCTTCCCTCTACAGTTTTGGTACTAGTACGAACTTACAATGACGATTAATTGCCACTGCATGGAACAGGGGAGAAGCTGGAATTAAAATACCTAAAATTGTTTACTTTAACATCGCCTAAATTGAGGAAAAGGAAACAAAGATCGTCGTCATTGGCCGCATCAGCAGCTTTTCTTTAATTTTTTTTTTCCCTTTTTCGCAACGTGGTCACATCACTGCTCTGCTTCAAACGTTCGATCGTTCGTTCGTTCGACGTATATGAACCAATGGCGTCTATGATCTTTAATCAAGGAGCCGGAAAGTGCAAGAAGCGGGAATAAAGAACGAATCGAAAGAGGGGGAATCTGATCATGCACCACCAGTACCGGATCTTTTGCAGTAGAGAATGGCTTCTTTGATGGAATTCTCATCACTCTGATAATACTCGTCGGAACTACTCCTACTCCAAGTTGTAGTAGACAAATATTCAGAGGAGGAGGCGGTGCTCGTTCTCGGTGAAGACATCAAGCACGGCGAGTTGGTGCTACCGGTCATGCTCTTCATTTCACGTGCTCGCCTATCAAAATCATCGACCCTTGTTCTTCTTTTGCCTCTAAATCCAACCGGGAGTAAACAGCCGAGATACCTGTACACTGTTTTCATAGAAAGTCCCCTGAATTTCCTTGGAAAAACACTCAGTTGCTGCTGCTGCTGCTGATGATGATGATGATGGAATTTCGTGACAGGAGAAGGAGAGGAAGAAGGGACAAGGAAGGATGACCGGTTAGTGTAGTAAGAGACGGCTGTGTCAAAGGTGGTGGTGGTTCGTTCTGAATCTGATGTTGTTGACAACGGTGATTGTGGTGCGGGAAAAACAGTGGTGGCAGGGAGTATTACGCCATTGGAGAAGAGCTCATCGGCGTGAGCGAGAGGAGATGAGTAGTCAGAGTAAGTACTACTACTACAATTGTTGTTGTCTGGAACCGAGATATCAAAATCGAAGCTATTATGGGTTGTTGTTGTTGCCCAGGTAGTGGGTTTTGCTGTTGTTGGTGGTGGGTTCACTAGCCAACTGTAGGAGAAACTGTCAGTTGCGAGATAGTGCTCTGGCTGTACTGTCGATGACGACGACGACGACGACATTGCCTCCTCCACTTCCATATGTGTTATTCGATGGTGGGTATATGGTATGGTTTCACTACTCCCAGAGAGCGAGAAGACAGGAAAAAATGGCAGGTAGAGGAGGTTGCCTGCCTGTTACTACCATTTAAGCAGGAACAAGAAGAGAGGGTATAAACATGCCAACAGAGGAAGGGATGGGTATGTAGAGGTATGTCGTTAGGGAGAGGACCACACACACATGAAAGAAAGATAAAGCTAATAATATCTCTATTCAAACGGGAAAAAACTAAAGAAAAGTGAAGCTAGCTTGTTTAGAGAGACAGAAAGAGATTATTGTCTTTACATTTGTTTGATATCAATCAATCGTCCATTATATTACCCGCAATATATATGCACAAACAAAACAAATGGCAAGTTGTTTTTAAAGAAAAATTTGTTTCCAACAGCATTGAGATGTTAATTTGTGTTAGGTATTGGTAAGACATGTCCGCGTGAATGGTGATAGTAGTTTGTTTTTTTTCTACCCTATCACGTTCTGGTATATGAATTGCTACGAGATGTTTTATTAATTGCAATAATGGTTGGGTAGGACAGTTTTGAGAATGCTAGGTTTTCAATTTCTACAATTGACAAAACAGTTCATCATTGAAGGAACCTAAGCTTTGATGTAAGAGTCCGAAAACAGTGTGTGTATTCACTCTTTTTTGAGTTAATCTTATCATTTTTTCTCTATTTTATTTCAGCAGCTATGTCGGACAACTATAGTTTCATAAAATTATTTCATATACATATTCGTACAATTTTTATATACTAACAATAAAACAAAAGTACATATATGGTTAGGTTGTATGCAAGAAATTACCAATAACTTTATCACTACTCTTTTGCCTACAACTTTTTTGGCACAATTACCCAACTATGACATAACTTATCAGTGAAAAAAAAAACCTAAACAACAGTTAGATTAATTTCCCATCAACAAAGAACATTTCATCTTAACACGGATACGTATAGACCACAAAGTGTTTTCTACATCACCTAAAAGTAGGTACTATTTTCTAAAGTAATACTAACCTTTTCTTAAATGAAGAATCTGGTGGAATGTACCTACATTTCCAAAACGATATATAATTCATTATCTCTAGAAATTGTGTTTTGACTATAGACTACATGAGGCATCAATCACCTACCAAAATGATGTCATGTCAAGATGATAATTTATGTACGCAAATAACTTAATAAAGGATTCTTCATTCATCAAGCCAAAATCCATGCCACAAAACACGTACCCCATTAAATATGCTCAATCGTCCGTCATGTCATGGGCATGGTTATGGAGAGGAAGACCTTAATTTCGTCATTTTCTGGTAGCAAAACCCAGCCCCTGCCCATGAGCTGAGGCGCACTAGATTAACTAGTATAGATTGTTTCTATAAGAGAGCAGAAGTATTATCAACGTTTCTTTTTTAATTATTATCTTGCGAAGTACTGTACAACGTTGAATATGAGAACGGAATCATCCTCAACATTATTATCTTTATTAAACTTGGTATCGGTTTGCAATTTTTTTTTCTTTTTGAAATAAGGTGAATGATAATATTCAGGATACATACTAATTAAACAGCAAACAAAAACACTTACCTACAACTAATTAACATAAGCTAGATTTAGAAAACATGTTCCTTATCGACTCCTCTCGGACTAACGCCATAAACTGATCAAACCACCAGCATTGTATGTTCATTCTCATCCCTCTTACCACCCAGCACAGAATATCAAGTTCCATGATCATTGCACTAATGTTCAAGCTAAGATCGATTAGACCTATCACACTTCAAATCATCTACAAGCTTATCATCCCTAACCTTGCATACAAAACGTCAGCGCAAAAACAAATACAATAATGGGGGATCAATCTAGTCCATACTGTGAGCACCACACACAGCAATCAAAAGAGTCCACGACATTATAGAGTGATGCCGTACTTTAACATTCCATTATAGGGACAAACAAAACCACAAGCTGGGGTACATTTCCTCGGACCATCATCTGGAACTAACTAACTTCAAAGGAAGTACCCAAATCCTTACAATTAGTAACTAAGCAACTCAATTTTATTTTATTTTTTACAGAAACTTCAACTCTCCTCTGGAGCCGCCACTGAAAAGTGCTCTTATTAGTCAGATGGGCTAATGTCGCCTAGACATCAATTGCCATCCCCACTCTACTTTTCTTCTAGATCTTGTTCTCTTACAACTTCCTAAAGTCACATATATCTCTAAGCAAACCATCTTGCATATTCATGTCAAAGCTGCACTTCTTGCCTCCAACTGAAGCCTGTGAATGATCTACCGACACTAGAATTGGTAAAATCTTCTCATAAGCACTCTTTGCACTGAGGTAGCATCCGAACCCTATTTTCCATTAATCAAACTACTACCATCCACTTTCTTAGACTTACCAGCCATAAGCTCCTTC
Organism: Limonium bicolor; assembly: GCA_023374045.1. Lineage (NCBI taxonomy): Eukaryota > Viridiplantae > Streptophyta > Magnoliopsida > Caryophyllales > Plumbaginaceae > Limonium > Limonium bicolor. The sequence continues at coordinate 163,454,852 of CM041777.1, read as the reverse complement.
AAACCAACTTTATACGATACCTAACTACACATAAATTGCCAAATCTTTTGGCTACCAGCATTCTCCCTACCAGCTATCCCTACTTGATGTCCATCTGCACTCCATCACACTCCATATGGACAATCACTTTCCTCCAATCCATGACTTTGAGGACAGTCTTGCTTGTCATGCAAAAGATCCCCCACTTAGAGCAGATATATGGCATCCTTTCATAAGCATTGCGGAAACCATGTCCGTCCCTTCCATAGAGATAGGAACACATACAACGCATCACCTGTTTTTGTATATCCAACAAAATCTTGATTCTCATGTTGTAACACCCCTAATCTATAATCCGGATAAACTAGCGCGCCTAACATAATAATCGGTCGATTTGCAGCGGTAATCAAAAGTCGTATACAAAGATAACCGGGTTTTACCCGTCATTACTCGCCCATACGAGTAATATAGCGTTTACCAACTGTCCAATCTAAACTACCGCAGTGATGACAGAGATTTAATACAACCAAAGTTTACAATCCGAATAAATCCAAAAAAGAACAACGAGCCATCTACCTAACCCAATACCACAAGGTCCGAAAGACATTAAACAAAAGCAACAGTATCGTATGTAGGTAAATTGCTAACTATCCCCAAAAGTCCTGCGCTCCGATACGTCCTCGATCAAATACTTGTAATTTGGTGGCCATAAAGGCTCAGCACAACCGCTGACACGCTACAATATAATCTTTGTGAACCCTAAGACTACTCGAGTTAATTAGCCCAATCGTTAACATGCTGTACCAATTTCATGATGTTCCAGTTTCAAATATAATAACAGTGATGCAATAATTAAAGTAATCATGATTCCATCTAAGTGAAATACCCCGAACTTAATTAGGGTGATTAAATTACTCTAATATGATATTTGAGGGCCTAATAGTGCCTAAAGAATTTTGGTAAAGAAAATAAATCTAAAAGAAAAGAGAAAACGCTTAAAAAGCGAATAACGCTAAAATGAGCGTTATGTGACCATAGGAGGAATACGACCTCGACAAGGGTCTTTGATGAATTTCTAAGGCTTAATAATGCCTAATTAAAATACGGGAATGATTCCCGAAGAAAACGGATCCATAAAAGGAATTAAAAACGCTAATAAAGCTTTAGTGCACGTTTTTCGAGGAAACCCGAAAACGTGACTTTGAGTGGTCAAATGAACCTGTAAAAATCATAGTTCATTAAATAACTATAATTAAGAATTAATGAAAGCCTAAGAACCAATAAAATTAAAGAAAATAGGAAAAACCGAAAAATGGGCCCGGTTAGTGAATAGTGCTAAAACCGGGTAAATTAACGAGCGTTTTCTGTAAAAGAAGAAAAACGCTCCAGATAGTATATTATGTGGGTGCCGGTTTTTAAGACTTAAATGAGCCTCTCACACACACTAGACTAGTTTACTAATTAATAAGTCAAAAAGCAAAAAGGTGAAAAGTAAAAAGCAACCTTTCTCTTCTCTCTCCTCTCATTTCTCTTATTCCCCTCTTTCCTTCTTCTTCTTTCTTCCTCCAGCCGACTCCCCTTCCTCCCTTCTGGTTTGAACGATTTTGAAGGAGCAACAATGGCTCCCCCACCTTCCTCTTCATGCCCAAGCTTCATGAAAGCTCAAAACACAAAAATAACCACATATTCTTCTTCCTCTCATCATTCTCTTTCTCCTCTCTTTTCAAATCCCAAAAGGATGAACTTCATCTCCATGGGTTTTTCCCATTTGAATAGAAAATGGCATCAACTTGTAGCTTGGAGTCTCATCTCTCTCCTAAGGTAAAAGATTCATGAAAAACTCATTTTTCCTCCTTCTCTTTTGGTGGCCGATTTTGCCCCTCTTTGATGCCTTGTTTTCTTCTTGTTTTGGAGCTTTGTTTCAACTCTACCAATGGTGGTGGAACCCCCTTCTTGATTCAAGGGTTAAAACCCCTCTTAAAAACTCCACAAGGTAAACCCTAACTTATGGTGTTCTAAACCTTGCATTGGAATTGTGTTATTCTAAGGGTTAGAAGTTTAATTATAGCCTTTTTGTGTAATTTGGATGTTGGGATGGAGTTTGGCAACTCCATTGCCAACTTGACCGAAATTGAAGAGGAGGAAGGCGAAGACTTGAGCAAGAGGAACTTGGAATTTAAGGTAAGAAAACTACCTTTAAAACTATATTGATATTTTAGGAGTTTGGGTTGGGGAGGAAAATAAAAGATGAGATAAAATCTGGAGCAAAATTGTGTTTTGTTTGAGGCTAGGAGGAATTTATGAAATTGTGGTTTTGAAAACTAAGGGCCTTAGAGCCAAGTGGTTTGAGGTGTATATTGGTATGTTGTTTATGAGGGTATTGGTAAATTTTGATTGCTTTGAGGGCTGGTAGGCCCTTATAAGGTGTGGCTAGTTTAGGATTGAAAAGGTGTGAAAATTGATGAAGTGGATATTTAAGTTTATGGGGAAGTTATGGTGAAATTTCGGTAGATAGAAAAATAAGTGTTGAGAGACTTAGTGAATTGGAGAATCTAGGGTGTATGGGTGAGTAGAGTGATTATGACCTTGAAATGGTAAATGGAGAATGGATTGGAGAGAGACAAAAATCTGTAGCAAAAGGGTGTTATAGTGCATGGATATAACTAGGAAAGAGTTAGTGTTTATAGCTTGTGAACAAGGAGTGAACTTGGGTTTAGAAGTGCATTTGTCTAGGAATGATTTGGAATGGTCATTAAGTGATTTGGTTGAGGTTGGTAGGAGGTACAAAACTATCAAGAAGATGTAGAAATGCACAAGTGTGCAAATGCAAAAAATGTGAGAATTGAATTTGGGAAATTGAGCAAGAATTGGAGCAAGGATTTGATCAACGGTTTTGAAGAGGTTAGTGCATGTTTTGAGGTGTTTAAAGTGTGGAAACTTGTGGAAAGATTAGGGAGAGATTTAGGGGGATATTAAGGGTTGATTGGGGCTGAAATTTTACAAGTAACAGTTTTTTAGCAGGGTCGGGACTAGGTTGGGAACCAAGTCCCGGACCGCATCAGAAAACAGGCCGAGAGTGAAAAACAGGTATTGGTCCGGGACCTTAGTCCAGGACCAAGTCCCAGAACACCCATGAAAATCAGCCGAGAGTTATGTTTACAGTTGGTCTGGGACTTTGGGTCCGGACCAAGTCCCGGACCACCCCCAGAATCCTCCCAAAAGTGTTTTAAAGGAGCTAAGAGGTGGGGAATTGATTGGTATTGGATTTAGAAGTTGTTTAGGCCTTGTTTGGTGATGTGTAAAGGCCCTAAGAAGCATAAACAAGTGTTGGACATGAGTGAGAAATGAGAACTAATTTAACACTTAAGTAAAACCGAAATAACTGGATACCGGGGTAAGTACGGGAGTAGTAATTATTTGCGTACCGTAACGCCTTAATATTAATAGAACCATTTGACATGTAATCAGTAGTTCAAGAGTAAGACTCGAGGGACAAGTGGGAACCGAGGAACATGAGGTGAACAGGTAAAGTTAACCCAAGGTGTAAGGTATGATTTTCTCATGCCCCGTATGCTACCTTGGCTACTTTGATTTGTGTGCTTGTTTGATTGTGTGGTCACCTAAACAAGATAAATGCACGAATCGGATTGTTTGCACTTTTTTGTGCTTGTTTTGTATTGTTTCTTGTTGAATTGTATTTTGAATTTAAAGTTTGTATAATTCATGAAATGTGTGATTGTGGATGAATTGCTTGAGTGTGAATGAGCACTGTAGTGCGACTCATAATTGAGTCTTGTTTGAGTAGTGACTCTCTTTTCCTCCTGGTGTCGGAGGCCTTTTTCCCGGCTAGTGTTTACCTGGGTGTCGCTTTAGGCTGCTTCTCGTCCCCACCTGGGCTGGGTCTTGTGCTCCGTCTACGGGCTCCTACTTCCCTTTGGGCTTGTGGCTGGTTTACGTTTTTTTTTCATTGTTTGACCCTTGCATGTTTCTCTTTTTGCATATCCTATCCATACCGTTTCAGGCTATAATTGTTACTTATATGCTGTTTCTTCGTTTTTTGCCTTGCATGTTTGAACTTTGCGTGTCAACTCGTCTCTACGAATTCTATTTGCTTCCCCAGATGTATTGTTATTCTGGTTTGCGTGTTTGATTTTCTCTGTTTCACTCGTCTTCCCCTCTAGTTGGATTTTCTGCTGAATAACTATGGGTAGTAAGGAGAAGGATGCAGAAGTGATAGAGGAGTTAATCGGGAGATATTCGGTGCTTAAGCTAACCGCAGAGGAAGGTACGTCTATGCAGATGGATGATGTGGTTAAGTTAGACCCTACTTTTCCTTTCGATCGATGCCTCTTGGGTAAATTATTTCATGCGAAGAGAGTGGATCCTGGGGTGGAGGAGAAGACCATGAAGCTTGCATGGCAGATTAATGGAAGCCTAAAGGTGCGGTCTATGGGGACAGACCTAGTCATCTTCCAGTTTGAGGATAAAGTTTGCATGCAGCAGATCTTGAACAGGGGGCCCTGGTCCTTTGACGGGTTTTTGATGGCTTTTTGCCCCTGGAGCCTCGCAAGCCTCCTAGAGATCATCTCTTTAGGTGGGTTCCCTTCTGGGTGAGAATTCATCATGTTCCCCTTATGCTATTTCAGGAGGAGTTCGCTAGGCGGGTTGGGGACCGCGTCGGGAAATTCCTGGAGTTTTGGAAGGATGATGGGCGGCGTGTAGGGGAGTATATCAGGGTTAAGGTCATGGTGGATATTCTGAAACCCATCATGCGATATATTTCTGTCTCGGTTGAAGGAGAAACCATGGTGCTGCGGCTGTCGTACGAGCGGCTCCCCTCGCTCTGTTTTTACTATGGTTTGCTGTTGCATGCTTCATGGGAATGTCCTGATCCCAAGGAGACTGGGGAAGAGGGGTTCCCTTATGGGCCCTGGGTGCGTGCTGGTAGTGCTGGGGGAGGTAGACTAAAGGTAGAAGATGTATGGGCAGGTCCATCTTCCTTTCTCTTCCCGAAGGAGGGAGCTGCAGCGATGTTTAAAGATTCTAAGTCTGCGGGAAGGACAGAGGTTGGTTTAGGTGTGCGCAAGGATGGCGAAGCTGGTGATAAGGACAAAGATTCTGGGGGGGCGCAGCCAAGTAATGAGCTGGTGGAGCACCCCTGGAGGGTGGCCGGAGCTCTGGGCGCGGAGTTCAGTGTGACGTAGAGGGTAACCCAGTTATCCTCTTATGGGAAGGGCCGGAGGACACCTTGGTGAATGGACGTAAGAGAAGAATTGGCTATGTTAAAGATAGCTGCACCCTTAGTGAGTTTTTGGAGATGCGTGGCCTGGGAGACATTGTCAAGAGAGGTAAAGGAGTAGGCCAGAAGGGTGACCACAAGGACGAATCTTCTACTAATAGGGAGGCAACCTCGGGAGAAGCCCGGGGTTGCCGGTCGCAATGAATTGCCATGTGTTGATTTGTCGGGGATTGGGTGATCCCCGTGCAGGGTCCTGGACCTCACTAGTACAGAAATGGTCTATCGCAGCGCCCCTACCGCAGCGGTTGTAAAAACAACCGCTGAGATAGGCCGTTTTTAAAAATCCTGCAAACCTATCTCAGCGGTTGTAAGTAACAACCGCTGCGCTAGGGTCGTTAAAAAAAAACTCTATCGCAGCGGTTCCTACTAAGAACCGCTGAGATAGGTCTTTTTACAGACCTATCTCAGCGGTTCTTAGTAGGAACCGCTGCGATAGATCCCTTTAATATAATTCAGTCGCGCGACTTCTTCTTCTTCTCCTCACCTGTGGCTAACCCTCTCTGTGTGCGACGGCGATTTCCAGAGCGACGAGCTTCGACGCCTGCGACCGCCACCGCCACTGCCGCCGCCACCGTCTTCTCTGCGCGCCAGCCGCTCTGCCTCCGTCGCCGTCGCCCTAACACCCCACCGGTTGCAGGCGTCGATTTGTTGCGCGACTGAACAGAAAAAACGAGGTTAGATCTAACTTCGTTTTTTTTGTTTTAATTGAAATGTTATTTGTATTGTAGTAGATTCGAGACTGATTTGTTCTGATTGTTGGATTAGTGCGATTTTTAGGAGTTGTTGAGTGTTTACTGGTTTCTGAAATTGTGGAACTAGAAACCGTGAGCTATATGTTGTATTTAGACATTGAAACCAAATTTAGTTTCTGGCTAACTGAAATTATATGACTGCGAAATTGAGCCCATAAAATTGAACTAGGATCTCGAAATGGTAGAAGTTTGTGGCTGTTATTGATTTCCGAAATTTTGATTCAACATTGGTGTTGTTATTCTGTGCAGAAATTAGGTTCTTAGGTTATTGAAGGGTGTCGAATATTAAGACCTTGTTTTGGAGTTTTAATAAAGTCGGTTTTGAGTAATTAAAAGGAAGTTTATAATATAAAGGGGGTTATAATGTGATTATGGGAAAATGTGGGCGAACAATTAAATTTGAGTAATCTGGGGGCTTATCCGTAAATATATACCTATGTACGTATATTATAATGTTGAGGTACCTTGGGTTATAAATTAATGGGGTAATAATATAACAAGTATGGAAATTGGGGTGGTTTTGTAAATAAACAAAACATATGGGATGACACAAGAATTTCCGGAAAAGAATATTAGTGCCATTCGGAAATTATATACGTATTATATGTATGTAATAATGTTTGAAAACATGAGTTTATAAACTAATAGGACTAGAAAGGTAGTAGTTAGTATATAAGGGTTGACTCTATAAATAATCAAAATGTGTGGGGGAAGACACTAGTATTACCGAAAATAATAAGGGCCGTTTGGAAATTTTAAAGTTGGGCAGAATATATTATAAAGTTTGGGTGATATAATGTGACGTTATGTTAAATGAGGAAGGATATATTATAAGGGGGTTATTAAGGAGCAAGTATATATTATATATAATTTTATAAAATGATGGCTAAGTTTGGTAAATGTTGGAAGTATATATTATATATACTAACACGTGTTACTAATTTAAGAACACTTTGCTCCTCTCCTCTCTTTCATCATCATAATAATAATTAGAAATGGAATCAAATTATCTTATTGATTTAATTCTTGTAGTTTCAATTTGTCAATTTGGTTTATTGAACTATAGGAAACTAAATAGAAGAAATCTAAAACTTAATTTTAATATAAAAATTCTTCAATTATCAATTAACCGACGCTTACACTTGGTTAATCGAAACTGAATCCTCAATTGGTGTATTTTGTTTATTGTAATGCAGTTGTTGATTTCTAATTTAGTTGTGTGTGGATAATTGTATATAGTTATATTGTTTAGTTAGTTAATTAGTTATGCATACAATGTTCGAAAAATACCTGAGTGGAAAATTGTGTTGTTTGCGATTAAGGATGGATGTTGCCAATTGTTGAATTTGTTTGTCGTGGTGAATAAGATATTGGTGAATGCTTAATGATAAGCATGGGATTAGCATGATTACACAAAGGTCATGCCGAATTTTTTCAAGAATTGTATTAGTTTCATTAATTAACTTCAATTATTTGCTGTTTTTGTGTAGCAATTAATCTACGTCTCTTTCTTCCTCATTCCTTGCTTCCCCGCTGTCTGCACTAATTGGGGTGGTCTCTGCTTCTTCTTCCTCATTTCTTCTGCTGTGGAGTAAGAGTGAAAAGGTAACATCTTCATCTATCTTTTCTCTATGTTTGTTTAATTAATTATTGCGAAAAAGTGGTTGTGGTTAATATTGAGTGATTGTGAATAAGGATGGTTGCTGTCAATTGTTGAATTTATTTGTCGTGGTAAATAAGATATTGGTGAATGCTTAATGATAAGCATGGGATTAACACGATTACGCACAGTTCATGCCGAATTTTTTCTAGAATCGTATTAGTCTTATTAATTAATATTATTTGTTATTTGTACCAGTACTTTCCCAGCCCATCACCAAAGCAGTCTCCTAGCTTCCCCTCTGTACAACCTTAAAACAAGTAAGTAATTAAACTTTATTTTTTGTTTTAATAATGCAATGATTTGTTGAAGTTAAATTAAATGTGTTAGAATTGTTAGAATAAGGCTAGATTAGTTACGTTGGAATGTTAGAGTACTTAGGCTACGTTAGTTAGGTTGTAACCATAGAGTAGTGCTGAGTTTGGTTGCACCCGTACATCCAGTAGAAACATGCTCCATATACAAATGCAGACGAAACTGAAAGACAAATCAATCTTAACATTGTTTTGTTTTCACATATAGAATGGAGCGTGACTGGATGTACGGTGATCGAGGGGATACTATTTTGATGAGAAGCTGAAAGAGTTTCTCAAAGCGGCAGTGCAACACAAGGACAGAACAAAGGCGGACAATATTTCATGTCCTTGTGTTGACTGTGGGGTCGTAAGGAAATATGAAGACATTGAGGAAATTAGATTTCATCTTAAGTCCCGTGGATTCATGCCACATTACAAAGATGGAATTTTCATGGAGAAACTGTTGCAGCTAGTGCTTCAACATCATCAAGTGCTCATGTACCGCCCACACCTTCAATACCATCAATGAGTTGGTACCGTTAAGTGATTCAGGATTCGATGACAGCGAGACCACTCACCATGATGAGCAAATGGATGAAATGTTAGAAAATGTTGCGGATACTTTTGTCGATAAGCCGGAAGAGTATCAAAGATTGTTGGACGCATCAAAGACACCTTTGTACCCTTCGTGCGTTAAATACACAAAATTGACTGCTGTACTTAATTTGTTCAACTTAAAGGGGAAATATGGAGTTGGTGACAAGTGTTTCACGTCATTTCTAGAGCTGATACATGATATGCTTCCTGATGAGAATGGTCTTCCTACATCCACCTACGAGGCAAAGAAATGGATGTGTCCAATGGGAGTTGAATATAAAAAGATTCATGCTTGCCCAAATAACTGTGTGCTTTATAGGGGTGAATACGAACATCTAGACAAGTGTCCTAAATGTTTGTTGTCCCGGTACAAGGACAAGGATGAGGATTCCTCCTTTCAGAAAAAAAATCGTCCAGTGAAATTATTGTGGTACTTGCCGATAATTCCTAGATTCAAACGGTTGTTTGCCAACCCAAAGATGCGAAGAACTTACGATGGCACGCGGATGGTAGAAAAATCGATGAAAAATTAAGACATCCTGCAGACGGACCTCAGTGGAGAAATATCAACAGAAAATTCAAACATCATTTTGGGGATGAGGATAGGAATCTGAGACTTGGATTGTGTACCGATGGGATGAACCCGTATGGCACGTTGAGCAGTCAGCACAGCACTTGGCCGGTGCTACTAGTGATCTACAATTTACCGTCATGGTTGTGCATGAAACGAAAATACATTATGTTATCACTCCTAATTTCTGGTCCAAAGCAACCTGGTCATAACATTGACGTATATCTTGCACCACTGATCGACGATCTGAACTTGTTGTGGAATGAAGGGACAGTGGTATATGATGCTCATGCGAAAGAAAATTTCACACTGAAGGCGATGTTGTTCTGTACTGTTAACGACTTTCCTGCCTATGGGAACTTGTCAGGATACTCGGTGAAAGGATTCAAAGCGTGTCCGGTATGTGAGGATGACACATGTTCAGATCGTCTGAAGCACTGCGGCAAAAATGTTTATATGTGTCATCGACGGTTTCTTCCAGTAGACCATCCTTACCGTTCGAGAAAGCGAAAGCTGTTCAACAATGAGCCCGAGACTCGTGTGGCTCGTCTGCCTTTGAATTCAGAGGAAGTGTATGCAAAGGTAAAAGACATTGAAAATGTCTTTGGAAACACATCCAAGCCGCCGAAGAACATTTGGAAAAAACGTTCCATTTTTTGGGATCTACCGTATTGGCGGCATCTGCCTGTTCGACATTGTTTGGATATCATGCACATTGTGAAGAACGTCGGTGAGGCAGTGTGTGGTACTTTGCTCAACATACCCGGCAAGACGAAAGACGGATTGAAGGTGAGGAGAGATATGCAAGAGTTGCGCATACGGAAAGAACTACACCCAATAGAGGATGAGAAGCGAACATATCTACCTCCTGCGTGTTATACCCTCTCTAAGAGTGAAAAATTAAGTTTTTGCAAGTGTTTGCACACATTGAAGGTACCATCTGGGTACTCTTCAAACTGGAAGAACCTAGTTTCTATGAAGGATTTGAAACTGTTAGGCATGAAATCTCATGATTATCATGTGTTAATGTTGCATCTTCTTCCAGTTGCAATACGAGGGATATTACCAGAAAATGTCAGAAATGCTCTAACTCGATTATGTTTCTTCTTCAACGCTGTCTGCTGCAAGGCAATTGACTCAGACACCCTCGATGATCTGCAACATGAAATTGTTGTGACAATATGCCAGCTTGAGATTTATTTCCCACCATCTTTCTTCGACATAATGGTGCATTTAGTAGTGCATATTGTCCGAGAGATCAAATATTGTGGTCCGGTTACTTACGTTACATGTATCCTTTCGAACGATATATGGGGATTCTGAAGGGTAGAATGAAAAACAGATATAGACCGGAAGGCAGTATCATCGAAGCAACATGACGAGGAGTCACGAATTCGTAACAAGTTATTTGAACGATGCAGAGTCAATTGGTATTCCCAAACCACGTCACCATGGTAGATTTGAGGGTAAAGGAGTTATTGGCAAAAAGGTTGTTCGTATCTCTCGTGATCTTATTAATCAGGCACATTTGTTTGTACTACAACACCTTGAGGTTGTTGAACCCTACTTCGATATTCACATTGCTGAGTTGAGTCGACAAAACCCTACCAAAAACCGTATCTGGCTTAAAAAAGAACAAAATCGAGTATTCGTCCAATGGTTTAAGGAATATGTGTTTGAGCAAGCTTCATTGAACCCCGAAGATGTCAGTGAAGAAATCAGATGTCTAGCTGTTGGTTCTGGAACAGATGTTGTATCGTTTGAAGGGTATGACATTAATGGATGCACATACTACACTGCACGCCAAGATGCTAAATCAATACATCAGAACAGTGGGGTAAAAATTGAAGCATCGGTGACTGAATATGGTCTAGGTAACCAGGTTCAACCAATGAGCAGTAGTAGTTGGTATTATGGTGTGATAGAGGACATATGGGAACTAAACTATCACATTGATTCGTTTCTATTGTTCCGCTGCAATTGGGTGGACAACCGACAGGACTCCAAAATGATAAAGGACTTATTTTGGTTGATCTTTCACGTGTTACAACTAATAAGGAAGATCAGTTTGTGTTGGGTAAAGACTGTGACCAGGTGTTTTATGTTGAAGACCCAAAAGCTAGTAGATGGTATGTTGTTCTTCCAGGGAGAAGACCGGTTTTGTTTGAGGATGAAAACAACGACGATGATGATAATGAGATGATAGATGAAACAGTATCGTTGCATACAGGGTTGCATGATTCAACTGATGATTTACAAAATGATGATGTTCAGACCATCTACGCTCGATCAGACCATAATGAGGGGGTTTGGGTAGAAAACAGATCATGATATATGTTACTATGTCTAGGTAACACCATTGGTTGAAATTACATTATATAATTCGTATTATTGTTGTTACATGTTATCAGAATTAATTATTTATGTTTATTTTTGCAATTATACATCGTTCCATGAATATTGATCTAATGTGTGTGTTTTTTTCCTCAGTGGATGATGATCCTATTGATGATCCTATAGGACAGCTGCTCCTGACTGGGGATAGTAGACCGGCAAAACGCACCACACGAGGTGGTAAAAAGAAATCAAAGAAAGCAGACGTAGAGACCACCCCACAGCAGACCGAGACAGCTGGGCCTTCACAGGAAGGACAAGAGATACAAGTTGCTCCTCGCCTCTCAAGAAACCCAAAAAACGAGGGGCAACCCGTGGGCTGAAAGCAAATAGAGGCCCCCCGACAAAGCCTTTGGAGTTCAATGAGTTTAATCAGCCCACGGGTACTTGGAAAAATGATTTCACTGCTCTAGCCAGGCATTTGGTGAGTACATATTTCAATATAAACCACCATTGGAAGCAAGTGCCTCAGGCGTTGAAGGAGTAGATATTTGAACGTCTCAAGGTATTTGTTACACTTAATAGTTTGTTTTAAGATTTATATAGTTACTTTTTTACACTAATCCATTTTTTTGTGCATATAGGACCGATTCAGTTAGATCCTTCTCTGAAGGATGATGTGATGAAGGGGATTGCCACACAGTTCAAAGACTTCAGATCTCTGCTCACGAGGCAGTACATTTACTGTGAGGAGCCCGCAGAGATAGAGGAGGCAGAAGGTGAAGATGTGGATGATCGGAAACCACCGTGGCAAAAATATGATGGTATTACTGAAGAGCAGTGGAATGAGTTTGTTGCGAAGCGTTTGACCCCTGAGTTCAAGGTGAGTTTCACACTAGTAGTTGTTCTTTTGTATGATAAATGTTTAAAGTGTCCTTAGAGTTCATTTGGTTAATTCGTCTTTTTCATATATTATTTGCATAATTTGTCTTTTCATACATATATATAGGCTATACGTGAGAAACAACAACAAAATGCAAAAAAAATTCGTTACCCCCATCACATGGGGAGTACAAGTATTGCTCAGCGTGTGCCGCAGTGGGAGAAAGAGGGGTTGCTGCCAGCTGGCTCGAATGTTAGCGAACGAAGGATGAAGGTTTGGGACTTAAGTCGACGGAAGAAACCTTCAAATCCGGCGGCACCTACTGAGTATGATGACGCCACGAGAGAAGTCATCAACCAAATGGTAAGTGATTTTTAGTTTAAAAAATGTTTATTATATTTATAGAGTAACAATAGCAGTTAAATAAACCGAAGTATCCTTATTGACTTATTAAACTCCATAACAGGAAGAGTTAAGCTCCCAGATCACCCAGGGCACTTGGCAGCCCGTTAGGCAGGATGATCCACTTTCCCGCGCTCTCGGGAAGAAGGATCATCCGGGTCGTGCAGTAGGCTTTGGTGGTCATGTCGGTATACGCCAAGCCTTCGGTAATCCTGGGTCCAGACACAGTGCTGGAGGGAGCATTACATATGAGGAGCACTTACGCCAGAATGCGGAGCTCGAGCAGCGACTACGAAATGAATTTCAGCAGTCAATCGCTCAAGCTATGGAGATGATGCGTTCTGAGAGGATGAGTCAGGAGGTTTCTAGACCGCCTGATCAGGCACAAGCATCAGAGCCCGCAACAGTGCCTCCCAGTAGTGTTCACTCCGTCAACCCATTTCCATATTCATCTCTCAAGGTTAGAACAACATGTTAACTACAAATACAAAAAAAAACAAATTATACACTTTTTTTATGTGCATCTAAAATCTTTAATTTTGAAAATTTAGCAACCAATTGACTGCACATTGTTCCAAGTGATTGGCGTTGACGAAGTCGAAGTAGGGTGGGGAAAACTTTTCAAGTCTTGTGCTGGAGACACCGTGAGGAATGCAGCGCTCCGAGAGTACCATGCCCGGGTGCTTGTTGAAGGTTACGCGCCTGCTACGCGATTGTCAGATACCGGTGCCCAGTGCAGACATATCCACCCTTCGTCAAGCTGAATCCAATACAGTACAGTGGCCCTGTAGATTGATTAGGCTTGGGGAGCAGCAGGTAACCCCATGAAAAAACTTATTCTTTAACATATCCTAGAGTAGAAACATATACTTATTAAATTAATATATTAGGAACACATTCAATCAAATTCTGATAAGGCAAAAGGAAAGAAAGTTGTTGTTGCACCAGCTAATCCTTCGATGACATCTGTGACTAGAGTTGTGATGAGATCGAATTTGCTACAACCGGCGGTTCTGAATGCCTTACCCCCATGCTGAAACTGTTGCACTCCACACTATTGATGACGCCGCCAGGAAGAGATTCGGTTTTTACCATGGAACCAAGACCGGATCTTTTTTACTATGCAGGCGCTCAGAGTTTTGAAATCTATCTTACTGATTTTGTGAAGTTGTTCACGAAGGATTGGTTGAGTGCCTCCATTCTCAAATCGGCTTGCATGTGAGTAATTAGCATACCTTGTACACATTTTACTCTGTATATTTGAAAATTAAATTCATAATATTGGTTTCTTTATATTGTGCAGGTTGTTGATGACAAGCGGTCCAAGTACATGAGAATATAGTTTCGGGTTCTTATGCCCTGACTACTGTTCAGAAGCTAATATGGGATCTGACCCCCAAGCTTTGGTCCAGTACTTGTCGACTGTGATACATTCGTGTGCACTTGCTGATAAATCTTACATAATGCTGCCTCTTCATCAAGGGTAAGAATTTTATCTAATGTTAAGTTAGTTTAAAAATTATGATATTTTTCTTATGTAATTGATTGAATTAAGTTCTGCTTGTATTGTAATCTATGAACAGCCGACACTGGTCTTTGCTCGTTCTATGTATAAAAAGCCCAAGAGTCCTGCAGCTTGACTCAGCATCTCGGCATCCCAAGAGGCCACTTATATATAACATGTTGATGAGGTGATGAATTTACTTAACTCAATTAATTATCAATTTTTAGTTATTTCTTAATCATCCGGTTGATAACTTTTACTTTATCTGTGCGTATGAATTCTCTAGTGCCTTTGTATCTGTAATGACGCAAGTCCGAGGAGAGAGATTTAAGAAGATTCCGTGGAATGTAGTCAAGGTATTTTTGTAGTCCTTATTCAAATTTTGAGATATGTTCATTAGTTTTAAAATAGGAACAATATTATAATTTATGTGTTAAATCGATTTTGAATATGTACATATACATGTGCAGTGTCCACAGCAGCCGGGAGGTTCGGAATGTGGCTACTATGTCATTCGGTTTATGAGTGACTTGATAGCGGGACCGAGACTCTTGCCAGAGAAGTCTCTAGACATGGTAAGTAGCATTCTCGAAATATTTTGGTTTTGTAGATAATTTTTAACATTGATTCTTAAACTCAAAGTATTATTAGCAACTAATCATATTTCTTTTTGTGTTAATTTCAAGGCTTTTGAAGAGTTGGTAGACGGTTACAACGAAGGACATATAACCGAGGTGCTCGAAGAATGGGCAGAATTCATGAGCGTTAATGTAGGTTGCTTTTAGGGTTTGGTCGGATTGAGTAGGATGATTTTGAAATTCTCATGAAACAATTGTCGTTTCTGTAAAGATTTTGTTGATGTTTGATTAATTTGCTTAAATTTGTAAATGTAAGTGGATTATTGCCCGTAGATAGGTTTGGTGGCTATTTAAATGGTGAAATGGTTGATCTAATGCCCCACTGTGGTGACATTGTTAATTGCTATATCTTAACAGGTTTGATTGATTTTGGGTGCGTGTGGTAGAATTGTAGGGTGAAATGAAAAAAAAACAACCTATTGCAGCGGTTCTTAGTAAGAACCGCTGCAATAGGCCCCGTCAATATTTTCTGAAGAGACCCTATCGCAGCGGTTCCTTCAACAACCGCTGCGATGGGTTGTTTTTTTTTTTTTTTAAAAAAAGGTCTACTGCAGCGGTTCTTTTAACAACCGCTGCGGTAGAGTACCTACTGCAGCGGTTGTAGAACCGCTACGGTAGGTACCTATCGCAGCGGTTGTTAAAAGAACCACTGCGTTAGAGTACCTATCGCAGCGGTTCTACAACCGCTGTGGTAGGTGTTTCACCTACCACGGCGGCACGCATCGCAGCGGTTTTCAACCGCTGCCATAGGTACCAAACAACCGCTGCGGTAGGGTCTTTTTGTACTAGTGCCTGGTCCGGGAATATTCACCCAGCTTAGTGTTCATGTCCGAAACTAAGCTTTTGCGGTTCAAAATGGATAGAATTAAGCGGAGATTAAAGGGGTATCACGGTGTGTGTGTTGATTGTGTTGGGAGACAAGGTGGTCTTGCTGCTTTCTGGAAAGATACTATAGGGGTCAGGTTACAATCTTACTCTGCGAGGCATATTGACTGTCTGGTTGATGGTTGCAAAGGAGTCTGGTGGAGGTGGACGGGGGTCTATGGTTAGTCGAGTCATATGGATCGTTGGCATACGTGGGAGCTCGTTAAAGACTTGGCTAGGCATTTAGATGCGCCTTGGCTCCTTTGTGGGGATTTCAACGAGGTTCTTCATGGGCATGAGCACCGAGGTTCAGGGGACAGGAGCGTGGCGAGTATGCGGGGCTTTAGAGATATGGTGGTGGAGGTAGGCATGTTCGATCTTGGCTACCAAGGTAATAAGTTCACTTACAGCAGTAGAGCCTGGGGACTGGGTGCGACCCGTAGCCGCATTGATCGTTTCCTCGCAAACCAGGACTGGCTTGACCTCTACCCTAATGCTTGTAACTTCCATGGTCGTTGGTCCCGTTCTGATCATCGACCACTGTTTCTGGTCATGGAACCCAGTTTGAGGAAGCCTGCGCGCCCCTTCCGCTTTGAAAACTGTTGGGCCAATGAGGTTGACTGTCGTAAGGTGGTGGAGAGTTCATGGAATGGGTGAGGTACGACTGGGCTGGGCTATATGGACAAAGTCTTTAAATTTGTGGGCAGGCCCTTAGAAGGTGGGGCTCCAATAAACTCAGGGGGGAGCGTTTTTGGGTTGAAAGGCTAAAAGGTGAGTTGGGTCAGTGGGAGACGGGGTAACCTACGCCGGATGAAGTTGACACGTGGAAAGAGAAAGCTAAAGTTTTGGATTCCCTGCTTTACAAGGAGGAAATTCATTGGTGGCAAAGGGCGAGATGTGACTGGATCGGGGGAGGTGACCGGAATTCGTCATTCTTCTTTAGGAAAGTTAAGACTCGTGCGCAGCGCAACCACATTCTGTGCCTTCAATCTCCTAGTGGGGGCTATGTTTCGAGGTGGGAAGAGATGGAAGCTACTGCTCGAGGCTTTTTTGTGGATCTCTTCTCTTCCTCTAGGCCGGATCTGAATCCTCATCTTCTAGCGGGGGTGGAAGGAAGGGTGACTGCCGATATGAATGCGGAGCTTGCCAAGCCGTACTCTCCAGACGAAGTTCTCCTCGTTGTTAAGGATTTAAACCCCCATAAAGCCCCGGGGCCTGATGGAGTGAACGGGGTCTTCATTAAACTTTTGGGATGTTATCGGTAAGGATCTGGTGGACTCTGTTCTCTTTGTTTTAAATTTTGGTTGTATGATCCCTGGTTTTAATCATATGCATGTTGTGCTTATCCCCAAGAAAAAGGGGGTGAATGCCATGAGGGATTTCAGGCCGATCTCCTTATGTAATTTGATTTACAGGGTTGCATCTAAGGTTTTAGTAAATAGAGTCAAACTAATTTTGCCTGAGTTAATCTCTTTTGAACAATCTGCCTTCCTGCCAGGGCGTCTAATTACTGACAATATTATGTCTGCCCATGAAATTATTCCTAGTATAGGGTATTCTAGAGCTCGTCTTAGAGGGTCTTTTGCTTTAAAAATAGACATGGCAAAGGCTTTTGACAGAATAGAGTGGTCGTTCCTTTTTGCAGTTCTTAGGTCAATGGGGTTTCATAATAACTGGGTTAGGGCGGTTGAAATTTGTGTTACTTCATCTACAATGTCTGTTTTGTTAAATGGTATTCCTGGCAGGGTTTTTAGGCCCCAACGTGGCCTGCGCCTAGGGGACCCTCTGTCCCCCTTGTTATTTATTTGCTGCATGGAAGCCCTCTCTGCTAGCCTTAGGTTGGCTTCTGATGTTGGGATTTATAGGGGGGCTAAAGTCAAGGGGGTGGACCGGGATGTAAACTGTTTGTTTTTTGCTGACGACTGTGTTTTCTTTGGATATGCCTCTGTGGTCAATGCAGTTAAACTGAAGGATGTTCTAGACGATTTTTGTGAGGCTTAAGGCCAGAGTATTAATTTTGCTAAGTCTAGTATTATGTTCTCTAGGATGGTGAGTAGTGATATTAGGAGTGCAATTTGTGGTTGTTTGAACGTAGGAGAGGTTCATGACCTTGGTCTTTATTTAGGCATGCCCAGTAAAATTGGCAGGAACAAGCGCCAGATTTTTGGTTATATCTGAGACCGGGTCTCTAAGAAAGCTAGTGGCTGGGGTAGGTTAGTCTCTCAAGCAGGTAGAGAGCTCCTAATTAAAAGTGTGCTTTCTTCAATCCCAACTTACGTTATGTCGGTGATGCGGTTGCCAAAGGCTCTCCTTAAGGAAATTAGAAGTATTTTTTCAAGGTTTTGGTGGAAAGGTGTTGGGTCAAATGGTATCTTCTGGAAAAATTGGCCAGATTTGTGCAAAAGAAAACAGGAGGGTGGGCTTGGCTTTAGGGATCTTGATTGTTTTAACCAGGCTCTGTTGGCAAAACAATGTTGGCGCATTCTCACTCAGCCAGGGTTGCTGGTCTCAAAGATTTTTAAGGCTAAATATTTTCCAGACCACTCTTTAATAAAGGCAAGCTTGGGGCATAGGCCTAGTGCAATTTGGAGGTCTTTGATTTCTGCCTTAGACTTAATTAGGCAAGGGGCAAGGCGGGTTATAGGTAATGGGGCGGATACGGAGGTGGATGACAGTTGGATCTTAGGGAAACCAGGGGGTAGACCCTTTCTGCATAAGTTGCCTCTTGCCCTTAGAACTGGGATGCAGGTTAGCCGTTTAATAGACTTTGAGAATGGATGTTGGAAGGTTAATCTAGTTAGGGACCTCTTTGATGATCTAGACTCGAATTTGATTTTGTCTATGCACTTGAGTGATCTTGAATCTGCAGATAGGTGGATCTGGGGTGGGTGTAGAACTCAGTCTTTCTCTGTAAAATCCGCTTACTTTATGGCAATGCAAAACAGTAGGTCAACTAATGACTCTGGTAGTAAGTGTGTAATTGGTAAGGCCATGGCTAGAGTTAAGGCTTGTTCCTTGCCTGCTAGAGTTTCCCTCTTTGCGTGGAAAATCTTACATGGAATCGTTCCTTGTAGAGCGTTGATTTCTAGACGATGCAATGGTGCTACTAACCCGTCTTGTGTTTTGTGTGGCTCTGTAGATAATTTAAAGCATGCTCTACTTGACTGTAAACTTGTTACTGATTTCTGGCTTAAGTTCTCTCCAGTACCAAAGCCGGTCTGCTTGTCTGATGTGGGGGTGATTGATTGGTTCTTAGATATGCGCTTGAATATGAGGCTTGATATTCTCTTTAATCTTGCTTGTTTGTTGTGGAAGATCTGGTTTGTGCAGTGCAGGGTACAGAAGGATGGGGCGCTAGATGCGAGGCATGTGTGGGAGCAAGCCCAGCTGTTTTTGGACACAGCAAGCGGGGGCTTAACAGTCCCGTCATCCCTGATTGTTCCACTAGAGAACAACTTGCCAGTGCCGTTATCTGATGTTGTTGACGTTTTTGTTGATGCCAGTATCCCTGCTGGAAGTAACAATGTTGGTGTTGAGGGGCTAGGTGTGGTGTGTAAGGAGGGCCAACTGGTGTTGGCTGCTGGTTTGGTGCAAACTAAGGGCGGGCAATCTCCGTTGTCTTCTGAAGCTGAAGCGGTGCTTTTTGGTTCCCATGTTGCTGCTAAAGCTGGTCATAGAAGGATTCGCATTCTTTCTGACTGTTTAGAAGTAGTCAAGTCTTTTGCGGGATGTAGCAATGTTGTTAAGCTTTCTGATGTTGGGTTTTGTATTCCAAAGCGCCTTGGGGATAGGTTTGATCTCTTATGTTTTGGATATATCCCTCGATATATAAATGTGGGGGCGCATGTTTTGGCTAATATCGCCAGGGGTGGGAACTTGGGGGCTGTCTGGTGCAACAATGTTCCGAAGATTGTAACTGATTTATGCCAGTAATCTAATCTAGTGCTTGCCTTTCAAAAAAAAAACTTAAAATAAAGGAGTCTTCATTCATCAAGCCAAAATCCATGCCACACAACACGTATCCATTAAATATGATCAATCGTCCGTCATGTCATGTCATGGGCTTGGTTATGGAGAGGAAGACCTTAATTTCGTCATTTTCTGGTAGCAAAATCCAGCCCCTGCACATCAGCTCAGGCGCACTAGTATAGTTTGTTTCTATGGGAGAGCAGAAGTATCATCCAATAATTATTTCTTTTAATTATTATCTTGCCAAGTACTATACAACGTTGAAAATGAGAACGGAATCATCCTGAACGTTATTATCTTTATTGAACTTGGTGTCGGTTTCCAACTTTTTTTTTAATAAGCTGAATGATAATATTCAAAATACATAGTACTAAACTACAGCCACCATAGCTAGATTTTGAAAACAAGTTTTGTTATCGACTACTCTCGAACTAACCCCCAAAACCCAAATCACCAGCATATCGTATGTTCATTCTCATCCCTCTTACTACTACCCAACATAGAATAACAAGTTCCATGATGATCGCACTAATGTCTAAGCTAAGATCAAATCTATCGCACTTCATATCATCCAAAAGCTTATTAAGCGCCAGCGCAAAAACAAATGCAGAATCCAGGGATCATGTTGAGAAATACATAAGCAGTATGTATTACTCTATGTTTTATATTGTGTCCGCTGTAACGGCTAATGCCCTTAGTTAACGGGCTGTAGAATTAGCTTTGTATAAGAAGGGTGTTAGGATTTATTGTACCATTCCCTCTTTTTCTTCTATTAGCCGTTTAGCAACGGTTAATTACTCCTGATTACCGTTTAGCAACGGGTTAATATCTCTGTATATATTTCCTTTGTCCGTCTCTGTTTGTTAATCAAGGAATACAATTCATTTCATTCTCTCGCTCTCTCCTTCGTCTATCTCTCGCATTACCTCGTTCGTTCTTCTCTCTCGCTACCTTCCCCCCCTCTTCGCATCTCGTTTTCCTCCTCGCTCAATTCACATGGTATCAGAGCGGTGACGGTCACCGCTGAAGTTCGCTCATCGCCATTGCAATGTCCACTCAATATCACCGCTGAAGTTTACTCATCGCCATTGCAATGTCCACTCAATCGAGCGAAGGAGAGGGCGATTCATCAGAAAATGAGGAAGAAAGCACCGAATCGGAGGAGGAAGGAATCGCCAACAAGAAGAAGAAAAATAAAAGACGTGCCGATTCATCAGATCCGTTAACTGTGGCGAATTCGGAGACGCCGGGCGTACAACTTACATCCACGAAGTTCGATGGCAAGAAAGGTTTCCAAAGTTGGAAGAAAAAGGTGGAGATCTGTCTGTTAGCCAAGAATAAAATCAAGTTAATTGATGGCACCTTGAAAAGATCCAAAGTCCCAAAAAGCCGACGCGATGCTTGGGACAGGTGTGACGGGTTAGTTAGATCGTGGATCCTTGCTTCCGTAGAAACCACCATTGGCGATAGCTTGGTATCTTGCTCGACTTCGTACGAAATGTGGAGACGCCTCGTTCAAAGATTCGACCAAGTAGACGGTACGAAACTCTTCGAACTTAACCGTGATCTTTCTAGAATAGAACAAGGAGATCTCTCTGTCACTGAATACTTCACTAGGCTTACAAGCCTCTGGGATGATATCTCTGCCATGACCAATATATCCTCTTGCATCTGCGGTTACAGTGAAAAAATAGCTAAGCAATCTGAGAACCAAAAGTTGTTTCAATTTCTTTTGGGTTTGCGAGAGGAGTTTATAAATGTTAGGGGAAACCTACTCATGAAAAAACCTCTCCCAAGCCTTGATACTGCCTATGCTGTGATCCTCCAAGAAGAAAGGCAACGGATCAGTGGAAAGGGCACAAAAGAAACTCTGGATATCTCTTTTGCTAACAACGCTGCCAGAATAGGAGGAAAGTTTAATAAGACAAAAAGAGAAAAAGAAGGGGCCAACAAGAAAGGTTCCTTGCTTTGCACTCATTGCGGTAAAACCGGTCATTTGAAGACTGGTTGCTTTGAGCTTTGCGGATTCCCAGACTGGTGGAAAGGCTCCAGAAGTGGTGCTGCTGCTAACTTTGCCAACAGAGAGGTAGAAGGTATCAAGGGCTTGTCTGGTTTAAATGTTGATAAACTAAAAATGCTTTGCAATCTCCTTGAACAGACAGGAAAGAACACTGAGAAAGGAGCTTCGAGCAATAGTGTTTCTGTCACCAGAGACAACTCCAATTTTGCAGGTAATATCTATCCTGCTTGTAACAGTTTCTATTCCAAATCTTTAAATCATAGATGGCTTGTTGATTCTGGTGCCAGCGAACATCTCATTGGTGATAAATCCCTCTTTAGTGATAAAAGGCAAATCTCTAGTGTTCGACATGTCACTATGCCCAATGGGCAGCTTGAAGCTATTAACACAATGGGATCTGTACGGTTAACTGATAATTTCTGTCTGAAAGATGTTCTTCATGTCCCGAGTTTCAAACTTTCCCTTGCCTCTGTCTGCAGAATAACTCAGCAGAATAAATGTGTGGTTTCTTTTGATTCTAACTCTTGTTATTTACAGGACCATACTTGGAGGAATAGGCAACAGATTGGATACCAAGAAGACGGTCTATATTTCCTTGACATTAGTCTTTTGCGTAATGCTTTTAACACATGTAATAATGTTGATTCTTGTCCCGTTTTTGTTAATTCTTGTGGTGCTGATCTGTTAAAATGGCATAGAAAAATGGGTCACCCACTTCTAGATAAAATGGTTAGGATGGGCCTTATTCATAAATGTGACATACCCGATGACTTTGTTTGTGATGTTTGCTTTAGGGCTAAGGGACATCGTTTACCTTTCTCTCATTCTAAAAATAGATCCAAGCAATGTTTTGAGCTTATTCACATTGATACATGGGGCCCTAGTCCCACTATCAATCATGATGGTTGTCGATATTTTTTACTATTGTAGATGATTCTAGTAGGTGTACTTGGGTGATTCTTATGAGATCTAAATCCGATGCTTCCCAACACTTACAAAATTTCATTTACATGGTTGAACGACAATTCAACAAATTTGTTAAAATAGTGCGTTCCGACAATGCTTATGAGTTCGGAACATCCACCGTTCTTCAAGATTTTTTTAACAAAAAGGGAATCATTCATCAAACCACATGTGTATATACTCCTCAACAAAACGGAGTTGTTGAACGGAAGCACTGATATTTGCTTGAAACGGCCCGTGCTTTATTCTTCCAATCCGGTCTCGATATTACATATTGGGGTGAAAGTATTCTCATGGCTACATTCCTCATTAATAGGTTGCCATCTTCCACATTGAATGGTTTATCTCCTTATGAGTGTTTGTATGGTTCCCCACCCAATTTAAACAATATTAAAACTTTTGGGTCTTTGGTTTATCATACCGGGCCGGCCATCAAGAAAACGAAATTTGATGATTGTGGGCATAGAGGCGTTTACCTTGGGCCAGGCCTTTGTAAAAAAGGTCACCGAATCTTGCTTATTAAGGAGAACAAAGTGATTACTAGTCGTGATCTCACCTTTTTTGAAGACATATTTCCTCTGCAGGAACAGTCCACCAAGAGACACACGACCGAAGAAACCAGTTTTTCTTCATTTCCCATCGTCATCGATGATGACCATGATCATGATGTTTTCCATGATAGCCCAAGCCCACGACCCACGCAGATTAATAAAGATGCCGATGATTCCGACAGAAACATTAATATTGAGACATCGGAGCCCAGTGACGTCCAAGCTGTCGTGGACCCATACAACAATGATCACTCTGATGATAGTCAAGCCAATAATCCTGCTTCTGACAACAATCAAGTTCAATCCTCTACCTCTGATGGGCCGGATACAATTTCTCAATCCACGAGCCCATACACCAGCGATACCCTTGATTCAGTTTCGGAAAACAATCAAGGCAACCAGTCCACTTCTGTTGGGCCGGATAACATTCGTCGATCTACCAGAAACAGACAAATCCCCACCAAACTTGTTGACTACGAATGTTATCAAACTTCTTTTGACCCATTTACTTCAAATTCTTTCTAGCCGTCTTGAGCAACATAGGCCTATTCTTTTACCTCAATTAAACTCTATTACTGATCTCATCCCTTCTCGTACTGTGTGTTCTCAGGTCAAAATTCATTGTCCTCTCGAACCCTCCTCTTATCAAGAAGCGATGAAGCATCCAGAATGGGAGATCGATGCTATGAATGTTGAGCTCAAAGCTCTTGAAGAAAATCATACTTGGAGTCTTGTCAAACTTCCAAAAGGAAAAAGATGCATCACATGCCGATGGGTGAATCGTACTAAACACAAAGTCAACGGAACCATTGAACAATACAAAGCCAGATTAGTCGTGCGCGGGTTTACACAAAAGGAAGGGGAAGATTTTCACGAAACTTTCTCCCCGGTTGTCAAAATGACAACTATTCGAGTCTTGGTGAGCGTGGCCATGAAGCGGCATTGGAAAATTCATCAACTCGACATCAACTACGCTGTCATTCATGGCGACCTCCACGAAGAAATATACATGAAAATTCCCGACGGCTTAAACACCAACACCAACGGTTTAGTGTGCAAATTGCAAAAATCTTTATATGGCTTAAAACAAGCCTCCCGTCAATGGTATGCTAAACTTTCGACTAGTCTCACTAACCTTGGCTTTGTTCTCTCAGATAATGACCATTCTCTATTCAAGTGGAGACACGGTACATCCATCTTATTCCTTGGTGTCTACGTCGACGATATCATCTTATGTGGCAACGACGATGCAAAGATTCTTCAAGTCAAAGATGTCCTTCATCAATCTTTCAAGATCAAAGATTTAGGCACCCTCACTTTTTTCCTTGGGCTCGAGTTCCACTATACCCCCAACGGTGTCGGCATAACACAAACCAAATTTGCTTCCGATCTCCTCACCGACTACGACATCATCTCCGAGAAGTCGGTCGCTAGTCCTCTTGCTCCAGGCACCAAGCTTCAGTTACAAGATGGGCCTCCTTTACACGATGTCACGAAATACCGCCGTCTTATCGGCAAGCTCAACTACCTCATCAACACTCGCCCGGACATCAATTTTAGCGTTCAACTTTTGAGCCAATTCAATCAACACCCTTGTCAAAATCATTGGAAGGCCGCCATCCATGTTCTCCGCTACATCAAAGGGACTCTCGGCTACGGCATTTTCTTAAATAATACTATTGATTATTCTCTCTCAGCATACTACGATTCTGATTGGGCATAATGTCCTCTTTCTCGCAGGTCCGTGAGTGGGTACTATATTCTTTTCGGAGGTTCTCCAATCTCTTGGAAATCCAAAAAACAAACCTCGGTTTCTCTCTCATCCGCCGAAGCAGAGTACCGGGCTCTCCGACGCGTCACGACGGAATTGGCTTGGCTCTCCCGTCTCCTGAATGAACTCGATATCAACGACATCACTCCTATACCGCTGAAATGTGATAACAAATCAGCCGTCTACATCACCCACAATCCCGTTCTTCATGAGCGAACGAAGCATATCGAAATAGACGTTCACTACGTTCGTGACCAAATTAAGGCGGATCTTATCGATGTTATCCACATTTCCAACAAGCATCAGAAAGCCGACATGCTTACCAAGACTTTACAAGGAAAGGATTATCAGCAGCAATTCACATCCATGGGAATGCTCAACACTTTAAACCTAGCAAAAACCCCTTTTCCTTAGGTTTGAGGGGGGTGTTAGGATTTATTGTACCATTCCCTCTTTTTCTTCTATTAGCCGTTTAGCAACGGTTAATTACTCCTGATTACCGTTTAGCAACGGGTTAATATCTCTGTATATATTTCCTTTGTCTGTCTCTGTTTGTTAATCAAGGAATACAATTCATTTCATTCTCTCGCTCTCTCCTTCGTCTATCTCTCGCATTACCTCGTTCGTTCTTCTCTCTCGCTACCTTCCCCCCTCTTCGCATCTCGTTTTCCTCCTCGCTCAATTCACAAAGGGGTCTCTAGTCATTAGTTAGTTGTATCAAACATAATCTCTCTGTAACAATGCAGTATTCTACTGCAATTCTCTACATTTCCTAATACAAAGCTTAGCAAGGTTTCTCTCTTTCGTAATGGTATCAGAGCCTTGCTGAATTTTCCCTTTCCCAAAATTCCTTCTATTCCTAAATCTTTCGTCTGTAAAGCGAGTCTGAAACTCAAAGAAAGAACAAGAATCTATCGCGATGACGGGGGATGAGAAGGAAGCGGAGAAGAATACCGGAAAGGAGATTGCAGAATCTTCAGATGGGAAATTGAGCGTCGACGATCCTTTGTACTTGCATCCTAGCGACTACCCTGGAATGAAGATTGCACACGTTTTCTCGGGGAAAGGATTCGCTGGGTGGAAGAGGTCCGTCACCGTAGCCCTAAAGGCGAAAAGCAAGTTTGGGTTTCTTGATCGCACCGTCACAGCGCCGGATCCAGAAGATCCCAAGTATGCAACCTGGGTAAAATGCAATCACATGGTGATAGCGTGGCTATCCCAGTGCGTTTCGCCAGACATTGCAGAATGCGTGGTCTATTACTCGAACGCAGCAGATGCCTGGGAGATGCTCTGCGGAAGATACGAACAGGCGAATGATGCCCAAATCTACTCGCTCAAGAAAGATTTGGCCAGAATCGAACAAGATGAAGACTCCGTCTCTTCCTACTTCACAAGACTGAGAAGAATTTGGGATGAGCTGGAAATCTTGGATAAGAAGCCCGACTGTTCTTGCGCAGCGAAAACCCAATATAGCAAATTAGCTCAACGAGAAAGGACAATGTTGTTCTTAATGGGTCTTAATGACAGCTACTCGCATGTTAAAGCCAACATACTGCTAATGAAACCCCTACCGACTCTGGAAGAGACGTATTCGATGATAATACAAGAGGAGAAACGGAGACAAATACCAGCGCGCGGCGGAACTACAAGCCAAGAAACCCTAGCTCTTGCTACAGAAAGGGGAAAATTTGGGGGAAATCAGACACAACGAAAGTTTCAGAAAGATTCGAACAAACAACAACTTCACTGTACCAAGTGTCAAAAGAAGGGACACACCCGAGAGACTTGCTTCGAGATCGTGGGGTATCCAGAATGGTGGAAAAAGAAATCAAATCCAGTCGCAGGAGTTGCAACCGGAACAGAAAAATCCACAGAAGATATCTCACCAGTCTCAGGTTTGAGTTCTCAACAATACCTTCGACTGTTGAATTTGCTTGAACAAGAACCGCAGAAAGAAACCCAGAAATCATCGTATTCTGTTGGTAATTGCAGTTTCTCAGGTAAGTTTACTCAAATCCCAACCAATACTTACAGTTTAAGTAGTCAACCTGTCTTACTGAGACCTAAATCTTGGATAATTGACACTGGCGCATCTGAGAATATGTGTTGTGATAGGAATCTTTTTGTGAACCTTCAAAATTTAAATCAAAACAGAGAAATAATCATGCCTGATGGTCACACCCAAGTTGTTAGCAAAACTGGCAGTGTTAGAATAGGCAAGCGTTTTATTCTGCATGATGTTCTTCTTGTAGAAACTTTTAAGTTTAACCTTCTGTCAGTTAGGAAATTTCTTTATCAGATTAACCTTGATGTGTTCTTTAGAAACCATGTTTGTTGTGTGCAGGACCGTGAACATGATGACTATGTGGTTATTGGAAAAACAATGAATGGTCTGTACATACTAGACAATGAATCTTTGGATAGGTTGATTTGTAATAGAAAGAATACTGAAGAAGAGCAAGAATGCTTTACCTGTTCTAACATTGTAAAAGGTACAAATAAAGCTTGGATGTGGCACTCTAGATTAGGACATGTTCCTTTCAGAAAATTGATTCAGCTAGATCTGGTAGGAAAACATGAGATCCCTGATTGTACTGTGTGTGATGTATGCTGTAAAGCTAGATCTGTAAGGCAAATGTTTCCTGAATCTTGTATAAAAAGTGATGATTGTTTCATACATGTTGATGTATGGGGACCTTTTAAGGTTCCTACATATGATGGCAACAATTATTTTTTAACAATAGTAGATGATCATACCCGAAGTACTTGGATTCACTTGCTAAAACGAAAAGCTGATGCCTTTTATGTTCTAACATGCTTTATTGCCCTTGTTGAGAGACAATTTAACAAGAAAATAAAGATAATTAGGAGTGATAATGCCCTCGAATTAGGGTCAAGTAATGAGGGAGTGAAATTCTTTCGTGAGACAGGAATGATCCATCAAACTAGCTGTGCACATTCACCCCAACAGAATGGGGTTGTAGAGAGAAAACACAAATACCTGCTTGAAACAGCAAGAGCCTTGTTTTTCCAAGCAGGTCTCAGTCTAGATTTTTGGGGAGAGTGTATTCGTCATGCCACCTACATTATAAACAGACTTCCCTCTAGAGCTATTGAAGGTCTCACTCCCTATGAGAAACTGTACAAACACAAACCTGATTATCACAACCTGAAAACTTTTGGCTGTCTCTGTTACAAAACAGATGTTAGAAAACATAAAAGTAAATTTGATCCTCGTGGTAGTGCCTGTGTTTACCTAGGTCTAGCTGAGAATAAAAAGGGGTTCAAGGTGCTAGATTTGGCAACAAAGACAGTGAGTATAAGCAGAGACTTCGTTTTCCATGAAAATAATTTCCCTCTCCTAGATAAAAATCACAATGCTGATAAACACCAGTATGCACCAGAAAATCATACTGAAGAATTATACAGCTTTGTTGATGATGAAGAACCAAGCCCTAATAGCACCACAGAAAACCAGACCCTGAATCAGTCACAAAACACCATCCAGAACAGAGACACAGAGGACGAAGATGTCCAAACCACCAACCCATCAAGCCTTACACCCCAAGAACAGATAGAAGAATCTGACACAAATGCTAGCTTAAGAAGATCTACTAGAACCAAAACCGTTCCTAGCCACCTGAATGATTATTTCTTAGGGGAAGCTAGCATACCTGAAAATGATGTCTTCAGCAATATATTATGTGAAAGAATTCTTCACAGAAATGCAAAAGAAAGCAACTGTCTTCAAGATTCTGTTGTTGATATCACAGCAAGAAAATTGCTAGATGTAACAGCCCTTTCCATTAACTCTCACCAAATCCTAGAGCATGTTCATACAGCCCAAGAACCCAAATCTTATCAAGTTGCTTCGAGAAACCCTCATTGGGTGGAAGCCATGCACCAAGAATTTAAAGCTTTAAAGGACAATCACACCTGGACTATAGTAGATGCTCCTAGGAACAAAAGGGTTATAGGATGTAAGTGGGTATTCAAACTTAAACTAAAGGCTGATGGAACTCTTGAAAGGTATAAGGCCCGGTTGGTGGCAAAGGGATACACTCAAAAATATGGTGAGGACTATTGGGAAACCTTCTCTCCCGTAGTAAAAATAACCACCATACGTGTTCTAGTTGTTGTTGCTGCCAAAAGGGGTTGGGAGATAAACCAATTAGACATTAATAATGCCTTCCTCCATGGAGACTTAGAGGAGGAAGTGTATATGGAAATTCCAGAGGGCATGAAAGAAATATACAAGGGAAAAGTGTGCAAATTGCACAAGTCCTTGTATGGACTGAAACAAGCTTCAAGACAGTGGTATGAGAAATTATCTGTTTTTCTGCAGTTTCAAGGTTATGTTCAGTCCAAGAACGATTATTCTCTCTTTGTTAAATATGATGGTGATTTCCGCACATATCTTGGCATTTATGTTGATGACATGATTATAACCGGTAATAATCCTGCAGAAATAAATGCTTTGAAACAGAAACTCCACACTACATTTAGAATCAAAGATCTTGGTAAGTTGAGTTTCTTTTTAGGCATGGAATTTCTTTACACTGCAAAGGGTATTGTCCTCACCCAAAGCAACTATGCCACTGAATTAGTAAATGATTATCTTGCTAATGATTCTGGTGTAGCATCTGTCCCATTGCCAATAGGAGTGCAACTTGGTAAAGTTCAAGGAAACACAATAGCAGAACCGAGCCACTATAGAAGGTTGATTGGTAGGATAAATTTTTTGACTAACTCTCGTCCTGACTTAGCTTTTCCAGTGCAGCACTTGAGTCAGTTCATGCAGCAGCCCAAGGAAGAACACTTGCATGCGGCTCTGCACTTGTTGAAATACATCAAAGGCACAATCAGACAAGGGACTTACTTCAACAATAGCCCAGATCTTGATCTGAATGCATACTGTGACGCAGATTGGGCCAGCTGCTCCATCACACGACGATCCATCAGCGGTTATATTATTCTTCTCGGAGGTGCAGTCGTTAGCTGGAAATCCAAGAAGCAGGAAACAGTCTCCCTTTCTACAGCTGAATCAGAATACCGGTCAATTAGGAGAGTAACAACAGAGCTGACTTGGCTCTCTCGGTTGCTACACGAACTAGGAGTGGAGGAAGTTGAGCCCATAAAGGTAAACTGTGACAACAAAGCAGCAATCTTTATTGCTCGCAACCTAGTCTTCCACGAAAGAACCAAACATATTGACCTTGACTGCCACCTGGTTCGAGAAAAACTCCAAGAAGGATTAATTACACTGAATTACATCCCTGGACAGCAGCAGTTAGCAGATGTCTTGACTAAACAAGTCAGCGCAAAGCAATATCAAACCTTCCTGAGGCAGACTGGTACAACCCTCTCTTCTCCAAATGCATCACTGGACAGGGGGAGTGCAGACTCAGAACATGGCTAGCTCCAGCTCCAGAGACTACAAGGACCATTCTGCCATTGCTGTTATGATTCAAGAATCGAGCAGCTCACTGCCCTTCTTCTTGAGGGGGAGTGTTGAGAAATACATAAGCAGTATGTATTACTCTATGTTTTATATTGTGTCCGCCGTAACGACTAATGCCCTTAGTTAACGGGCTGTAGAATTAGCTTTGTATAAGAAGGGGTCTCTAGTCATTAGTTAGTTGTATCAAACATAATCTCTCTGTAACAATGCAGTATTCTACTGCAATTCTCTACATTTCCTAATACAAAGCTTAGCAAGGTTTCTCTCTTTCGTAAGATCAATCCAGTCCATGTCCATCTGATGTGACACAACAATCAAAAGATGGCACCAATAAGTCCACAACAATATACAGTGATGCCGTACTTAAACATTTCCATTATAGAGATAAACAAAACCACAAGTTGGGGTACTTTTCCTTGCGCCATCATCTGGAACTAACTAATTACAAAAGGAGTACCCAAACCTTTGCAATTAGTAAGGCTCCGTTCTGAGTGGAGATGAATGGGATAGATGAAGCTTAAATACAAATTGTGGGACCCTTCATATTAATCTACATCCTCCACTTTTCATCTCTAATGGTAGATTAAATACAAACGTTGCCCACACCACCGTTTTGACTTCATATACCCCAAATTCATCTCCACTCAGAACGAGCCCTAAAAAAGCAACACGTTTTTTTGTACGGAAACTCTAAGTCTCTCCTGAAGCCGCCATTGAAGTGCTCTTATGGGCTTCAACATTCAAACTTGATTTTGCCTAGACATCAACTGCCATCCCCACTCTACTTTTCTTCTTGATCTTGCTCTCTTACAACTTCCTAAAGTCACATATCTCCAAGCAAACCATCTTGCATATTCATGTCAAAGTTGCGCTTCTTGCCTTCAACTCAAGCTTGTGAATGATCTACCTATAGAATTGGTAAAATCTTCTCAAAAGCGCTCTTTGCCACTGAGTTAGCATCCGAACCCTCTTTTCCATTAATCAAACTACTATCATCCACTTAATTTCTTAGACTTCCCAACCATAAGCTTCTTCAACCAACTTTCTACGATATCAAACTACACTTAAATTGCCAAATCTTTTGGCTAGTAGCATCCTCCCTACCAATTATCCCAAATCGTTGTCTATCTGCACTCCATCACACTCCATATGGACAGTCACCTTCCTTCAATTCATGCCATTGAGGACAACTTGCGTATCATGCAAAAGATCCCTCACTTAGAGCAGATATATGTCATCCTTTCATAAGCATTGCGTAAACCATGTCCTTCTCTCCCATAGAGATAGGAACACATCACATCACAAGTTTCTGTATATTCAATGATGATGATGGAGGTTGACTTGGTATAGTAATTAAAGTCAAGTACCTTCCTGAATAAACTTCTGGAAGAATATAGTAACGCCCAATACCAAGTTTTCGGAAGAAAAGCATTACAACTACTAGCTAGATTAATTTATGTCTTGGCGTTTTTCTAAATTTCCCTATACAATCTGCCAACCATTAACCTACAGTCAGAAATCACAAACAAACAAAGAAAGAGACTGCACAAATCAGATAAAGTGAGTAAATCACTGCTTCACCTCATAATTTTTATCTGGATTCATTTGTCAGAATATAGCACTCATCAACAGAAGATGAGATAAATTCACATGATTCATAATTTCACTAATTCAGTCGTACCATCCATGCAATAAGGGAAGAAGCTTCCAATAACACCACCCAAAGGGCTAAAACGAGTGGACACCCAAACAAGTGAGGCCATGGCTCATCCAAGTTCCATCTCACTGTATGTCCTTAAGTGTGTGCACCCCCCTAAAGGTACTTTGACCAGTGGAAGTAGATCATAATGGCTTAAACTACAATTGAGTGGTTACAGCGCATTGTTTAATAGTTCAGTGTACAAATTCAAGGAAAGCCTCTCGTATCAAGCTCACAACAAATCCAATATCAACCAAGATCATTATCCATAAATCTCATTTTGCCAATGTGCTGATAATTCATTTTATACCAGTAGTGTCATGCTTAACTCATATCACTAGGGCAAACAAGTGGTTGAACACAACAACTTGCCTAAGCCTCGCTTTTATCTAACTATTAGAAACCACCCCCAAAGTATTTGAAACCTAATCACAATCGTGATACACCAAGAGCCATTTTTCCATAATTTCCCTATCTTCTAGAAATTCTACTGGAAGAGACCAAAGACCAACTTCCAGAAGAAACTATCGGACACAACAACCATGATAGAAGGTTTGTTCTATCAAACGAATTCAAGAACTAAGATAGGACGCAAAACTGGTAAAAGAAAGTTCTCCCTCAATAAAAGAAGAGTTGCATACGCTTACAAGACAAAGACCAAAAAGGAAATGTTTTGTGAGAATTAATAGTGCCAACGACTCGACAACAAAAATGGAGTCAAGATGACAATTGAGTTTTTGAGACATCAGGTATTAACCTGGGTTAGATTTGGGATAATTTTGAGTAGTTCAAATGGTCAAACTCTAAGGTAGAGATAAAACTGGAACTCCACAACACAACACTAAACTTCATGATCAAGAGGTAAAAATTTTGACGAACTATCGCACTAAAGAATATAACTGGATTAGTATACTAACCTGGGCAAAACAAAAGAGATGCTATGAATTATCTTTGATCGAACTTGCCTCTAAGTTTGCAGAACACCACTTGGAAGAAGACAACTCAAAAAGTACGTTTTTGGACTCTAAAGTTGTGGGAGTTTCGTTGGGAAAATACTATAATGGTATAAACCTAAGCAAATACTGGGCAAGTGCACCCAAATCACTACAATACAACAAGGTTGTAATCCACAAGGACATTGGTTTCTAATCCCGAGATTCGGTATTTTAGTAAATGTAACAAAGAACAGTAAATGGGGGTTTAGCCGCGACAAGCTTGATTGTTTGGTTAGATGCAATAAAATAACACATAACTAAACTAGATAGTGTTTTAATGGATTGGATGGATGAGTACTCTAGGATAGTGGGAAATCACCAAAAATGCGCAATCACACCCATAAACACACCTGATAAGTGGTGAAATAGTGTTATTTTAAGGTTTTTATTCACCTTCATTTTACTTGGTGCATAACTTACTTCACCACTTTATGGAGTACTTTTGTGATTATAAGTGAGCTTATACTTTTGACATATTTGAATAGGTAAATACTCATGTGAGTACATTTTGAAAGCTTAAACTGATGTTGCATCAATGTTCAAACACTTCGGGAAGGATGCCAAGCGAACGGGAAGCATCGGGAGAATTCGGGTGCAAAGAGGAGCCCACTGGACTCGACAGACCCAGGGGACCGACCCTAGGAGGGTCGGTCCAACCCTGTCCAACTCTTCTGCACCCTACTGGAATCGATCGACCTTAGAACCGACCCTAGGTGGGTCGGTTGAGCTTAAAAATGAGTACGTGCCTCCTTTACCAGAGGATCGACCGACCCAAGGAGGGTCGGTCGGACGGAAATTCTACCCAGATTTGTGTTTTGGAAAGCTGAATTTTGAGGTATCCCTTCTCATTATTCACACACCATGACTCCAACCCTAAACAAGAGAGAGAGAGAGGTGAAAAGAAGGGGGAAAAGAAGAGGAGAAGATGTAACACCCCTACCGCTAATCCCATCATTAACACATAATCATCTCAATAATCAGTACAATTGCAGCGGATAATCTAATACAACCGGCGGGTGAAACAATGCTGTTAGCCACCCACGTGGCTAACAAGGCCTAACTCAATACAGCATCGGTCTGATGGACCGGAATAACCGAGTACTTTAAATAAATACAATTCATTCCATTTCTAACCGAGTCACATAATACAATCCTCATTTCAATTCTCAACTATACCGAGTCTAATACATAACGGATGCCGATAACACTTTTGGTCTTACTCCTCGTTCAAATACATAAGTAAATTAAAATCTAACTACCCATGCTTAACCACCATCCTCGTCCTACTCTCGGTCTGAAATACCCCGAACTTAATTATGGTGATTAAATAATTCTAATATAGTATGTAAGGGCCTAATAGTGCCTAAAGTATTTTGGTAAAGGAGATAAATCCAAAAGAAATGAGGAATCGCTTAAAAAGCGAAAAAAGCTAAAATAAGCGTTATATGACCATAGGAGGTTTGTGACCTCGGTTAGAGTATTATATAGATTCCTAAGGCTTATTCATGCCTAAATAATATATGGGAACGATTCCCGAAGAAAACGGATCCAAATAATGAGTTAAAACGCTAATAAAGCTTTAGCGCACGTTTTTCGAGAAAACCCGAAAATGTGACTTTGAGTGGTCAAATAAACCCGTAAAAATTATAGTCAACCAAATAACTATAATTAAACATTTATGGAGGCTTAAGAACCATTAAAATTTAAGAAACGAGAAAATTCCGGAAAACGGGCCTGGTTAGTGAATAGTGCTAAAACAGGGTAAAATAACGAGCGTTTTCAGTAAAAGACGAAAAATGCTCCAGCTGGTATTATATTAGTGGGGCCAGTTTTTATTAGATAAAGCGGCCCCTCTCTGGTGTTAGCTAGTTAGAAAGAAAAGAAAAGAAGGAAAAAGTACAAAAGGGAAAAACACCATCTCTCTCCTCTCATTTCTTTTCTTTCTTCTCTCTCTCTCTCCTTCCTTTTCTCCCCTCTCTGCCGGTTTCCTTCTCCTCCCTCTGGTTGCTGCCGATTTTGAGTTCTCCAACCAGCTCCCATGGCAATTCCACCTTCTACCTCATGCCCAAGTTTTATTAAAGCTCAAAACACAAAAAATGGTACCAACTTGAAGCTTGGAGTCCCCTCTTTCCATTAAGGTAAAAATTTCAAAGAAAACACTCATTTTCTTCCTTCTCTCTTTGTGGCCGGTTTTCACCCATTTTAATGCCCTATTTTTCTCTCTCTTTTGAGCATCATTCCAACCTTCCAATGGTGGTGGGATCACCTTCTTGAATCAAGGGTTAAAACCCCTCTTAAAAGACTCCAAAGGTAAACCCTAGACTTGGTGTTTTTAAGCATTTCAATGAATTAGTATTATTCCAAGGGTTAAGATTTTAATTACACTTATTTTGTGATCCTTGGATGATGGGAATGGAGTTTGGCAACTCCATTGCCCACTTGACCGAATTTGAAAAGAGGAAGAGCAAGAGGAGATTGGAAAAGAAAAGTAGAAATTATGAGCTTAAGGTAAGAAAACCTTCTTAATGCTAATTTTAATGCCTAAGAATGTTGGGAATGGGTAAATTAATGAATGAACCCAAAAAGTTGTACTAGGGATGTAGTTGGTGGAAGTTTGAGAGAATTTGTAAATTTGTTGTGTGAAATAAGGGCCTTAGAGCCAAGTAAATTGAGTATGTATTAGTATTGTTGTTTGAGGAAGTTTTGGTAAATTATGATTGCTTTGAGTGCTGGTAGGACCCTTGTATGGGTGTGGCTAGTTTAGGATTGATTTTGGTGAGAATGGAGGGATTTGGTTATGTTAGATTTGTAGGCAAACTATGGCAAAATTTTAGTAGAAAATAAGCATTTTTAGATGACTTGGTGAATGGGAGAACCAAGGTGTGTATTGGGTTGAGTAGAGATGATTGGTAACGATGGAATGGTAGTTAGAGGATGAGAATGAAGTGTGTAAAGATCTGTAGCAAGGAGTGTTGAAATGCATTGGAAAAACTAGGAAAGAACTAGTGTGCAAGACTTAGGAACATGAGAGTTGGACTTAGGTATAGATAGTGCATCTATCTAGGAATGAATTGGAATGGCAAAATGGAGTTAGGACAAAGTGCAAAGTGCAAAGAGAAGTGTAGAAATGCACAAGTGTGCAAAATGTAAAAATGAGAATGGAAATTTGTAGAAATTGAGCAAGAAGTTGAGTAAGGATTGGACCAATGATTTAAGGAGTTTTAAGGAGTGTTTAAGTGTGTTTAAACATGTAGGAAACATGTGAAAAATTTATGGAATGATTAGGGGTGGATTAAGGGTAGATTTGGGGTTGAAAAATCACCTTAGTAGCAGGTTTTAGCAGGGTCCGGGACCTAGCCCTTGTATAAGGTCCCGGACCGGTCATAAAAATGCCCCGAGACTTAAAACTGCAGGTGGTCTGGGACCTAGGTCCAGGACCAAGTCCCGGACCAGTAGTGAAAATGAGCCGATAGTAACTTAGAGCATTGGTCCGGGACTTTGGGTCCGGACCAAGTCCCGGACCACCCCTAAAATCTTGCCGAAAGTGCTTTTTAGGGTTTAAAACATGGGGGATTGATTGGTAATGGTTTTAGAAGTTGTTAAGGCCTTGTTTGGTGATATGTGAAGGTCCTAAGAAGTGTAAACAAGTGTAGGAAATGAGTGAGAAGTAAGAACATAAATTGACATGAGTAAAACTAAGTATAACGGGGTAAGTACGGGAGTAGTAATTATTTACGTACCGAATGAACATAGTATTAATACCAATGTTTGAAACATTATCAGTGGAACAAGTGTGAACCAAGGAACAAGGGAACACACGGTAAAGCTAACCCCGGTGAAAGGTATGATTTTCTCATGACCCGTATGCTAACCGAGCTACGTTGACTTGTATGCTTGTGTGCCGGCTAATCAAGATAAAAGCATGAAAATGGTTTATTGCATTTGATTGTATGTCTTGCTGTATGATGTATGAGCTAACCCTTCTTGAAAGATTGTGGCCTAACTTAGTGCGTAGACCGACTCATAGACGAGTCTTGTCGATTAGTGACTCGTAGGAAGAGTCATGTTGTGAATTAATGGAAACGTAGAAATGCACTAAAACTAATGAACCCAGAATGATAACGCAAACCTATGAACTCACTAGAATGTGAGAGAGCATACGGGATTAGCAAACTTCCGATAACGGTTAGAGAACCGAAGCGATGCAATCCACCAAACAATAAATAGTGGAAGTATATAAGTAACCTCTATTAGAGGAATTGACGATGGTGCAAGACATGAATCATGAGAGTAGTAAAGAATGATAAGGGATCTCCAAACCCCTTAGAAAAATAGTCGACCCACATTGAGAGGAACCGACTAGTATAAACAATGTCCCGAACATGAGAGTAATCGATACGTTGGGGGAACCCTTAAATCTAAGATTACTAGATGTTATGTAAAAACTATATAACAAGGTATATAAATAAATGTAAGGAATAGGCAAGTGCACCTAATCGGTGTAGTACAACAAGTGTCGTATCCACAAGGAAATTGGTCCTAACTTCCTAGTCTCGGTACTTAGTAATTGAAATGAAAACAATAAATTGGGGTTTAGCCGGCGGCAAGCTTGATTGTGTTGGTTGAGTAATTGAAAGAACAACAAATAAACTAGAGGTGATAGTTTAACGGATTGGATGGGGAAGTACTTTGGGAATTTGGCAATCACCCAAACTACCTAGATATGCTAGCAACTCTTCTTATGCCATAGTTGTCTTTTAGAACAAAGATAATAACCCTCTAAACCAAAGATGAGTTAATTCTTACTTAGTTAATTTTAGCCTTCAAAATCAATTAGGGCTAAACTCACTAAGTAGCATTAAGCAAGTTCTAGAACAAAGCCCCAAATTATACTCACTAATCCTAGGAGCATAAATCAAGAGTTCTCTATCAATTTGGTCACAAACCCTTACTCAAAACCAATTTGTAGAAAGGGTTCACCACAAATGCACTCAAGAGATCAATTTAAGAACATTGAATGATAATTAAGAGAGAAACAACCATATTAAGGCATAATCAAGATTCACAAGCACATTATAGGGTTTGGGTTCAAAAACCCATCCCAAAGTACAATAGAGTACTACTCAAGCATAGAGGAAAGAAAAACTAGAAAAGAGTAAGAGCAAGCCATTGTTGGAGCTTGGAAGCTTTGGAGAAGGTGAGCTCTTCCTTCTTCTTTTCTTCCTCTTCTTTCTCCTCTTCTTTCTCCTCCTTGTCATTTTCTCTCTCCTCTTATGTGTGTGGAAGTGTAGAATGGAAGGAATGAGCCAAACCCCCTCTTTTTTCCGTCTTTAAAACAACTTACTGGGCAAAAATCCCGTACGGACCGCCCCACAGGGGCGGTCCGTAGCGGCAGTCCACACCAGAAGTGCTTCTTCTGCATCGAAATTGTCCCGTTTGACCTCTCGTCTTTGACACACTCCTCGGGGCATTAAAGCTTAGCTACAAAGTCTTAAGAGTTTCCCAAAAATCATTGCTCAAGTTAGCTTTCACCTATATTTTAATCAAAACTGTATGAGTTCAACTATATTAACGAAATGCTCTATAAAGTGGTGAAATAGGTCAATAGTTGCACGAAATAAAGGTAAATAAAGACCTTATAATTACATCATTTCACCACTTATCAACTCCCCCACACTTATCTATTTGCTTGTCCTCAAGCAAAATTAGGGACCACAATAAGGAGGAATATTTAAAGCAAGCAAGTGTTCAAATGAATTCTTGGATTGTTGTGAACAAAAAGGGCGGAAAAATTTCATGAGGAGTGCAACCAACCTAATTACGGTGACATGGGTGTGCTTAGGGCAAATAAAAAGATAGAGTTTCGAGGGTATGGATC
Source organism: Limonium bicolor (assembly GCA_023374045.1). Taxonomy (NCBI): domain Eukaryota; kingdom Viridiplantae; phylum Streptophyta; class Magnoliopsida; order Caryophyllales; family Plumbaginaceae; genus Limonium; species Limonium bicolor. The sequence continues at coordinate 163,415,766 of CM041777.1, read as the reverse complement.
TGGGTTGAGTGCTTCGAAGTTATAAAGATTAGGTGACTGGAGAGCTTTTCCCATGGCCAACTTCTCTCAAATGGGCATAAGGATAAAACAAATGAAAAAATAGATGACTGGCATTCGTTTCGGCATTGGTGATAGGAAGAGAAGAGATGGATGAGAAGAATTCGGGCATTTTAGCCTTTGCATTACAAAACACTCGACTCTCATTTTGTTGGTTACCAATGGTGTCTCACAAGTTCCTTTTTAGATTTTCACAAAGAAGCACCCCTTAGCAATCCCTAAGAGAGAAGACAGAAGGAACCCCTAAGCAATAAAAATTCACTAAGGTAAGGTTATATGGTTGCACCGCATTTGCATGCTCCTCAAGAGAGAATTTTTGAAAAAAAATTGTGAAGAAATCCAAGAGTTCATGAGAAAACTTGCTTCCTAAAATATAACTCCTAAATGGAGGCAAAAGGTAAGCATGTGAAGTTGAGCAGTGCACACAAAAAGAAAAGGTCGGTTCCCCCACACTTGAATTGGACAATGTCCTCATTGTTCAACACTGAAATCGGGGAGAAATAAAGAGGACCTTTTCGAAGCACATAACATAGAGCGAACAAAAGTGTAATGCATTGTAAAGCGGTTAAAGAGTTAGAGAACTAATACTCCCCTGAGAAGTTTGAGTTGATGGCGGGTTTTTTCCCTCACACTTGCTGGTGTCCGGGGTCGTTGAGGCGCTAGATTCGACACAGAGAGCCGAAAATCCTAGGAAGAATTCGTAAGAGGTTCTTTTGAATTGTTCCAAACTCAATCTCGGGATGTATTTGTTCCAGAATGGTATATATCTACAATGCACAATCAAAAACAACTAGGCGCAAAAATGGATTCCGAAGAATACGCAAAAGCCCATGGTTAGATTGCCAAATGGGACTCATAAATGAGTCCAATATCAAGATGGGTTCACAGTGTTATAATTGAAACTGAAAGCATAGAGAGAGTACGGAAAAGCATAACTAAAGAAAAGAGAAAAGACAATAAGATAGACAATCTCCAGAAATACACAATAAGTTTTAAGAAATGAGACTCCAAGCATCCAACTCCATGAGCAAACTACGGGGCCGGTGGTCCACCTCGCTCGATCATGCGGCGCAGCTCCTCATACTGGGCTGCCAACTGCTCCACGCGTCGCTGGTGGGCCTCGAATTCCTCCCGGGAAACCGTGGGAGGTGGTGGGGCTGGTAAAGCTGGTAGCGGGGCAGCTGCAGTAGAGTGCGTGGAGCAGGAAGAGGAACCGGATGATGACTCTGCGCTGCCGGCTGGCTGTATCTTCTCCCAACCTCCTGGAGCGCGGTGAAACCCCATCCGCCGGAGGGCAGCATGGTCAATGGGAGCCATGGGAGGCTCAGGGACCGCATCTCCAATGTCGACTCCGCACTCAAGGAACTGAGTGTGGAGGAAATGAGGGTAGCCGAGGTGCTGGGTATCCCGCTTCGCGACCATGTGGCAGAGGTGGTCAAACATCAGCCCTGAGATGGAGAATGGCCTGTCCGGATTCGGGGCTGTGATGCTGTTGAGGAGGAAACAGTCCATTGCATTTATATCCTTACTGTCCTGGGGCAGAATGTTGTAACAGATCAGAGCAAGGATGACGCGCTGAGTGGCGTCCTGGATCATATTCGGGGTCATTGTGACCCGGGATACGGTGCCCAACTGATTCTTCTTGCGACGTGTCGTCGGGAGGGTGGCGAGGAACTGCTGGCGGTGGCTCTGGAGGTAGCTGTCTGGGAGGTAGGATGCGTTGTCGTAATCCTCCGGAGGTATATCCAGGGCCTCGATGAAGGTCTGCTGAGTGATCTCAATCTATCTACCTCCGACATATGAGATGAGCTTGGAGACGCCCTCCATAGCCGCGTTCGCATAGAACTATCATACGAGGTCAGGGTAAAACGCGCCACCCATCGTTAAGAGGCAACCCCATCCGAGAAAGTGAAAGAGGGACTGGAGGTCGAGGTCCTCGATGATGGATGGCTCCACTCGACGCTCCTGGACGAACTCTCGGCGTGGCCCATTATGGAACTAAAGCTTGGCCTCTTCAATGATGAAGATGCCGTCTATCAGTCGGGTTCCGAATGGAAGCCTGGCCATGCCGCGGCGGAAGGTTGCACGGTCGACTGGTTGCATTGTCTGAAACCAAAGACAAGAAAAGAAAAGCAAGGAAATAAAAAAAAAACAATAAAGGAGAGTTAAAGAACGATGAGAGAAGATAAATGCAAAGGAATGTTATAGACATATTCATAAAGTGCAGGTGAGAAAGAAAGAGGCAAAAATGACACAACAATTCACAAAAAATTTTGGCATGATCTCCCCCATTTTCCTATGTGTGCCCGGTTCTAATAACCTCCACAACCTTACCCAAGCAGTTAGCATTAAGATATTCAAGTAGCCCAATGATACAATGCAGTCAAGTAGTTCGAAACGCGCCAACCAATTCAACAAGTGACCAATGTAAACACATTGTGAGGTATCCAAATTCCGAACCTCAATAGTGCATTATCTGAAACATTTGACCAATCAAGTGCCCACTATCATCCAAAAAGTCCCAACGAGCCAGTGCACGATTTAAACGAAAGTAAACAATGCAAAATAAGGCATTATCGAATTTAGACCGTTAACCACTAAAATCATGCTAAAACCACCAAGTCACCTCATTTGCAAGTTCAAATCACACACAACCTATAAATAATCATTTAACACAATCCAAATCCACAAATTTGCAAAAATCTCAATTTTCCACCTAAGGCCCCATTTGGTTCGACCTAATTCGAGCCCAAAGTGTAATTTGCTCAAAAATTTCAAAAATTGACAAAATAAAGTTAGATTCACATACCTTAGTGTTTAGATGGGGAAATTAAGCAGAAATTTGACAAATGAGGGCTAAAATCGGTGGAAACCGATTTGGGGGTTTAGGGATTTGAAGTGGAGAAAAGGGCTGTGGTGGTGGCTGGCGTCGGAGAACGGCGGGGCCGGCGTGCGCGGGCGGTCGGCGGTGGGAAATCGGCGACGGAGGTGGGCGTGGAGCGGGGCGGTCGACTGGCTGGAGTGGAGTAGTAGTGTGCGCAGGGGGAGTTGGGTTCGACAGGAGGGAGCCGCTGGGATCGGGAGCAGGCACGAAGGAAAGGGAAAAAGAAAGAAGGAAGAAAGAATGAAAGAAAGAAAGAAAGGAAAGAAAAACGGTGCGTTTCGTTTTTTTTTTCAAAATTTTCGATGGGACCGCCCCACAGGGGAGGTCCGCAAGGGCGGTCCCCAACAGAGAGCGATTTTTCAAAATTTCCGATCAGATCGCCCACAGGGGAGGTCCTTAGGGGCGGTCTGCAATAGAGATCGATTTTTCAAAATTTTGACTTGACCGCCCCACAGGGGCGGTCCCCATGAGAGGGCAAAATCGCAGTGGAAATCGACTGGACCGCCCCACAGGGGCGGTCCGCACCAGAAACCCAAATTATCATTTTTCTTTCACCTCAATTCATCCAATTTCACACTCCAAGTCCCAAAATCACAAAACAGCAGTAAAAACTAAACATAAGCACCAAAACACAAGCAAAAGCAATAATGAAAACTAACAAGTTAAACACTTAAACGGGCAAGAAAAGAAATCTGGGTTGCCTCCCGAAAAGCCGCCCTTCTTTTTAAGGTCTTTGGCTAGACCATAGTAAGGTTTAGATGAAACCTGGTTCCCGAAGGAAGATAGGACGAGCTTCTACCCGTTTAATGTCACCTCCCATGTAATGCTTGAGCCTCGAACCATTAACCATGAAGGTTCCACCTTTCATGTTCTTCAACTCCACAGCACCATACGGGGTCACCTTAGTGATAGAGAAAGGCCCGGCCCAATGAGATTTGAGCTTACCCAGGAATACTTTAACCGAGAGTTGTAGAGTAAGACCCGATCTCCCTCATGGAATTCTCTCTTGAGGATCATTTTATCGTGCCATCTCTTTGTCTTCTCTTTGTAGATCCGGTTGTTCTCATAAGCTTCTTCCCGGATCTCTTCTAACTCCGTCAGCTGAAACTTTCTATTTTCTCCGGCACTCTTGAGGTCATAATTGAGTGCTTTTACAGCCCAATAGGATTTAAGTGCAAGTTCAACCAGTAGGTGACATGCTTTCCCGTAGACAAGACGGTAAGGGGACATACCAATGGGAGTCTTGTAGGCTGTTCGGTATGCCCATAGTGCATCGTCGAGCTTTAGAGACCAATCCTTTCTTAAAGAATTTACCGTTTTCTGCAAGATCCATTTCAGCTCTCTATTGGTGACCTCGGCTTGTCCGTTAGTTTGAGGGTGGTAAGGTAGAGCGACCTTATGTCTCACTCCGTACTTCTCCATTAAAGCTTCGAATTGCTTGTTACAGAAGTGAGAACCCCCGTCACTAAGGATTGCTCTAGGTACTCCAAACCTTGTAAAGATATTCTTTCTCAGGAACTTGGTCACCACCTTAGCATCATTTGTGGGAGAGGCAACGGCTTCCAACCACTTGGTCACGTAGTCCACAGCTACAAGGATGAAGAGATTTGAGCAGGAGGAAGGGAAGGGTCCCATGAAGTCTATGCCCACAAGTCAAATGGTTCAACCTCTAGCATCACATTAAGAGGCATTTCGTGTTTTCGGGAGATGTTGCCCATCATTTGACAGCGGTCACAGGAAGCAACAAAGTTATGACAATCTTTGTGTAAGGTTTTCCAGAAGTAGAACTTTTGCTGCGGTCCTTGCCGGCCCATGATGCCCTCCCACTTCAAGAGAGTGGCAATGGGTGAGAATGTCTTGCACTTCACTCAGAGGCACACATCTTCTTATCACCCCATCAGTACAAGTCTTGAAGAGGTAAGGATCATCCCAGAAGTAGTGCTTCGAGTCAGCGAAGAATTTCTTCCTCTGCTGGTAGTCAAGTTATGGGGCACCACTCCTCTTGCCAAGTAGTTTGCAAGATCAGCATTCCAAGGATCATCAGCTTCCTTAATCACAAAAACAGTCTCATCCGGAAAGAACTCATTTATGGGCACACCTTCATCGGGAACTTTCATACGGGAGAGGTGGTCGGCCACTACATTTACCACACCTGGTTTGTCTCTAATTTCGATCTCGAACTCTTGTAGCAACAAAATCCATCTCAACAACCTTGGTTTAGCATCCTCTTTGGTAAACAAGTATTTCAAGGCTGAGTGGTCCGTATGCACAATCACCCTACTTCCCAAGAGATAAGAGCGGAACTTATCTAATGCAAATACAACCGCTAGAAGCTCCTTCTCGGTTGTGGCATAGTTTTTCTGAGCATCGTTGAGTGTCTTGCTTGCATAGTAGATAGTTCTCAAAATCTTCTCCCTTTTTTGACATAGGGCTGCCCCCACGGCATAGTCGCTTGCATCACACATTATTTCAAAAGGGAGGCTCCAATCCGGTGATACAACTATCGGGGCTGAGATAAGGCACTCCTTGAGAGTGTTAAAGGACTTCAGACATTCTTTAGTGAATTCAAATTTTGCATCTTTGGCCAAGAGATCACACAGAGGTTTAGAGATTTTGGAGAAGTCCTTGATGAACCTTCTGTAGAACCCGGCATGGCCAAGAAAGCTTCGAATGTCTTTAACCGAGGTGGATGGTGGTAGCTTCTCGATGACTTCGACCTTGGCCCGGTCAACTTCAATCCCATTGAAGGAGATCTTGTGCCCGAGGACGATCCCTTCTCTCACCATGAAATGACATTTCTCCCAATTGAGTACTAAATTGGTTTCCTCGCATCGGGAGAGAATGGCGTCCAAGTTCTCTAGGCAAGAGTCGAAGTTGAGCCCAAAGACTGAGAAATTATCCATGAAAACTTCCATGCTTTTTTCAATAAAGTCGGAGAAGATGGCCATCATACACCTTTGGAACATTGCGGGAGCATTGCATAATCCGAAAGGCATTCTTCTATATGCGAACGTTCCATAGGGGCATGTGAATGTAGTCTTCTCTTGATCTTCCGGGGCTATGGGGATTTGGAAGTACCCCGAGTAACCATCAAGAAAGCAATAAAAGTCTTGCCCGGCTAACCTCTCTAGCATTTGGTCGATGAAGGGCAAGGGGAAGTGATCTTTCCTCGTAGCCGTGTTCAACTTTCGGTAGTCGATGCACACTCTCCAACCGGTTGCTGTCCTTTGGGGAATCAGCTCACCCTTTTCATTTGATACCACCGTGATTCCTTATTTCTTTGGTACCACCTGGGTTGGGCTCACCCATTGACTATCGGATATGGGGTAAATGATCCCGGAGTCGAGTAGCTTTAGGACCTCCTTTTTAACTACCTCCTTCATATTCGGGTTGAGCCGCCTTTGAGGTTGAACGAGTGGCTTGTAGTTGTCCTCCATGAAGATTCGATGAGTACAGAAGTGGGGATTGATACCCTTTATATCAGAGATTGACCAACCAATTGCCCCCTTGTGGTTTCGAAGCACCTTCAGCAAACTGTCCTCTTGTGCACCTGTGAGGGAGGAGGAGATAATGACAGGTAGATCACAAGGTTCAGTCAGATAAACATATTTTAAATGAGAAGGTAGAAGTTTCATCTCCACGGTGGGAGGCTTCTCGACCGAAGGAGGTATTCTTTGCTCGCTTCTCTCCAGTGGTTCCGGTGGTGGGTAATGCGTTCTGAAGTATCTTGGAGCTCTATCCAAAGCAGCTACCATTTCATTCACCTCCGGATCTATCTCCTGTTCATCATCAGACTCAAGCAAAGTAAAACTCAAAGCATCATAATTAGAGTAAGGGGGTGGATTATTTTGCAAAATGGATTCGACAACATCTATTGCAAAAATAGCCTCCGCATGCGCGGGTCTTTTCACTATCTTAGTCATGTCAAACTCAAGCTTTTCATCATGAAGACGTAAGATAATCTTCCCTTTTTCCACATCTATCAAGGTCCTAGCAGTTCTTAAAAATGGACGGCCCAAAATCAAAGGACATCTTCTTCCATATCAATCACTATGAAATCAGTGGGGAAAACAAAGGTTCCCACAGTCACTACCAAGTCCTTAACTTTTCCTTTCGGAAACACTAGAGACCTATCAGCGAGTTGCAATTGTACAGTAGTAGGTGTGCACTCACCGATCCCAAGTTTATTAAAAATTGAAAGTGGCATGAGATTTATACAGGCTCCTAAATCACATAGACCACTACCGCAATTAAAATCACCAATAGAACAAGGGATGATAGGCAAACCGGGGTCTCCAAGTTTCGGAGGAGGGTGTCTTAGTAGGACCACTGAAATTTCTTCAGTGAGATGCACCGTTTCAGCTTCTAGCAAAGATCTCTTGTTTGTGAGAATGTCTTTCATGAACTTTGCATAGATGGGCATCTGTTTCAAAGCATTAGTAAAAGAAATGTTAATTGTCAATTTCTTGAAAATACTTAAAAACTTCCCAAATTGCTCATCTAAATTCTTTTCTTTGAGCCTATTTGGGAAAGGAAGTGGAGGAAGATGTTTAGCAAGAGTGGAAGAGATAGGTAATTCAGGAGGCTCCTTCTCCTTGGAAATATTTTTATGTGGAGATTGAACTTCCTCAAGTATCTCTTGGTCTTCCTCTTGATTTTCTTGATTTTGCTTCTCTTGGTCATCAACTTCATCTTGGGGAGAGGGTCTTCTAGGAGCCTACCGCTTCTCAAAGTAACCGCCTTAGCTTGTTCTCTTGGGTTAGGCTTCGGTTGACTTGGGAAGGTGCCCGGCTGTCTCTGAGCAAGTTGTTCTGAGATTTGATCAACTTGAGTTTTAAGGCTCTGATTAAATGTCATCTGGTTGGCATTGAAGGCTTCTTGCTCGGTGAACTTAGATTGGGCGGTAGTCATGAAGTTCATCGTCATATTTTGCATGTTTTGCATCATGGCTTCCATCCTAGCCAAGTTACCATCAGAAGAGGAGGAGGATGGTTGTTGTTGTTGTTGTTTGAATCTCGGCGGGCCACTTTGAGGTCTATACCCCATTTGAGAATTGTTTGCTTGGTGTGGCCCTTGAGGTTTATAACCCATCGAGTTGTTGGAAATATTACTCGGTCCTCCTTGGGTGGAATCATTGTTCCTCCATAAGAAATTAGGCTGATTTCTCCATGGGGCATTGTTGTTGTTATAGTTGTAGCTGGGGTGGTTGCTAACAAAGTTAACATCTTCTTGTTCCTCGATGTAACTTCTTCCTTCACAAAAATGGGTCTCATGGGAACCCGCACATATAGCACACCCCTCTGTGGCTGAAGCGGAAGATGATGAAGCTACATATTTTGCATTCGCTTTTTGGGATGTAGCAAGCTTCTCCACCATCTATGTGAGTGAGGAAATTTGGGCGGAAAGATGATCGGATGGTTTGACATGAAGTAGACCGGCCGCTCTTGGAGTTCTTCCCTTATTTCTAGCCCATTGCCTCGTGTTGCTAGTCATTGTCTCAAGAAGTTCCATTCCTTCTTGAGGGGACTTGGTCATGAAGCTGCCTCCCGCGGATGAATTCACAAGCAAACGGTTCCCATCGTCAAGCCCATTAAAGAAAGATAGGCATAACGATTGATCGTTCAACCCATGGTGGGAACAATTCATTAACATTTCCTTGAACCGGTCCCATGCATCGTACAAGGTCTCTCCGGGCTCTTGGTAGATTGTATTAATCTCTCCAATCAGTTGCCTCGTCCTACTAGTCAGGTAGTATTTGGCAAGGAACTTTTGAGCCATTTGTGCCCATGTTTAGATCGATTGGGGTGGTAAACTTCTAAACCATCTCGATGCGGAGTCGATAAGGAATGGGGGAAGAGCTGCAACCGGATTCTCTCCTTTACCGCACCGGTTTTCCTGAAGGAGTTGCAAAAGTTGAGGAAGAGACTTAGATGGTTCGGAGCGTCATCCGGGTTTGCTCCACTGAACTTTCCTAAGTCCCGGACTGCGGTAATGAAATGAGTCTTGAAGACCCATTGTCTCACTTCCTCCGGTGTCAACGCTGGGAGGACTATAGCCGAAGGCCTCCCTTCGGTATTCGGCTGGTGGTAATCAGAGAGGGCTCGGTGTTGCTGCTGCCCATTATTCTCAATTACTGGTTGATCTTGATCCACCATGTTTAAATCTCTTATGCATCTTCTCAGAGTGCTCTCAAGTTCGGATCTCGGACTAGCAAGCGGGGAGCTACAAGACCGAGTGTTTGGCATACACAGAAGAAAAACAAGGTGCCTAATCAATCACAAGAACAACCAACACTTCAACTTAGCAATAGAAAATATAAACAAGGATAGGATAAAACAACAAAAACGAAAACACAATCAAAGAAAACAAAACACTAAACTTAAACAAAAACAAAAACTAAAATACCGAAACTAGGGAAATTGATGGAATCAATTTCCCCGACAACTGCGCCAAAAACTTGTTGTGCAAAAACTATATAACAAGGTATATAAATAAATGCAAGGAATAGGCAAGTGCACCTAATCGGTGTAGTACAACAAGTGTCGTATCCACAAGGAAATTGGTCCTAACTTCCAAGTCTCGGTACTTAGTAGTTGAAATGAAAACAGTACATTGGGGTTTAGCCGGCGGCAAGCTTGATTGTGTTGGTTGAGTAATTGAAAGAACAACAAATAAACTAAAGGTGATAGTTTAATGGATTGGATGGGGAAGTACTTTGGGAATTTGGCAATCACCCAAACTACCTAGATATGCTAGCAACTCTTCTTATGCCATAGTTGTCTTTTAGAACAAAGATAATAACCCTCTAAACCAAAGATGAGTTAATTCTTACTTAGTTAATTTTAGCCTTCAAAATCAATTAGGGCTAAACTCACTAAGTAGCATTAAGCAAGTTCTAGAACAAAGCCCCAAATTATACTCACTAATCCTAGGAGCATAAATCAAGAGTTCTCTCTCAATTTGGTCACAAACCCTAACTCAAAACCAATTTGTAGAAAGGGTTCACCACAAATGCACTCAAGAGATCAATTTAAGAACATTGAATGATAATTAAGAAAGAAACAACTATATTAAGGCATAATCAAGATTCACAAGCACATTCTAGGGTTTGGGTTCAAAAACCCATCCCAAAGTACAATAGAGTACTACTCAAGCATAGAGGAAAGAAAAACTAGAAAAGAGTAAGAGGAAGCCATTGTTGGAGCTTGGAAGCTTGGGAGAAGGTGAGCTCTTCCTTCTTCTTTTCTTCCTCTTCTTTCTCCTCTTCTTTCTCCTCCTTCGTTTCTCTCTCCTCTTATGTGTATGGAAGTGTAGAATGGAAGGAATGAGCCAAACCCCCTCTTTTCCCGTCTTTAAAACAACTTACTGGGCCAAGGCAAACCGCCATTAGAGGAGGAAAATCAAGCTTGGAGACTCCATTAGCTTCTCCATTCTTAAGGTAAAGAATGTAAGAAAATCTAGGTTTCCATCACCTTTCTTCATAACCGAAAATCTATACTCATGGGGCTCCATTTTTATGCCTTGTTCTAGCTTGTTTCCTATTCTCCAAGGGCAAGAGGAGGTCCTTCTTGATTCAATCCAAGCTAGTCTTGAGAAACCAAGGTAAAACAATCAATTTAATACCTAAAACACATTTTTAACCTAGGTTTTATTCCTTAAGGTTAGTGTGTTTTTTAGTACTCATTGGAGTCATTGAATATTGGTTAGAACATTGGCAAGGAGACTTGATTTGGTGACCGAGATTGAGCAAGGAAAAACCTAAGGAAGAAAGTTTGTGAAGCTTGAAAAGAACAAGGTAAATGTCCTACCTTAAGGTGTTTAATGCATTAAGGGATGGATTTAGATATATGATGAGTTTAGTGTAGAGTTTTCATTGGGAAAGAGTTATAAAACCTAGGAGAAACAATGACTATACTTGTGAACTTGTGACTAAGGAGCAAATGAGAAAAAGGAGATAGTAAGGATGTCAAAGTGAATCATAAGAGCATTTAAATTGCAATGGGAGCCTTGTTGTGTGTAATTGCAGGTCAAAGGCTACTATATTGAGGAAATTCAGTGTTTAAGATTTATGCATTTAAGGGCCTAGGTGCAAGCAATTTAAGTTTATGCATTATATTGTGATGTAGTGTAGTTTGGTGTTGATGTGTGCTAAGGAGGTTTAATGAGAATTTGAATGTTGATAGCTAATTGATGGTGAAGAACTAAATGTTTGGTTGTAACAATATACTAGAGAACCCATGACAAAATTTAGTGAAGAACCTAAGTTTTAAAATGTGTAAGGAGATTTTATGACTAAGGAAGTACTAAGAAACTTTAGGAGTCGTTTTTGATGAAAATGGTGAGTCAAGGTGTTTTAATGAGATAGAATGACTTAGGCATCATCATGGAGGATTTAGGAATCAAATGAATGAACTTGTGTATTTAGGACTTAGGCAAATATTGGTAAACTAGTAGAAAGGAAAATAATGTGTTGGAAGAAGGAGGCATAAACTTGTGTAGGAACTTTAAGTAGTTGCATAAAGGAATTTTAGGTGGTGAAAGATGCTTGGGAGATGATTATAGTGGTGAGGAAGCATTTGGCGTAGTGGTTACAATAGGTATGAACCACCACTTAGAAGCCTAGTGAAAAACATTACAAGTGTTGACATGACAAAAAAATGCATAAGGACTAAGATGGATCTTGATGAGTGATTAAGGAGTTTAATGGAGGGCCTAGGTGTATTTAAGTGCCCAAACGAGGTTAGAACATACTAAGAAATGAGATAAGTGTTTAAGGATATAGAAGATGAGTATTCTGGCCTGTCCGAACTTCCGTCCGAATTTGGAAGCTCGGACATGCCCTGTTGCGATTAAATTTTCTGAGTCTCGACCAGTGTCCGGACTTCTGTCCGGCCTTTGAAGTTTGGACACTTGAAATTTTTCCTTTGATTTTTCCTTGACCTATGTCTGAACTTAGGGAATCTCGGACACATGTTCGGACATACGTCTAGTTGCACCCTTTGAGTCTCGACTTGCGTCCGAACTTCGGAAGCTCAGAACAAGTTCGGACGGTGGTGTGTTTTGACCAAAAACTTTGTTTAAGGCTGGGAAGCGATATCTAATGGTGGGGATTGATAGATATTGATGTTATAAAGTTATTAAGGGCATGCTTGGAGGGTGTAATGTAATGCTCCTAAGTGGGTGAACAAATGAATAGATAATGAAGGAAATGGTGTCTAAGAGTTTAAGTTGAAACTATAAAGACTTAGTGAATAACTATGGGTAAATACTAGTGCCCAGGGAAGTTAAGTAAATTGCGTTAAGTTGAGCTAAATAATAACCTAAGCTGGGTGAATGTTTTAGGACTTGAGAATTGGGACCCGGAGAAGGTTAAACAAACGACAGTCGACGGTGAACGGTACAGTCTTTCTTGTGACCTGCTTGCTAACGAGGTGTCCCTCGGCTTGTGTGCTATTTGTTTACTTGCTAAGACTAAGTCAAGATAAAGCATGCAACCGATATACTTGATTCGTTGTGTTTGTGTCTTCTTACACTAAACCATGAAACTTGAGACTTGCTACTAACTAAGCTTAGTACTTATTGAGTTAAGGAGAGGATTTGTACAATTGTGATTGTTGGTTAATACCCATCAAGGTTTAACTAACACATGATATTTGAGACTTTCACTAACCGTAACTTGGGGTGGGAGTGAGGAATCCGGAATGGTACCGGCACATGTGTATTGGGGGAGGTCGGTATCTGAATTAGATCCGACTTCCAAATAAGACTTGTCCTCGGGCTCGTCGTCTAGGGTCAACAAATCGACCCGACCACCCGGGCTACTGTTTGAGGTGGGAGGCACATTAAGGATGGCATGGGGGGATCAAGCCTACATCCCCAACAAATTAAGAAAGGTTGCTTATTGCTGGTGAGTGCACTGCTACCGGCTAGGGTTAACCAAGCTCTACAAAAAATAGGCAACCATTAAGGGCTAACCAGTCTAATAGTAGAACGGTTGGCAATTTTTAAGATTAAGGAGAATGAGGATCTAAGGAGTTAAGAACTAACTCACTTGTTAAGGGAACGCCTGGGTCGTCATTTGTATGTGAGCTACTTATGTTCATTGTGGTTTATTGTTTTATTGCATTTCATATTATGATTGTGATGCTAATCAACTTCCATGCTATCGACAATTAGTCCGTCGTAGCCCCGTTAGCTTGGGGGCCGGAGAGGGTCGTACCAGCATTCGTGCTGACCCCCTTTGGGGGCTGTTTTTACACTTGCAGGTAAGCGGCCCATGAAGCCACGAGAGTAGGAGCAGGTAGCCCTAGGTGGGACATTATTTTGAGTACGGGTAGCGCCTGTGCACCCGTCTGTTGATAGTTGAACTTGAGAAATATTGTGTGGTTTTGGAGATACTTATAACTCGGTTGGTGTATGTATTTTGGAGATACGGTTTGTAAATATTTAAGAAACGGTATTTCTTGTTGATTAGACCGTGGCAAGGTCCTGGCGTTAGTTTATTTCCGCTGCGATGTTTATGTATTATTTGTTAAGTTACGATAACCACGATTGGCTTAGGACGGGGTATTACAGGTATGGGTAGAAAAATAACTGGACGGGTTTGGACAAAAAAAACAGCCCAAAATTTTTTTGGGCCGGGTTATGGCTAAATATTTTGCCCAGTTGATGGCCGGCTTGGCCCGAATGTCATAGTACACCTTACATTAGTATATGTTATTGTAAATATATAAACAAAAGTAAAAAATACTTACAATATGTAAGAAAATCATTTTGGAGCGGTCCGCCCTATAGGGGCGGTCCGCAGGGGCGGTCCACACCAGAAGTGCTTCTTCTGCATTGAAATTGTCCCGTTTGACCCCTCGTCTTTGACACACTCCTCGGGGCATTAAAGCTCAGCTACAAAGTCTTGAGAGTCTCCCAAAAATCATTGCTCAAGTGACCTTTCACCTATATTTTTATCAAAACTGTATGAGTTCAACTATATTAACGAAATGCTCTATAAAGTGGTGAAATAGGTCAATAGTTGCACGAAATAAAGGTAAATAAATACCTTATAATTACATCATTTCACCACTTATCACTAGACATTAGTAATTCCCTAAGCTAATAGAGGATATCAAGAGAGATACTTCTAGGCTAATCTATGTGATTGTAAAATAACTCCAAGAGAGGAGTATTAGGAATTTGAGTAGTCCGGTAGAAACAGACATTTGAGTATTTGAGGAGCTAAGCGTATAGCTCCACTTGTATTTGTAAGCCCGGTGGCGAGTCTTGTGTATGACTCTGCCCGGAGGCTGTAAGTGATGAGTATTGAGTAATGAGTATTTACAAGTAAGTAATGAGTATTGAGTAATGAGTATGTACGAGTAAGTAAAGAGTATTGAGTAAGGAATAAGTACGAGTAAGACACTGAGTATTGAGTAATGAGTAAGTACGAGTAATGCAATGAGTATTGAGTGATGAGTAAGTACTAGTAAAGTAGTGAGTATTGAGCAAAGCACGAGTAAGGTAATGAGAAAGGTAACGAGTGAAGTATGAGTAAAGCAACAAGTAAGTAAGAACATGATTAGTGTAAGCCCTATGAACCCGAACGGGGAGAAAGAAACAATCCGGCCAAACCGGATGAATGAATAACTAACATGAACGGTTACTGACGAATTTTCTTCCCTAGTAAGTATTGAATCTTGTATATGTATGTAAGTATTGTTGCTTGTAATGTTGTAGTATTAGTATGTATGTATGCATGAAAATGAACTCCATGTATTCGACCAAAGTAGTCGGCGTACCCCGGTTAACACGCGGGGTATACGAATTTCATATGCAGCAATTTGCTGAGCCCCTAGGGGCACCGTTTTTATTTACAGGTACTTCGAAGCTGACCACCGTTCGAGAATGTAGGACGGGGTTGCTGTATAAGCATGGGTAGTTGAGTAATGGGAACTGTATTTGTATTGTAATGTGAAATTGTAAGTCCAGATTGTATCGGTCGTTTGAGGATTGTAGTAGACTCGGTATAGTATTGAATTGGAGTTTGTATTTGGATTATGATTCGAGTATGTAATGAAAAGCAATGTATTGTGTAGAGTACTCGGTATATTCAAGTCATCAGACCGATAGTATGTAGTATTGTAACTGGCCTTGTTAGTCACGTGGGTGACTAACGGCATTGTACACCCGCTGTTGTGTATGTAATATCCGTTGCGAAGGTAAGTATTTGTAAAGTAATGACGGGATTAGCGGTAGGGGTGTTGCCAAAAGTGGTATCAGAGCAAAGTATCACTCTGATGGAAGAAATACCGAGTTTAGGAAAATACCGAGTTAGGAATTAGAGACTTAGGGCTAAGGGTTGAGTGTTAGCGTGTGAGGTACGCTAGATAGGAACTTCCAGTGTGATCTGGATACCTACATAACCATACCCGCCCTCCGTAACCCACGGTATTAAGTTGGGAGAAGAACGCCAGAGAGATGGAAAGACCTCTCACACTCGGGTAGAACCCGATCTGGTAGTTGCAAAAATATACCTTATAAGAAAAGGAACCTGTCATACGGTAGATTCCGGGAACCAGAAATCCCGAAGACGGTTCCCTTTGGAACAACAATAACCACATTTAATGACCGCAGATCGAAGATCCTAAACACAGGATAATGAAAGTTACGGCACCATGGGGTGACGTGCTTCGC
The DNA here is from genome assembly GCA_023374045.1 of Limonium bicolor. Classification (NCBI taxonomy): domain Eukaryota; kingdom Viridiplantae; phylum Streptophyta; class Magnoliopsida; order Caryophyllales; family Plumbaginaceae; genus Limonium; species Limonium bicolor. Next base: position 163,400,141 of record CM041777.1, on the reverse strand, counting down.
AGTCGTGAGAACCATGAGTAGCCAGCCAGAAGAGGAGCACAACCGCGCAATGAAGCGAGGAAGATAGAGTAACAAACCCGAGACAAGAGAGTCTATGGACCGGAATACTTGATAATACTAACAACGGTATACAAACCGACTAAGAATTAGTCGAGGTTGAATGAACACTAACCTACACGCCAAGAGGCCGTAATAACCAAACGACATGGTTCAGATAACTATGAATGTATTCATAGAACATACACCTATAGGACTACAACGTGGTTCCTAAGGACAAGTCAAGTCTCGATAACCACAATGAAGGTGTGAGACACCCGGATTGACGACAACCATGTCAAGAACACTGAGAAACGACTCAGGAGATTGATCACCAAGGTCAAAAGATTAAAGGAAGATCTACTAAAACCACCAGATTTGGATGGAAACGATACCGTAACCGGTACACGTTAACCTGAAAAATAACCTACCCGCGCACTTGCCCAGGGCAAGTGCAGCAGAGGTAAGACAGTTGAAAGACCTTCAACGACCGACAAGTACTTACTAAGGTACCACTATGACAAATGGAGTAAATATAGGATCACCAATCCTAAGAATTTGAAACAACGAAACCTTGGAAAGGCCTAACGGCCCGACCATCACCTCAAAAGAACATACCAGTCAGCGACAAGCTAGACTTGTTCAAGACCTCAGACATGGCAACACCATGGAAAATTTCTTTCAAACCCAAGATCTGTGGAGGGTGATTTTTCAGTATGAGGGGGGTCTATCTAAATATGGTCTGACTGATTAGCCTAGATCCTAGAAAATGCCATTCTGTGGAGGGTGAAAACCCGTTATTCTGGCATCCCTCAAATACCTACTACATCGTCCGTCTTTCCCAGAAAGCTTATGGGGAATGCTAGTGAGCACCACACCCGCTCTCAATGGGCTCCACGCAGACTTATGCCCTAAGGGCGGAAATTGACTAGAGTCGCCACCTAGTTGGACCTAAGGAACTAGGAAGGGAAGAGAAGGGTTCTAAGAACCATTGATTGACTCTGAATTTGCTGCTTATGGAAAGGACTTATCTGGTCAGATCAGAGATTCTATTGTGGGTTCGCACTGGGTTACACCCCTTAGAAGTGGCAACGACCACGACTTCGGATTGGTGCCCGAGGAAATCTCGGTCTCCAATTGTCGGGATTACCTTCTTTCAAAACCTTTCTAGAGAGATTCAATTAAAAGCCAAGGATAGGATTAGGATGATAAGAGAGAGAGTGGATGAGGCGAGCTTTTCTGCCAAACCAGCGCCTAGAAGAGGGAATTGGGGAATTTGGATGAGTATAGAATGAAGATTTGGGAAAGTAGGACTGAATGAATAGACAAGACTTGGAGTCTGATGGTTTGAAGTTTGTGGGAGCCGAAGAAGATTTGAGTGTTCTGAGAGATATAAGAGCCATCTTTAGAGGGGGAAAAGGGTTTTTTGATTGGAATGGGGTCGCACCCTAGATGGGCTGCCTACGTACTCAACTCCCTGTTGAGATCAGACCTTACGTAGTTCACGGGATTTTGAAGATTTTGGGGTTTTTATGTTTGATGTGTGGGATGTTATAGTCTGTGAGACGCTCGGGTCTATGAGACGTTTGAAACCTTAAGATGTCAAAATCTATGAGACGCTCGGATCTGTGAGACACTCGGGTCTGTGAGATGCTCTGGTCTGTGAGATATTCGAATCATTGGGATAACAAAGTCTGTGAGACGCTCGGGTCTGTGAGACAATACGGGGTTGTTTGGAGGTGAGATGGCTGAGTGAAAATGGCATTTTGATTGATGTGGGGTCGCACCCTGTGTGGGTTGCCTACGTACTCAACTCCCTGTTGAGATCAGACCTTACGTAGTTCAGGATTCTTGGAGGTTTGGGAGTTTTGTGGTTTTGAAGGAATTGAGGTTTTGACCTTTTGGGTCTTTGAGGGGTCAAAGAGGTTTTATGGTCTTTTGATGGGAGGTTGAGAGTCTGTGAGATGCTCAACTCTGTGAGACATTTAGATTCTTGAAATGATGGAGTCTGTGAGACGCTCGGGTCTGTGAGATGTTCAAGACTTGAAAGGGTTATCAAATTTCAAAAGGTTCGGCTTTTTGAGGAGCTGAGGATTTCTGAAGTGCTTGAATTTGATGAGTCTATTGAGATGTTCGAATCTATTGAACTGCAGAGACATTCGAGCCTGTTGAGCTGTTGAGACGGTCGAGTCTGTTGAGCTGCTGAGACGGTCGAGTCTGTTGAGCTGTTGAGACGGTCAAGTCTGTTGAGCTGCTGAGACGGTCAAGTCTGTTGAGCTGCTGAGACCGTCGAGTCTGTTGAGCTGTTGAGACATTCGAGTCTGTTAAGCTATTGAGACGTTTAGAGATTCGAGATGCTGGAGTTCTAAGGAGTTTGGAGTTTCAAGGAGTTTGAGATTTATGATGTTTGGAATTATTTGGGATTGAAATGAAGTTGAATTGAATTGGGAATGGAAAGAATTTTGAATTGAATCAGATTGAAATTGAGATTGAATCTAATTGAATTAAGAATTGAATTGATTTTGAATTGGGCTTGAACTGAAATGAATCGGGTTTGTAATTGAATTTGGTTTGAGTCGAATTTGGCTGGGGTTGGAAAACAAGGTGGGTCAAAGTTAGACCAAGTCAAAATGGGATTGAGTCACAGTTGGGTCAAGGTCAACTTGGGTTGGTCAAAGTTCAGATTGGTCAAAGTTTAGATCTTGGTCAAAACTTGGGTCATGGTCAAAGTTTAGTCAAAGGTCAAGGTTTGGTCAAAGGTCAAGGTTTGGTCAAAGGTCAAGGTTTGGTCAAAGGTCAACATTTGGGTCAAGGTTTGGTCAAAGTTTGACATTCGGGTCAAGGTTTGGTCAAAGTTTGGCATTCGGGTCAAGGTTTGGTCAAAGGTCAACATTTGGGTCAAGGTTTGGTCAAAGTTTGACATTCGGGTCAAGGTTTGGTCAAAGTTTGGCATTCGGGTCAAGGTTTGGTCAAAGTTTGGCATTCAAGTCAAGGTTTGGTCAAAGTTTGGCATTCGGGTCAAGGTTTGGTCAAAGTTTGGCATTCAGGTCAAGGTTTGGTCAAAGTTTGGCATTCAGGTCAAGGTTTGGTCAAAGGTCAACATTTGGGTCAAGGTTTGGTCAAAGTTTGACATTCGGGTCAAGGTTTGGTCAAAGTTTGGCATTCGGGTCAAGGTTTGGTCAAAGTTTGGCATTCAAGTCAAGGTTTGGTCAAAGTTTGGCATTCGGGTCAAGGTTTGGTCAAAGTTTGGCATTCAGGTCAAGGTTTGGTCAAAGTTTGGCATTCAGGTCAAAGTTTGACATTCAGGTCAAGGTTTGATTCTTGTTGACTTGCTTGGTTTTGTGGACTTTGGTCAAAGTCAAAGGTTTGGTCAACTCGAGTTTGGTCAAAGGTTCAGGTCAAGGTCAAATCGGTTTGACTTTTGTGGGCTTGGGCTGGTCTGGGCTTAATGGGCCGAATTGGATTTGGACCCGGAATGGGTTTGGGTCAAACTGGGCTTGAATCGGGCTTGATGAGCCAATTGTGTTTTGAAATGGGTTTTTACAGGGTTGGGCCACACATGGATTGGGCCCGATGGGCTTATTGGGCTGAATGGGTCAAGCTAGAAGTGGGTCAGGCAAGAAGTGGGCCAGGTTGAGTGATTTGGGCCTGGTTTGTTATTTGGGCTTGTTGGAGAGAAAATTTGATTGGGAATATTGGTCTATATATATATACATATTTTAGGTGTGTGTTTTAGGGTTTAGGGGTGTCACCACCACGAGATTGGTCAATGACCCATCAGTCCAGGGGGACCCCTCTATCCTAATGGCTTGGACCTAAGGACATAGTAACTATGGTTTATGACATTAATAAGCAAGGGGCATAAATCACAAAATAACAAAGCAAATATCTCACATAGCGTACAAACATTGGAGAAGCAAAATGAAGTGTAAACATTATGTACAAAAATTTAGTGATTGAACACTAGCGAAAATCCTACAAGATTTCAAATTAATCTCCAAGCTCGAATGAATATATACAAGGGGAAAAATAAACGCTAGAACAACATAATCCAAAACTAGCTAAAGATAACATGCTAACATTGTTCACGTGCAAAAAATGAATTATAAAAATGAATAAGTCCTAAGACTACAACCGAAAATAAGAACAATAAACAAACTACAGATTAATATAAACATAGATAACAATCTTAAATAGAGAGCTGCTATGGGGGGTCGCATCGACGCCGCCTCACTTGAGCTGATAGGATCAGCAAGAATTACACCAACCGTTACATGTGTTTAAAGCGGGGACCCCGGTAGTCCAAGCCACGATCTCGTTCCTTAGTCTTAGAGTAGTTTCCCGTTCCACGAGCGTTATGTACATGTCAAAAACACAACCAAGAGAGACAAAATGCATTAGTCAAAGATCGGAAGAGGGTTGGGATGTGTGCAATGGGATCATACGGCCCCTCTCAATGGGAGGAAAGGGGGCAATCTAATCATCTCCCGCACCCCAACCGGGAACATAGAAAAGAGTTTCAAGCTGCCAACAAATGCTAAGGATTGTAAGATAAATCAAGCATCGGGGTTGCTACTCAAATTAATTCAACATCTTAGATTATGACTCAAACTGAAGTGTAGTATCAAAGAGATGAAGTTGTGAGTCATGTGGGATCATACCTAGAAGGGTTTATATCATTTCCCTCTAAGATGAAAAATTAATGAGGACCATCCAGCCGATGAGTGATTTATCTTAACAATTATAGCAGAGGGCAACTATAACTCGATTCATGCTCATATCTAAGCACGTGGGACAAGTTATACTAGTCTCAAATCAATTTCCAAACCATATCAATGCGCAAGGGACAATTTAATATCAAAGGAGATTGAAGCATGGTAAAGATCAAAAGATAGAATTTCCAAACCCAATGAAGAAGTATCAATCCCCAACGCATCAGCATAGCCTGTGATCAAACTCCAAGTCAAGCAGGTGCAGCCATCAGCCGAACATGGCCCATGCCCAACGGAACAAGTATACTTCGGTCAAAGATGAAGCCAAAGGATAATAAGCAGGTCACGGTAAATAAATATCATAAGGGGCAAGTGATAATGTCACGAGCAACACAATTTTCAATAAACATCCATGCGCCAAGGACAGAATAATTGCTAGAAGCAGATTTCCAAACCAAATGAGACAGCGTCAAGCCCAAAGCGTAACCGTAGGGTCAAATTGCAAAGACCAATGTTGATTCCAGGCAAAACAAGTCCAGGATTGCGTTTGTACTTCAGTCAAGGCATAAAGTAAAAGTGAGAGCAGATTGAGTCGAATAATCACGGTAATGAGGAAATAATCAATTGCTCAAATCAAATTAAATTCCCAAACCAACAATTATACACTAGGGGGCAAGTATAAAGCCAGCAACGATGTAGTTTCCCAAACTGGTATATTTCCAAACCTGAGTGACTTACCAAACTCATAGGAATAGTCGCAGAGCCCAAATGCCCACAAGCCGGGTCTAGAAGTGAAGCTCAGTTCAAATCTCAAAGCGACAGTTGCTCAGCAGAACACAAAACAAGGTATAATGAGCATATCTAGTTGAACTGATAGTGCGGGGGATAGAACAAGTCTGAATATCACATCATCAGGACAATCAGTAAACAAATGTCACAGATGAATCAGTAAACACATGAACAAGTTTGTGTGGACCTTAATTCCCAATGGCCGAAAAGGGTGGAGGTCCAACACATACGACTTCAAACTAATCATCGAGATCTATCATTCGAATTTAACAGCAAAGGAGCTACGTAACAGTACGGGATCACCCTCAATATAATGTGCAAAGATCGAATATACAACAGGTTACTCTCGGCCACGTGAACTTTCAGATCAGATTTCAATACTTGGCCCAGCAGTGTGACCTAACATATCCTTAACCACCTTCGATAGTCCAAAATATGATAATCAGGCAACTCAACCGACAAATCAACTGAAGCATCAAATTCAACGGACTAAATGGGTGTGAATGACCAGTTTTTTAGTGATTAATTACCAAAGGATCAGGAATCCAAAATCAATTTTTTTATCCAGCTGAAACCCGAGAACTAACACCAACATAAGGAGGGGTTGTCGGTTTATGCACCATGACCAAACAACCAGATAGAATCAAACCCGACCGATGTAGAAACCTGAAATAGAAGACAAAAGAAACAAAGGAGAACATATCTATCATGGAAATAAACAGTCGTACGAACCAGCGTTAACACCAGTGGGGTGAGTTTTCTGAGATTAACCGACAACGATGATAAGAATGAGGATGAATCTGAGATGTATACTTCCCTTGTGCACGGTCACGGTTGTTGAGGCAGAAAGAAACCAATAGGCCAACAAAAGCGGATTAAACTAACACCAAAAATAGCCAAATTCCTGTGATGGTTCCGATGAGAGGGAGCAGGAGATAGTGATTTGTTTCTGGGTTTACAATATTTACAGAGATTGAAAAGAAAGATTGGGGTCGAGCATGTCGCAACTGACGAGAATGAGAGGCTGTAGCGTGTACATTCCTCGTTCGTTAGTTCGAAGGGGAAGAAGATGGCGGAGCTTGTATGCTCCTCGTTCGCCAGTAGGTTGCAAAGTCTTGAGGATGAAGAAGATTGGGGAGGTGTGAGCATGTGGTTTCTGATTTGCTAATTTGGGTCACAAAATTACCCGTAGTGAAGAAAATGGAGTAGAGCAGTGAGTGCATATGCTTGTTTATCGAATGAAATTGTTGAATCTCTCGACAGTGAAGAGAATGTAATAGCAAGAGCATGCATGTTCACTCGTTCGCCTGGGAGGTTGCAAGATTTCCATCGGTGAAGACTACCAGATGCCGAGAAAGAGAAAGAAAAAGAAAATGAAGTATATGAGCAGAGGAGAATGTTTTTTTGGAATTGGTGTTGGCTGCTTCTTTTTGAGAATGAAGAACGACCAAGGGAATGAGGGAGATGGCGGCTACTAGAGAGCAGGAGCTTCGAAAGTTTTTCCAGGGTTTTTTTTTTTGGGGAGGGCAGCCATCGGTTCTGTTTGAGCATGGACGAAGCATGAAGACCGGATGGGCTTCCCAGATGGGCTGCGCTTGGCTGGACTAAAAGATTGAACCAAAATAAAACGAATAGCCAAATAAACAAACGAACAAAACAGAACTGACTAACATAAAGTATATAAAAATATAACGATAAAATAAGCAAATAAAGAAAAGGGATAAGTTTGAAAACGGATGTTTTAAAAATTGTCATAAAATGACAGTTTCATTTTGGTATCGCACATGAATAAGTTTCGAAAAGAAAGGCGACGAGCCTCTTATTTTATTTATTCTCTGAATTTTTTTTATGGGGTGAGAATTTTTGGTGTCTACAGATGGCTCCCCTTGATTCAATTTTGCAAGCCCTTGCAGAATTGGATCAAGGTTGAGAAGGCGCCAAAAATTCTCACTACGGTTTGGTGGTGCATTGGGACGTTACCGTGAGGAAGATAATGTATGAATGCGATGGGAAATGATATGATAGCTGAATGCACGAGGACTTATTACGAGCCTCAACTGGACCTCTTGACATCCAGTCCTAGGGCTTATGACGGGCCTATAATGCTAACAATTGATTGGTTTGGGGTGCACGAGGGCTTAGGAGTGCCTCAACTGGACCTCTTGACATCCAGTCCTAGGGCTTATGACGGGCCTAGAATGCGAGTGAAAGTACGAGGACTTAGGAGTGCCTCAACTAGACCTCTTGACATCTAGCTATAGGGCTTATGACGAGCCTATAATACTTTGATCGAGTACCGTACTAGTAGCGCAATAGCTGCCTAGTGGGTGTAAAACGAAAAGATGACCGCACAAGTAGCGCAATAGCTGTCTAGTGGGTGTAAAATGAAAAGGCGACCGCACAAGTAGCGCAATAGCTGTCTAGTGGGTGTAAAACGAAAAGGTGACCGCACAAGTAGCGCAATAGCTGTCTAGTGGGTGTAAAATGAAAAGGCGACCGCACAAGTAGCGCAATAGCTGTCTAGTGGGTGTAAAACGAAAAGGTGACCACACAAGTAGCGCAATAGCTGTCTAGTGGGTGTAAAACGAAAAGGTGACCGCACAAGTAGCGCAATAGCTGTCTAGTGGGTGTAAAATGAAAAGGCGACCGCACAAGTAGCACAATAGCTGTCTAGTGGGTGTAAAATGAAAAGGCGACCGCACAAGTAGCGCAATAGCTGTCTAGTGGGTGTAAAACGAAAGGCGATCGTACTAGTAGCGCAATAGCTGTCTAGCAGGTGTAAAACGAAAGACGACCGTACTAGTAGCGCAATAGCTGTCTAGCAGGTGTAAAATGAAAAGCGACCGTACTAGTAGCGCAATAGCTGTCTAGTAGGTGTAAAACGAAAGGCGACCGTACTAGTAGCGCAATAGCTGTCTAGCAGGTGTAAAACGAAAGGCGACCGTACTAGTAGCGCAATAGCTGTCTAGCAGGTGTAAAATGAAAAGCGACCGTACTAGTAGCGCAATAGCTGTCTAGTAGGTGTAAAACGAAAGGCGACCGTACTAGTAGCGCAATAGCTGTCTAGCAGGTGTAAAACGAAAGGCGACCGTACTAGTAGCGCAATAGCTGTCTAGCAGGTGTAAAATGAAAAGCGACCGTACTAGTAGCGCAATAGCTGTCTAGTAGGTGTAAAACGAAAGGCGACCGTACTAGTAGCGCAATAGCTGTCTAGCAGGTGTAAAATGAAAAGCGACCGTACTAGTAGCGCAATAGCTGTCTAGTAGGTGTAAAACGAAAGGCGACCGTACTAGTAGCGCAATAGCTGTCTAGCAGGTGTAAAACGAAAGGCGACCGTACTAGTAGCGCAATAGCTGTCTAGCAGGTGTAAAACAAAAGGCGACCGTACTAGTAGCGCAATAGCTGTCTAGCAGGTGTAAAATGAAAAATTCGACCGCACTGGTAGCGCAATAGCTGTCTAGCAGGTGTAAAACGAAAGGCGGCCGTACTAGTAGCGCAATAGCTGTCACAGGTGTAAAAAATGAAAATTCGACCGCACTGGTAGCGCAATAGCTGTCTAGCGGTGTAAAATGAAAGGCGACCGTACTAGTAGCGCAATAGCTGCCTAGCAGGTGTGAAGATGTATCAGATAGTGAGTAAATTTTGTGGGTATATGCAGACGATATGTGATGTGAGGTGATTAACCAATGTATTAATTGAATTAAACTCCCTGTTTGTGGGTGTAGATTTTTGTGTGAGCAGATGGCTCTAGAGTTACATCAAAACTTCGGGATGGCTCCGGTGGCTCCGGTATGCTTCAAGGATCTGAGATGGCTCCAGCATGCATTTGATGGCTCTGGTATGCACTGATGGCTCCGGTATGCACTGATGGCTCCGGTATGCCCTGATGGCTCCGGTGTGGCCAATGGTCTCGAGGTGGTTGGTGGGTTTGACATGGTTGGTGATTTTGTGGCAGTTTGTGGGCTTTGATTTGCCTTGAGATTTTTTTTTCAGGGTGGTTTGATGGTTCCGATGATGAATTTATTGTTGTTTGACGGGATTTGTTGTGGACTTTGTAGGGAGTGAATGGTTTTTCACGAGTGAATGATGAAACACAGTTGCATGACTTTGTTGGGAGTTCCCATCATGGTTCCAGGATTTCCACGAATGGCTCCGGGATGACCTTGTGCTGATTGAGCATGACGATGCTTTGGTTGGTTCACTTTGATGACACCGAGGGGAAAAAGGGAAGTTTTCACCTTTGATGTGGTCGCACCCTGGACGGGCTGCCTACGTACTCAATTCCATATTGAGATCAGACCATACGTAGTTCGATAGTCTGTAGGCAAGGCATTAGTGAGGAAATGACTCCAGTGTAGCCCTAGGGGTGGTCTCTGGGATGGTCTCAATGTTTGAGGATGGTTTCAATGTCGGATGATGGCTCCCGTATGGCTCTAGCTTTGCTTTAGGATTGGTGCCAATGAGGCTCGAGCATGACAGTGGATGGCTCCGGGAAAATCTTCACATGGCTCCGGATTGGCTTTAGAAGCGGTGTCGATAAGGATTGAGTATGGCAGTGCATGGCACCGGGATGGTCTTCGTGTGGCTTCGGATAGCTTTTGAATGGCTCAATGTAGCTTGGTGATGGCCTGGGATGGCTCCGAGATGGTCTTCGTGTGGCTCCGGATAGCTCTTGAATGGTTCGATGTAGCTCGGTGATAGCCCGGGATGGCTCCGAAGAGGCAAGATATAGCTCGATGATGGCTCGGGATGGCTCTGGTTGACATCAAAATTTATGCTTCAACAACTGCAACTGAAGTCGACTTTCAGCGAGACTGGGTGGAGTTCTTACCAGTCGGATGTTGAAAATGAAGTGGTTATGATGCATGCAAATACTAAATGCAAGAAGAGATGCAAAATGCATGTGCAGTTTTTCGAGAGAAGGTACGATCCTATCTCTATTAATATGAGGCTTACGAATATAAGACATCTTCGGTTCGATCTCGAGTGATTGTTGAGCTCGAAGGCGTGAATCACTTTCCTCTCATGGAGGGATATGGGTCAATCTCTCGTGAGTATGGTCGTGTGTGATAATGATGTGATGATGCTTTCGATGCTCGGAGCAGTATTTTCCTTAGGATTCCTTTTTGAGGTTCTGGATTTTCCAATCCTCACAAATTCCTCAATTGCAATGGGGTTAGCTGTTTATGATTTGGTGCTTCGATCAAAAAGTCACTCGCACTCGAAAGACCTTGTGGGGTAAGGTCACACTCTTCCACTCATGGTCCCTCTGGGATGACGGGACATGTTGATAACAAGTATGAAGCTTATGATTCATGTTTCAGATCCGATACTTTTCAGTTAACGCTCATCAACTAACGAGTCAGAGGTCTTTTATTGGGTTATAACGGGGCTGAGGGGTGCGATGTGTGTCACATGGGACTGGAGGATTTATTTAGGAGTTGTGGAGCTTTTGTGCAATAGAGAATATGTTTTACCTTCGCCATGGGTGGAATGATTAGACGGGTTTTGATAACCCTTTATCGGTTTCTTCGGGACATCATTGGTCCTTTTGGTTTGGATTTCTCCTTCTTGCCTCTTCTGGCGTGCGATTTGAACTTTCTTCTCGTTTTTGTGTTTTTTGAAATTGCATTTGGCTCATCAACTTCCTCAAGCATTTTTTGCTTTGCATTTTGGCTTTCAGCTTCAAAGTTGCATTGACTTATCGATCTACTTGAACATTTTCAGCTTTCTTTTAGGTGTTTGGCCTTGGAGTTGCATTGACTCACTGATTTCTATGAACATTTCATTGTTTTTGTGGAAGATGGTGGGGAGGGACCATGGCTCCGGCTCCTTTGAGATCCTCTATTGCAAGGGCAGGTAAGTATATGTACGTGGGTTGGCATGTTGTGGAGTTTCTGAAGAAAGAGTTTTTCATGAAAGGCTCAGCGGGGCTCACTAAGGGGTTATGTAAAGGGCAGTCAAAGCTTTTTGGTGTGGGATTTTTATTCCTAAGTGCCTCGTCATCCTCATTAGTCGATAATTGTTTTCTTACTATTCTCGGATCTTTGCATGAATCACAGTTTGTATCCTGTTTATCGACATTGATCTCGCTATGAATTGTGCCTCTCCATGTGTTGAAGGAAAACACAAGTCGCTCATGGTTTTACCTCTGTGGACTCGCTCTATCTTTCCTCATCACTCATTGGATTGTCCAAAACACTCATTTGAAATTCAAAGGAAAATACCGCTCTTCGCACACTGCTCACTTGGTTTGTGGTGCTGATTTTGATTGGACCCTTGTAGTCATTGACGGGTCGAGAGTTAAGTGGTTCATGCACTCTGTTCAATCAATCTCTCGTGATTTTCCCGAAGATGTTGTTTCGATATGGGAGTATGCAAATACAATTATCTATCATGCGATATGTTGTGGTAATATGGAATAACTACGTATAGGATGCATGAAATATTGACAATGAAAATGTATTGAATTTTGGATTTTGGTTGAATGTTTTTGTTTTGGATGCAATGCATGAATGGTAAGATTACACCTAGTCTCGCTTGAGTCGGTTCTAGTTGATGGTCCATGAAATTCATCCCATCAGTGTCGGTCTTGGATATGGTCTAACAGTTGGGGTTGTTGTCTAAGAAGTAACTCTCGAGCGAGGTCGGGTTGGTGATTGGCTCCTGGATTTTGGATTTTAGGGAGTGACAACTCCCGCATGGTAGCCCCACGATATGGAAACGACTGCACTCTTCTTCTTCTTCTTCTTCTTCTTCTTTTTTTTTTCAATCATTCTGGTCACTGGTGCCCATGGTGATTCTGGGTTTGGAAAAGGCTCAAACTCTCTGGTGTTCTTCACCATCCTATTAAAGATTAGTTTGGAGGTTGAGATATTGGGATGAAGGCTGGTGTGTGGCAAGTGATGATGAAACACGTGAGTGCGTGATGCTCGTGAGTGTGGACGAGATTCATGTATTGCTGATGAATTTGGACTGACTGTAAGTGCATGTGACCTTTTTGTCATGAATGCAATGCATGTTTTTTGTTTTGCGCTCGGTTGTATTTGTTGACATTGTTTATTTAGGGGATGCCTCCTGTAGATACCGTGAGTTTTCACCCCATAAAGCAGAGTTGATGAATGATATAGATGTGAGGGGTCGTCCCTTATTCGTTTTTTTATTATACGTGCATGCCAAAAGAAACCAATTTTTAGAAAACAATTTTGAAAACGCGTGTTTTCAAAGTGGTGGATTTTCTCAATATGAATTTTGACACTCGGTCATTCGCAAATAAAATAGGGAGTGGGGAACCCTATACACATTGATCTAAATAAATTCAAAGGGAATGTGCAACTTATACACAAAGTCTATTCAGAAATTGACAAGAGAGAAAAGAAGGCTAGGGAAAACCTATACATCAATTCTAAAAGTCATTAAATGGGGAAGTTTTGAGCTAAACTTCCTTTCAACTCTTCTGGTCCATCCTCGGGCTTCTGATCGACCGCTTGCGCTCATCTTCAGACTCTTGCCTGGCTGCTTGCTCGTCGTCGGGCTCTTGATCAGCTGCTCGCTCGTCTTTGGGCTCTTGACCGGCTGCTCGCTCATCTTCGGGCGCTTGTAGTGAAGCGGTACTATGATCAAATAAAACGGGTTGGTGTTCCTCTGATTCTTTACATTCTTGGACTCGACGTTTGTTTGGATGTGGTCGGTCTTCATGTGTTTCGATTTGTTTCACGGGTTTGTGTTCTTCTGATTTCCGACATTCCTGAACGCGAATGGTTGTTGCTAGTCTTCATGTTGCTGGATTCGGACTGGTGCTCCTCTGATCTTTGGTTCGAATGGTTGACGTTGGTCTTCACGTTGCTCGGCTAGCTCCGCGGGTTGGTGCATCTCTAGCTTTCGGCTGATTCGCGTAGTCGGCCTTCATGCTGCTCTACTTGCTCTGACAAGGGGAATAAATGATAGTTTTGAGAAAGGAAAGATGAATGATCGAGCACAGAATCTCATGTAAAAATCCACCACTTTTGTGAAAACACGAAATGACTAGAACGCTCCACAGTAATGACTACTACTCTTGAAGGTGGGTTGAACTTCAAAAATAGTGGGTCACAACATGGGGACTAAATCATTTATTTTGAAATACGTTTGCGAAAAACAACTTGAAACGTGTTTTCAAAACAATTTTAAAAGAATGTTGGTGAAGAATGTTGTTTGAAATTCATTTGTAGAAAGTAGGTTTTTCGGAATCAATTTTTTGAAAATTGTTTCAGAAATGGCATTTTAGTGAAATAAACCTTTTAAAAGAGAATTGACAAATTTTGAAAACCCCGTTTATGAGTAAATATTTTGTGGAACTTTAAATTAAACGAGCTCGTAAAACAGCTTTTAGGGACATGCAAACGAGAATTCCGAACATTTTAAAACGAATTGGTCTGAAAAAGTGGTTTGCACACATGTATAACATAAAGTAAATCGTGGCTATATTTGATGTGGAGATGTAAGTGTTAATGTTGGGATAATCACTTTCCAGGTCAATTATGGCTCCGTGTCACCGGGGGAACCATCGTCCCTTCACTATCATCTCTCGGGGTTTTTCTCTGTTATGCCCCTTGCGGGGCACGTTATAAAGAAAGTCCGGAGTGCTTAAGTTCGAAAGGTCAGGACACCCGAGATGATAAGGAAACATACGCCACGGCCAGTGATGATCCGACAACACCCCACTTTTCGGGAAACTCGGGGAAGTACTGCATGGGAACGGGTCTCTCGTCATCTGCACGGTCAGGTGTGTCTAAAGTCCAAATTATTCACTGACTACGTTGTGCCATGTATGGGTATCCGGTAAATACGGGATCCGCTATGGACGTGTAGCGTGACATTGGGCTTTAGAGACACCTGTGGTGCAGAGGAACAATGGAGAACTGAGCCCATGCAATCTTCAAGGTAAGGCAACGAGGTGGTCAGACAGGCGGCATACAAGGGGGTGAGTACCCATAAAACCCGTCCTAGACACCGGATTAGGCAGCTGGACACTGAAGGCTCAGAGTTCACTATATGCTGGCTTCGACTCGGAGATGGAGGATAATTTTGGATCATGAGTCTTCAGGGCGTAGGTCGGTGACCGTCTCGCCTCGCGGGCTTAACCACTCAATGAGTGACCCGACTCATGGGAAATCAATCGTGGACCGATTGGGATGCCGTGACTCGTGGAAATAGGGGTGACACAGAGGAATGCATGTCCTAAGCTACCCATGCATTCACAACTTGTAAATGTAAAAGCGGTAATGGTGTAGGTCAGTGAGCGTCTCACCCGCAACAAGCAACAATAACATGAATGCGGTAAATAAAGCGGAGGAGAACAAACAACCCTATTTACTAACTGTTTTGTCTTGAAAGCGGTAATTCAATTGGTTGTTATTAACCTAAAGGGAAGTTAGCTTCATTCATCCTAAGTGTGTCTCTTTCTAAGTGTGAGCTAATTATTAACCCAATTGTTGTCATGTTTGTTGAGGATCTAATAAATCCTATCTGTCCTCATCAGATACACACTCTTAAGTGTGGAGTAGAATAATCCCAGCGGCTTTGAAATGAATCTCTTGAAGGTTTTGAAAGAAGTGGGGAAGTCCCGACAATTGAATGAGTTCAGTCTTCCTTGAGTTTGAGAAAAACTTACTCAAGTTTTCCCCAGCAGAGTCGCCATTTCGGAGGGTGATTTTTCGGTATGAGGGGGGTCTATCTAAATATGGTCTGACTGATTAGCCTAGATCCTAGAAAATGCCATTCTGTGGAGGGTGAAAACCCGTTATTCTGGCATCCCTCAAATACCTACTACATCGTCCGTCTTTCCCAGAAAGCTTATGGGGAATGCTAGTGAGCACCACACCCGCTCTCAATGGGCTCCACGCAGACTTATGCCCTAAGGGCGGAAATTGACTAGAGTCGCCACCTAGTTTGACCTAAGGAACTAGGAAGGGAAGAGAAGGGTTCTAAGAACAGTTGATTGACTCTGAATTTGCTGCTTATGGAAAGGACTTATCTGGTCAGATCAGAGATTCTATTGTGGGTTCGCACTGGGTTACACCCCTTAGAAGTGGCAACGACCACGACTTTGGATTGGTGCCCGAGGAAATCTCGGTCTCCAATTGTCGGGATTACCTTCTTTCAAAACCTTTCTAGAGAGATTCAATTAAAAGCCAAGGATAGGATTAGGATGATAAGAGAGAGAGTGGATGAGGCGAGCTTTTCTGCCAAACCAGCGCCTAGAAGAGGGAATTGGGGAATTTGGATGAGTATAGAATGAAGATTTGGGAAAGTAGGACTGAATGAATAGACAAGACTTGGAGTCTGATGGTTTGAAGTTTGTGGGAGCCGAAGAAGATTTGAGTGTTCTGAGAGATATAAGAGCCATCTTTAGAGGGGGAAAAGGGTTTTTTGATTGGAATGGGGTCGCACCCTAGATGGGCTGCCTACGTACTCAACTCCCTGTTGAGATCAGACCTTACGTAGTTCACGGGATTTTGAAGATTTTGGGGTTTTTATGTTTGATGTGTGGGACGTTATAGTCTGTGAAACGCTCGGGTCTATGAGACGTTTGAAACCTTAAGATGTCAAAATCTATGAGACGCTCGGATCTGTGAGACACTCGGGTCTGTGAGATGCTCTGGTCTGTGAGATATTCGAATCATTGGGATAACAAAGTCTGTGAGACGCTCGGGTCTGTGAGACAATACGGGGTTGTTTGGAGGTGAGATGGCTGAGTGAAAATGGCATTTTGATTGATGTGGGGTCGCACCCTGTGTGGGTTGCCTACGTACTCAACTCCCTGTTGAGATCAGACCTTACGTAGTTCAGGATTCTTGGAGGTTTGGGAGTTTTGTGGTTTTGAAGGAATTGAGGTTTTGACCTTTTGGGTCTTTGAGGGGTCAAAGAGGTTTTATGGTCTTTTGATGAGGTTTGAGAGATTGTCTGGTTCGTTTTTGAGTCTGTGAGATGCTCTACTCTGGGAGACATTTAGATTCTTGAAATGATGGAGTCTGTGAGACGCTCGGGTCTGTGAGATGTTCAAGACTTGAAAGGGTTATCAAATTTCAAAAGGTTCGGCTTTTTGAGGAGCTGAGGATTTCTGAAGTGCTTGAATTTGATGAGTCTATTGAGATGTTCGAATCTATTGAACTGTAGAGACATTCGAGCCTGTTGAGCTGTTGAGACGGTCGTGTCTGTTGAGCTGCTGAGACGGTCGAGTCTGTTGAGCTGTTGAGACGGTCAAGTCTGTTGAGCTGCTGAGACGGTCAAGTCTGTTGAGCTGCTGAGACCATCGAGTCTGTTGAGCTGTTGAGACATTCGAGTCTGTTAAGCTATTGAGACGTTTAGAGATTCGAGATGCTGGAGTTCTAAGGAGTTTGGAGTTTCAAGGAGTTTGAGATTTATGATGTTTGGAATATTTGGATTGAAATGAATTTGATTGATGAAGTTGAATTGAATTGGAATGGAAAGAATTTTGAATTGAATGATTGAAATTGAGATTGAATCTAATTGAATTAAGAATTGAATTGATTTTGAATTGGGCTTGAACTGAAATGAATCGGGTTTGTAATTGAATTTGGTTTGAGTCGAATTTGGCTGGGGTTGGAAAACAAGGGGGTCAAAGTTAGACCAAGTCAAAATGGGATTGAGTCACAGTTGGGTCAAGGTCAACTTGGGTTGGTCAAAGTTCAGATTGGTCAAAGTTTAGATCTTGGTCAAAGCTTGGGTCATGGTCAAAGTTTAGTCAAAGGTCAAGGTTTGGTCAAAGGTCAAGGTTTGGTCAAAGGTCAAGGTTTGGTCAAAGGTCAACATTTGGGTCAAGGTTTGGTCAAAGTTTGACATTCGGGTCAAGGTTTGGTCAAAGTTTGGCATTCGGGTCAAGGTTTGGTCAAAGGTCAACATTTGGGTCAAGGTTTGGTCAAAGTTTGACATTCGGGTCAAGGTTTGGTCAAAGTTTGGCATTCGGGTCAAGGTTTGGTCAAAGTTTGGCATTCAAGTCAAGGTTTGGTCAAAGTTTGGCATTCGGGTCAAGGTTTGGTCAAAGTTTGGCATTCAGGTCAAGGTTTGGTCAAAGTTTGGCATTCAGGTCAAGGTTTGGTCAAAGGTCAACATTTGGGTCAAGGTTTGGTCAAAGTTTGACATTCGGGTCAAGGTTTGGTCAAAGTTTGGCATTCGGGTCAAGGTTTGGTCAAAGTTTGGCATTCAAGTCAAGGTTTGGTCAAAGTTTGGCATTCGGGTCAAGGTTTGGTCAAAGTTTGGCATTCAGGTCAAGGTTTGGTCAAAGTTTGGCATTCAGGTCAAAGTTTGACATTCAGGTCAAGGTTTGATTCTTGTTGACTTGCTTGGTTTTGTGGACTTTGGTCAAAGTCAAAGGTTTGGTCAACTCGAGTTTGGTCAAAGGTTCAGGTCAAGGTCAAATCGGTTTGACTTTTGTGGGCTTGGGCTGGTCTGGGCTTAATGGGCCGAATTGGATTTGGACCCGGAATGGGTTTGGGTCAAACTGGGCTTGAATCGGGCTTGATGAGCCAATTGTGTTTTGAAATGGGTTTTTACAGGGTTGGGCCACACATGGATTGGGCCCGATGGGCTTATTGGGCTGAATAGGTCAAGCTAGAAGTGGGTCAGGCAAGAAGTGGGCCAGGTTGAGTGATTTGGGCCTGGTTTGTTATTTGGGCTTGTTGGAGAGAAAATTTGATTGGGAATATTGGTCTATATACATATTTTAGGTGTGTGTTTTAGGGTTTAGGGGTGTCACCACCACGAGATTGGTCAATGACCCATCAGTCCAGGGGGACCCCTCTATCCTAATGGCTTGGACCTAAGGACATAGTAACTATGGTTTATGACATTAATAAGCAATAAGCAAGGGGCATAAATCACAAAATAACAAAGCAAATATCTCACATAGCGTACAAACATTGGAGAAGCAAAATGAAGTGTAAACATTATGTACAAAAATTTAGTGATTGAACACTAGCGAAAATCCTACAAGATTTCAAATTAATCTCCAAGCTCAAATGAATATATACAAGGGGAAAAATAAACGCTAGAACAACATAATCCAAAACTAGCTAAAGATAACATGCTAACATTGTTCACGTGCAAAAAATGAATTATAAAAATGAATAAGTCCTAAGACTACAACCGAAAATAAGAACAATAAACAAACTACAGATTAATATAAACATAGATAACAATCTTAAATAGAGAGCTGCTATGGGGGGTCGCATCGACGCCGCCTCACTTGAGCTAATAGGATCAGCAAGAATTACACCAACCGTTACATGTGTTTAAAGCGGGGACCCCGGTAGTCCAAGCCACGATCTCTTCCTTAGTCTTAGAGTAGTTTCCCGTTCCACGAGCGTTATGTACATGTCAAAAACACAACCAAGAGAGACAAAATGCATTAGTCAAAGATCGGAAGAGGGTTGGGATGTGTGCAATGGGATCATACGGCCCCTCTCAATGGGAGGAAAGGGGGCAATCTAATCATCTCCCGCACCCCAACCGGGAACATAGAAAAGAGTTTCAAGCTGCCAACAAATGCTAAGGATTGTAAGATAAATCAAGCATCGGGGTTGCTACTCAAATTAATTCAACATCTTAGATTATGACTCAAACTGAAGTGTAGTATCAAAGAGATGAAGTTGTGAGTCATGTGGGATCATACCTAGAAGGGTTTATATCATTTCCCTCTAAGATGAAAAATTAATGAGGACCATCCAGCCGATGAGTGATTTATCTTAACAATTATAGCAGAGGGCAACTATAACTCGATTCATGCTCATATCTAAGCACGTGGGACAAGTTATACTAGTCTCAAATCAATTTCCAAACCATATCAATGCGCAAGGGACAATTTAATATCAAAGGAGATTGAAGCATGGTAAAGATCAAAAGATAGAATTTCCAAACCCAATGAAGAAGTATCAATCCCCAACGCATCAGCATAGCCTGTGATCAAACTCCAAGTCAAGCAGGTGCAGCCATCAGCCGAACATGGCCCATGCCCAACGGAACAAGTATACTTCGGTCAAAGATGAAGCCAAAGGATAATAAGCAGGTCACGGTAAATAAATATCATAAGGGGCAAGTGATAATGTCACGAGCAACACAATTTTCAATAAACATCCATGCGCCAAGGACAGAATAATTGCTAGAAGCAGATTTCCAAACCAAATGAGACAGCGTCAAGCCCAAAGCGTAACCGTAGGGTCAAATTGCAAAGACCAATGTTGATTCCAGGCAAAACAAGTCCAGGATTGCGTTTGTACTTCAGTCAAGGCATGAAGTAAAAGTGAGAGCAGATTGAGTCGAATAATCACGGTAATGAGGAAATAATCAATTGCTCAAATCAAATTAAATTCCCAAACCAACAATTATACACTAGGGGGCAAGTATAAAGCCAGCAACGATGTAGTTTCCCAAACTGGTATATTTCCAAACCTGAGTGACTTACCAAACTCATAGGAATAGTCACAGAGCCCAAATGCCCACAAGCCGGGTCTAGAAGTGAAGCTCAGTTCAAATATCAAAGCGACAGTTGCTCAGCAGAACACAAAACAAGGTATAATGAGCATATCTAGTTGAACTGATAGTGCGGGGGATAGAACAAGTCTGAATATCACATCATCAGGACAATCAGTAAACAAATGTCACAGATGAATCAGTAAACACATGAACAAGTTTGTGTGGACCTTAATTCCCAATGGCCGAAAAGGGTGGAGGTCCAACACATACGACTTCAAACTAATCATCGAGATCTATCATTCGAATTTAACAGCAAAGGAGCTACGTAACAGTACGGGATCACCCTCATATATAATGTGCAAAGATCGAATATACAACAGGTTACTCTCGGCCACGTGATAACTTTCAGATCAGATTTCAATACTTGGCCCAGCAGTGTGACCTAACATATCCTTAACCACCTTCGATAGTCCAAAATATGATAATCAGGCAACTCAACCGACAAATCAACTGAAGCATCAAATTCAACGGACTAAATGGTGTGAATGACCAGTTTTTTAGTGATTAATTACCAAAGGATCAGGAATCCAAAATCAATTTTTTTATCCAGCTGAAACCCGAGCTAACTAACACCAACATAAGGAGGGGTTGTCGGTTTATGCACCATGACCAAACAACCAGATAGAATCAAACCCGACCGATGTAGAAACCTGAAATAGAAGACAAAAGAAACAAAGGAGAACATATCTATCATGGAAATAAACAGTCGTACTGAACCAGCGTTAACACCAGTGGGGTGAGTTTTCTGAGATTTAACCGACAACGATGATAAGAATGAGGATGAATCTGAGATGTATACTTCCCTTGTGCACGGTCACGGTTGTTTGAGGCAGAAACCAATAGGCCAACAAAAGCTCGGATTAAACTAACACCAAAAATAGCCAAATTCCTGTGATGGTTCCGATGAGCAGGAGATAGTGATTTGTTTCTGGGTTTGCAATATTTACAGAGATTGAAAAGAAAGATTAGGGTCGAGCATGTCGCAACTGACGAGAATGAGAGGCTGTAGCGTGTACATTCCTCGTTCGTTAGTTCGAAGGGGAAGAAGATGGCGGAGCTTGTATGCTCCTCGTTCGCCAGTAGGTTGCAAAGTCTTGAGGATGAAGAAGATCGGGGAGGTGTGAGCATGTGTGTTTCTGATTTGCTAATTTGGGTCACAAAATTACCCGTAGTGAAGAAAATGGAGTAGAGCAGTGAGTGCATATGCTTGTTTATCGAATGAAATTGTTGAATCTCTCGACAGTGAAGAGAATGTAATAGCAAGAGCATGCATGTTCACTCGTTCGCCTGGGAGGTTGCAAGATTTCCATCGGTGAAGACTACCAGATGCCGAGAAAGAGAAAGAATAAGAAAATGAAGTATATGAGCAGAGGAGAATGTTTTTTTGGAATTGGTGTTGGCTGCTTCTTTTTGAGAATGAAGAACGACCAAGGGAATGAGGAAGATGGCGGCTACTAGAGAGCAGGAGCTTCGAAAGTTTTTCCAGGGTTTTTTTTTGGGGGAGGGCAGCCATCGGTTCTGTTTGAGCATGGACGAAGCATGAAGACCGGATGGGCTTCCCAGATGGGCTGCGCTTGGCTGGACTAAAAGATTGAACCAAAATAAAACGAATAGCCAAATAAACAAACGAACAAAACAGAACTAACTAACATAAAGTATATAAAAAATATAACGATAAAATAAGCAAATAAAGAAAAGGGATAAGTTTGAAAACGGATGTTTTAAAAATTGTCATAAAATGACAGTTTCATTTTGGTATCGCACATGAATAAGTTTCGAAAAGAAAGGCGACGAGCCTCTTATTTTATTTATTCTCTGAATTTTTTTTATGGGGTGAGAATTTTTGGTGTCTACAGGCAACACCATGGAAAATTTCTTTCAAACCCAAGATCTTTCTTTCAGACACAACCTTTCTTTTAAAACCCCAAACATTTCTTTTAACCTCAGATTTTTAAAACCCAACCAGAAGAATCACGGTAAGTATCATAAAATGATACAAGAGGAGTTGGCAATAGAGTACTTCACCTACGCGTGTGACGAGCACTACGAGTGTACCCAAATACGGGATGTGGGATGACCGCACTCCGAAGGAGCTTGCGGGCCTGATAAACCCTTTGTGAGTTAGTCGGGTATGTGGTAACGTACCAATAAGGTACCCCACGTATGTATACATGTAGTGTACGAAACACGGGAAGTAGTCAACTCCGTTCTACGGACAATGAAGTAAATTCGAACTGAAACAGTTGGACACCTTGAACAATAGAAGGAACTCAGATTAGGTTACAAGCTAAGGGAGTCAAGAACTTACTCCAAGAGGATGGTTAAGAGTTAGGAAGTGCGAGAAGCACGAGCAATTGAGTAAAGACATTGCATATGTCTCAAGAAATCTTGAAGCAAATATGGGATAACTGGAATGAATAACCGGTCAAAACCCGGTAAGGCAAATGCCTAACATGAACACACCAATGTTCAATGAACAAGATAAAATACCCAGAGTGATCATATAAGGTACCGGGAAATACCATTCATCACCGAAGAGAATATCAACCCAGTTATAAACATAAGGAAAAACGTCAATGGTCTACCCTAAAAATGGGAGACTTTATAACCCTCAACGGGATAACTCAGATCCAGAACCGCAAGGTAGGATAACAGACTGGACATACTCATAAATATCAGCCAGTTGTAATAGCATACTCAACAACACCCAGGAGCAATCCATAAAGGGTACCCAGTCAACACAGTTGAATGAAATGTCGTGATAAGAACACCAAAATTGGAACAAACACTCGGTTAGAACATCGAAGGGATCCCACTCGACAGGGGATACCCTACATTAATAATGGTACCGATCAATACCAAGATACTTAAAGGGCCTCCAACGAACGGAAGTGTGATGCGATGATCTTATCACGGAACCCAATATTACCTCTAAACCAATATATGGTGTACGGAGAAGCAATGCTTGTAAGCAGCCTATGATGAGCAGAGCTCTAGGCAATATGGCTAGTATGCCATAAACCTACTACAATACATAATCCGACGGTTGCAAACCTACTGTGAACCGTATGGGAGTTGGCAAGGACAGCACCAATAAGATTGTTTAATAACTAATGAACGAGGATACCACTCGTTATCATGGTACCGCGAGAGCAGTGACACATCTCTTTCAGAACTACTAATGTAGTGAAGCTTGAGCATACAATTATTGCCAAGCAATGTGAAATAATCTTTGATAGTAACTATTGGAAATGGAGAAGTAATCGGTTAAGACGAAACACTGTATGGGTATAACCTGAAACATTGAACCAATAATGCTCAAGGAGCTCAGAGATATAAAAGAATGTCATATTCTATAATCAGCCAAGAAAATGGAGAACCATTGCCGAAATGGTAGTAAAACATGAGCAGAAGCTGATGAAATAGCGGATGCCATGGAAACCAAAGTTGGAAATAAACACTAACATGGTGCACAGTGAGCGACCAGTCTATGTTAATAACCACACAATGACATGGAGTTGTTAAATACGAGGTGGTAGACGGAAATGATCATTCCTATTGCGATCACATAAGAGATTTATTGCCCAGGGTTTACGCCTCTGCACTCTGTAGGACTGAGTGTTTTGGTATTGCACTTGTGCAGTTAATGATCTAGTGGGATAGCTAGGAATATGGGAAAATGTCAATTATGGTAAATTCTTCCTTTCACCAATGAACATGGCATACGCCAGTTAAGCAAAAGCCTAGAAATAAACCGTGCGGCCAAGGCCAAAGAAGCACAAAGAGTGTGAAACACACCAACAATCACAAGATGTGAATTCCATCGGAATAAAAGTGAAAGGAGACTTATGAAAGTCACAAGGACCGACGCATAGAAAATGCAAGGTCATACGAGTAAAGAACACTTGTACAAAATCAGATAAATGGGCATAATTCAGAAGCCACTGACAAAAGTAGTGGCTTAACCTCAACCGACAATAAGTCGGAGGAACCCAGCGAATAATCACGAAAGTACACAATAGTATGTACATAGATTCCAGAGAGCTGGATAGAAAATCCGAAGCTCATCGAATTCGCGTACGGTAAGGAATACCATGCATGACTGATAAACCTTATTCCCAACATAAAAAGGGATAAAAAGGTGATATGTAACACACTAAGAATAAAAAAAGGGCGAACAAACCCAAGTTATCAGGGTCGCGCAGCAGAAGCTAGTGGGCATAGAATTTAAGGTTTAAATATACCTAGTGAATGAATGGCTAATCATCAATGCCTTGAAGCCTCTAAGGCTAGAACCGAACCCGACTGAGAGTTAAATAACTCCAATGAAAATTCTTGGTGTAGGGACTAACCAACAATACGATTAAGACCCATTGATCAAGGAACATTGTATAATAGACCGCATGGAAGTTAGAACACTCCATTACGGCGGAACGTCTTAGACCAATGCCCAATGTTGACACATGGTAGATTACGTGGGCGTAATCCCGTTTAAGGGGGGTAGAGCGAAAACCGCGAATTGTAAGTTTTACGTGATAAGTGCGTAAACTACAATGCGCATAGCGCAAAAGAATTTGTTCTGATGATTGATACTTATGTTACATAAACATTTGTATTCACTCATCGTGTAATTGTGGTTATTTGGGAAATAAGAATAGGAAAGGAGTAGAGAAACTCCAGGGGAATGAGAATCCCGATTGGTAATAGTATGAGAAATGAGTACGTTTGGGAGATTTGATGAGTATAAATCGGTATGAAGCCGATGTATTTGATGAGTATAAATCGGTATGAAAACCGATGTATTTGATGAGTATAAATTTGAGGATAGAAAATTAATTGGAAATTATACCTTTGAATTTCTTAAGTATAGTAGTTGGAGATAATGTAGTAATAATTGATGAGACGATTAGTAAGTGAGTAAGTGAATTCTAGAAATTGGAAATGTATGTGTGTGATTATGAGTAGAAAAATAAAAAGATAGAAAAAGAAACAATGTTTGACTATTTGACTGTGTGAATTGAGGTGGGAGGTGGAACTTGATTTGCTAGTGATCAAGGGAAACCGAACACAAATTGGGGTGGAAGGATAGTTCAACACCAATGCTGATCACATTGGGGTTGAAGGACTCTGGAAGCTCCCTATAAGTGGTCACGAGTAATAACGCTAGTAATAGGTGTTATTACCATAAATGGGGTTTGGGAGATGTATGCAAGTTTTCAAAATGAATTCCTAAAACTAATTTGGTACAATGTTTTTCTTCAAACTTGAGAATGAGGATCGGTTTTGAAACCACTCCCACGGGCGCTAGTGGACCTTTCATGGCTAGGCGCCGGTACCAGGTTGAAACCATGGAGGTGAAGCTAGTTGTGAGCCGGTGGAAGTGATGATTAGTTTTGAAAGCACTACACCGTTCGTGCGGCGGTCCTAAGTGACCGGTTGGGTGCGGTGACAGTGTGTTTTTGTATTTTTCCAAGGGCACTAGGACAGCGTAGTCTCAAAGTAAGTATGAGTAAGTAAGTATGAGTAAAGTGCTTGAGGATCTCTATATATGCAAATGAATTTGATCAGAACCAAAGGACCGTAGAGCGAGAAAGCGTAAGTGCTTAATGTCATGATGGTCGTGAACCAGAAAGCGTAAGTGTTCAAACGTGACCGGTACCTGAGGGATCACTCGACATGGGAGAGGATGGTACCTTCTTTATCTGCGGATGGACCCCATGAAGAGTTTGAAACGGATATTTTTAATTGCTATGCATGCAATGAAATGCTGTTTGGATGTGTGTTACACATCGAGTCAGACATTTGGAGTCTGACACGTTACATAGAGGTTAAAACCTTAGCCTAGAGTACCTATATGAGTAACAATATTAGATTCACCAACTTTAAGGGCAAAGTTCTTTAAAGGGGGAGATTGAAATACCCCGAACTTAATTATGGTGATTAAATAATTCTAATATAGTATCTAAGGGCCTAATAGTGCTTAAAGTATTTTGGTAAAGGAGATAAATCCAAAAGAAATGAGGAAACACTTAAAAAGCGAAAAACGTTAAAATAAGCGTTATATGACCATAGGAGGTACGTGACCTTGGTTAGAGTATTATATGGATTCCTAAGGCTTATTCATGCCTAAATAATATATGGGAACGATTCCCGAAGAAAACGGATCCAAATTATGAGTTAAAACGCTAAAAAAGCTTTAGCGCACGTTTTTCGAGAAAACCCGAAAACGTGACTTTGAGTGGTCAAATGAACCCGTAAAAATTATAGCCAACCAAATAACTATAATTAAACATTAATGGAGGCTTAAGAACCATTAAAATAAAAGAAACAAGGAAATTCCGGAAAACGGGCCCGGTTAATGAATAGTGGTAAAACCGGGTAAAATAACGAGTGTTTTCAGTAAAAGACGCAAAACGCTCCAGCTGGTATTATATTAGTGGGGCCAGTTTTTATTAGATAAAGCAGCCCCTCTCTAGTGTTAGCTAGTTAGAAAGAAAAGAAAAGAAGGAAAAAGTACAAAAGGGAAAAACACCCTCTCTCTCCTCTCATTTCTTTTCTTTCTTCTTTCTCTCCTTCCTTTTCTCCCCTCTCTGCCGATTTCCTTCACCCTCTGGTTGCTTCCGATTTTGAGTTCTCCAACCAGCTCCCATGGCAACTCCACCTTCTACCTCATGCCCAAGCTTTATTAAAGCTCAAAACACAAAACTAAGTACATATTCTTCATCCTCTCTTCAAGCTCTATCATCTTCTCTTTTTAAAATTCCAAACTAATGAAGTTCATTTCCATGGGTATACCCCATTGGTGAAGGAAATGGTACCAACTTGAAGCTTGGAGTCCCCTCTTTCCATTAAGGTAAAAATTTCAAAGAAAAAACTCATTTTCTTCCTTCTCTCTTTGTGGCTGGTTTTCACCCATTGTAATGCCCTATTTCTCTCTCTCTTTTGAGCATCATTCCAACCTTCCAATGGTGGTGGGATCACCTTCTTTAATCAAGGGTTAAAACCCCTCTTAAAAGACTCTAAAGGTAAACCCTAGACTTGGTGTTTTTAAGCATTTTAATGAATTAGTATTATTCCAAGGGTTAGGATTTTAATTACACTTATTTTGTGTTCCTTGGATGATGGGAATGGAGTTTTGCAACTCCATTGCCCACTTGACCAAATTTGAAAAGAGGAAGAATAAGAGGAGATTGGAAAAGAAAAGAAGAATTTATGAGCTTAAGGTAAGAAAACCTTCTTAATGCTAATTTTAATGCATATGAATGTTGGGAATGGGTAAATTAATGAATGAACCCAAAAAGTTGTACTAGGGATGTAGTTGGTGGAAGTTTGAGAGAATTTGTAAATTTGTTGTGTGAAATAAGGGCCTTAGAGCCAAGTAAATTGAGTATGTATTGGTATTGTTGTTTGAGGAAGTTTTGGTAAATTATGATTGCTTTGAGTGTTGGTAGGACCCTTGTATGGGTGTGGCTAGTTATGGATTGATTTTGGTGAGAATGGATGGATTTGGATATGTTAGATTTGTAGGCAAACTATGGCAATATTTTAGTAGAAAATACGCATTTTTAGATGACTTGGTGAATGGGAGAACCAAGGTGTGTATTGGGTTGAGTAGAGATGATTGGTAACCATGGAATGGTAGTTGGAGGATGAGAATGAAGTGTGTAAATATCTGTAGCAAGGAGTGTTGAAATGCATTGGAAAAACTAGGAAAGAACTAGTATGCAAGACTTAGGAACATGAGAGTTGGACTTAGGTATAGATAGTGCATCTATCTAGGAATGAATTGGAATGACAAATGGAGTTAGGACAAAGTGCAAAGTGCAAAGAGAAGTGTAGAAATCCACAAGTGTGCAAAATGTAAAAATGAGAATGGAAATTTGTAGAAATTGAGCAAGAAGTTGAGTAAGGATTGGACCAATGATTTAAGGAGTTTTAAGGAGTGTTTAAGTGTGTTTAAACATGTAGGAAACATGTGGAAAGTTTATGGAATGGTTAGGGGTGGATTAAGGGTTGATTTGGGGTTGAAAAATCACCATAGTAGCAGGTTTTAGCAGGGTCCGGGACCTAGCCCTTGTATAAGGTCCCGGACCGGTCATAAAAATGCCTCGTGACTTAAAACTGCAGGTGGTCCGGGACCTAGGTCCAAGACCAAGTCCCAGACCACTAGTGAAAATGAGCCGAGAGTAACTTAGAGCATTGGTCCGGGACTTTGGGTCCGGACCAAGTCCCGGACCTCCCCCAAAATCTTGCCGAAAGTGGTTTTTAGGGTTTAAAACATGGGGGATTGATTGGTAATGGTTTTAGAAGTTGTTAAGGCATTGTTTGGTGATATGTAAAGGTCCAAAGAAGTGTAAACAAGTGTAGGAAATGAGTGAGAAGTAAGAACATAAATTGACATGAGTAAAACTAAGCATAACGGGACAACGGGGTAAGTACGGGAGTAGTAATTATTTACGTACCGTATGAAAATAGTATTAATACCAATGTTTGAAACATTATCAGTGGAACAAGTGTGAACCAAGGAACGTGGGAACACATGGTAAAGCTAACCCCGGTGAAAGATATGATTTTCTCATGCCCCGTATGCTAACCGAGCTACGTTGACTTGTATGCTTGTGTGCCGGCTAATCAAGATAAAAGCATGAAAATGTTTTATTGCATTTGATTGTATGTCTTGTTGTATGATGTATGAGCTAACCCTTCTTGAATGATTGTGTGGCCTAACTTAGTGCGTAGACCGACTCATAGATGAGTCTTGTCGATTAGTGACTCGTAGGAAGAGTCATGTTGTGAATTAATGGAAACGTAGAAATGCACTAAAACTAATGAACCCAGAAATGATAACGCAAACCTATGAACTCACTAGAATGTGGGAGAGTGTATGGGATTAGTAAACTTCTGATAACGGTTAGAGAACCAAAGCGATGCAATCCACCAAACAATAAATAGTGGAAGTATATAAGTAACCTCTATTAGAGGAATTGATGATGATGCAAGACATGAATCATGAGAGTAGTAAAGAATGATAAGGGATCTCCAAACCCCTTAGAAAAATAGTCGACCCACATTGAGAGGAACCGACTAATATAAACAATGTCCCGAACATGAGAGTAATCGATACGTTGGGGGAACCCTTAAATATGAGATTACTAGACATTGGTAATTCCCTAAGCTAATAGAGGATATCAAGAGAGATACTTCTAGGCTAATCCATGAGATTGTAAAATAACTCCAAGAGAGGAGTATTGGGAATTTGAGTAGTCCGGTAGAAACGGACATTTGAGTATTTAAGGAGCTAAGCGTATAGCTCCGCTTATATTTGTAAGCCCGGTGGCGAGTCTTGTGTATGACTCTGCCCGGAGGCTGTAAGTGATGAGTATTGAGTAATGAGTATGTACAAGTAAGTAATGAGTATTGAGTAATGTGTATGTACGAGTAAGTAAAGAGTATTGAGTAAGGAGTAAGTACGAGTAAGGCACTGAGTATTGAGTAATGAGTATGTACGAGTAAGTAAAGAGTATTGAGTAAGGAGTAAGTACGAGTAAGGCACTGGGTATTGAGTAATGAGTAAGTACGAGTAATGCAATGAGTATTGAGTGATGAGTAAGTACTAGTAAAGTAGTGAGTATTGTGCAAAGCACGAGTAAGGTAATGAGTAAGGTAACGAGTGAAGTATGAGTAAAGCAACAAGTAAGTAAGAACATGATTGGTGTAAGCCCTATGAACCCGAACGGGGAGAAAAAGAGCATCCGACCAAACCGGATGAATGAATAACTAACATGAACGGTTGACTGGCGAATTATCTTCCCTAGTAAGTATCGAATCTTGTATATGTATGTAAGTATTGTTGCTTGTAATGTTGTAGTATTAGTATGTATGTATGCATGAAAATGAACTCCGTGTATTCTACCAAAGTAGTCGGCGTACCCCGGTTAGCACGCGGGGTATGCGAATTTCATATGCAGCAATTTGCTGAGCCTCTAGGGTCACCGTTTTAATTTACAGGTACTTCAAAGCTGACCACCGTTCGAGAATGTAGGACGGGGTTGCTGTATAAGCATGGGTAGTTCAGTAATGGGAACTGTATTTGTATTGTAATGCGAAATTGTAAGTCCAGATTGTATCGGTCGTTTGAGGATTGTAGTAGACTCGATATAGTATTGAATTGGAGTTTGTATTTGGATTATGATTCGAGTATGTAATGAAAAGCAATGTATTGTGTAGAGTACTCGGTATATTCAAGTCATCAGACCGATAGTATGTAGTATTGTAATTGGTCTAGTTAGTCACGTGGGTGACTAACGACATTGTACACCCACCGTTGTGTATGTAATATCCACTGCGAAGGTAATTATTTGTAAAGTAATGACGGGATTAGTAGTAGGGGTGTTACATGAACGGTATCATTGTCGGTGTACCTGAAAAATAATGGGTGGCCCCAAAGGGGCTCAGCACCTTTGCTGGTATGGAAATTGTGCAACCCGCTACTACCGGGCCACACTTAACTAATTCTCATCTTAACATGCGGTAGATTTTATTTGAATAAAAACATGAAGTACAATTAACATACAACATGCTCGCATTCATACAAGTATTCAAACTAAGAATACAATCACAAAACTAACACATTAAGTTAGTTAGTTTACATTTTTCTTACACTTTAGGCTTTGAGGGTTTCTACCTCACTAATGCCTCTTTCTCATTGTTCAATACCTTTTCGTTCTCCTTGGGTACTTATTTGTTCTCATAGTTCTTTAGACACTATAGGTCCCATTCTTACTTTCTCAATTGTTCTTCTCTTAAATAATTCTTAAGCCAATACACATGGCCTCCGGGCAAAGTCATACACAAGACTCACCACCGGCTTTCAAGCCTAGTGTTACTTCCTCGGTTTTGACCCTACTCTGGGCCTAGCATGGTGGGAAGGTTCAACTAGCTACCGGAACAACTCTCTTAGTTTCATGCTTACACAAACGTCTGTATCTCTACTGGACTTCTCACATTCCCAAACACTCCTCTCTCGGAGTCCTAACATATTATGTATGTTAGTCTAGAAGCATCACTCTCGATGTCGTCTAATGACTTAGGGAATTTACTTGAATTCTTGTATTCTCAAATTTAAGGGTTGCCCCAACATTTCGTATACTTATACATTCGATTCGTTATCTCATCCCAGGTCGGATCCTCATATAGGAGGTCGACTATCTTTAAAGAGAGTTTGGTGGTCCCTTATATTTCTTTTACTTTTCTCTTGAGTTCGTATCTTCGAACTATCTTTGTTCTCTTAACAAAGGTTCTTTATAACTTTCCACTTTTAATTGTTTCGTGGTTTGTTTCGTCTCGGTTCTCTAAGCGTTAACGGGGGTTTACTAATCCCGTACATCTCTCTCACGTTCTTGTGAGTTCATAAGGTTGCATTATCATTATGCTTTAATCGATGGTTTTCATGTGCTTCCCACGTTTACATTATTTACGGGATGACTCTTCCTACGAGTTACTAGCCATACGGTATTTATTTATGTTTCGCTCTAAAACACTATGTTAGACCACACAATCACACAAGGAAAGTTAGCACATGCAACAAGCATCAAGTTATACATAACAATGCAATAAACATTTTTCATGAATTTATCTTGTTAGGTCGGCGGCACTCAAGCAAACAACACACAAGCTGAGAGGACTCGGCAGGACACAAGTCGCTCTAACTACCATGTTACCTTATGTTCCTCGGTTTGCACTCGATTCACTAATGATATTTTAAGGGGTTCTATTAACATTAAGGTAGTACAGTATGTAACAACTAATACTCCCGTAGTTAACCCCGTTATCCCGTTAATCTTAATTTTGCTCAAGTGTTCTTAAGTTCTCAACTTACACATTCATTCTAACACTTGTTTGTACCCCTAATGACCTTTACATGTCATTAAAAAAGTCTTAATTATCATTTAAAACCATTACCAATCAATTCCCTGTCATTAGGTTGCTGAAAAACACATTCTAGGGCACTTTTACACTAGTCCGGGTTTGTGTTCGGGGTTTCAAACCCGGACCAATCCCGGAATACACATTCTACCTGTTTTTCATGTTGGTCCGGGTTTGTGTCCGGGGTTATGAACCCAGACCAAACACTGGAATGACTTTCTGGCATGTTTTTAAGGTGGTCCGGGTTTGTGTACCTATTTACAAACCCGGACCAAGTCTAAAACTGCTAAAATTGACTGTTTTTAACTCTAATCCCTCCTTAATTCTTACCCAATATTTTCCTAATCATTCCAGATGTTTCCAAACATGTTATAACACCTTAAACACTCCTTAAACCTTCTTAAATCATTGCTCAACTCTTTTACTCATTTCTTGATCAATCTTCCAAATTTTTATTCTCACATTTTGCACTTTACACTCTAATGCACCAAAACACTCCCATGACAGTTTGCACTTCTTCCCACCATCACCATTTCACTTGTTGACCATAACCATCCATTCCTAGTCATTTGCATTTCCAATACCCAAGTTCATCCTCCATTTTCAAGGTTATGCACACTAAGCCATTTTCTAGAAATTCAACACACTACAACAACTCACTTGCTACAGATTTTCATACCAAACTTTCCAATCCTCCAACTATCATTTCAGGGTGATTAACCAAATCAAATTCACCCCTTTCAACTCCTAGTTAGCCTTAGGTTATTCAAACTCATAAAGTCACCTCAAACACTCCATTTCTACAAAAAATTTGCTATAACTTCGTCACAAATCTAGCATGCCCAAATGCACCATTTTGTCATCTCCTAATCAATTCACTAGCCACATCCATAATGGATCCTACCAACAGACAAAAATCCATTCAAAGTCCATCATACACAATTTAATGCACTAATCATAAACCACTTGGCTCTAAGGCCCTCAAATCACAATAATCTCACCATTGCATAAACATAACCACAATTCTCTTCTCTAACTATCAACCACATTCATAACTCAAATTTAGCTCATTCTTTCTAAATTCCCATCCCAAAATTTCTAAGGCATTAAGGATGGCTTCAAGATAGATTATTTACCTTAAATTCACAAGTTCTTCTTTTCAATTCTTCTCTTCTCCTCTTCTCTTTTCTCTTTCATTCTCGGTCATGGGGCAAAACCATTGCCAACCTCTAGACCAAAATTCAATTGAATGAAATGAGAACTAAATGACACACTTTAAGCTCATGAATCAATCTAGAACAAGGAATGTGCTTAAAGCACAAATTAGGGCATTACCTTTGGAAGTTCTAGAATAGGTTTTCAACCATGAATCAAAGGAGGGTTCCAATCCACCATTGGAGACTTGAAAAAATAGCTCAAACAAAGAAAGAAGCAAGGCATCAAGAGGGGCAAAAATTGGCCACTACAAAGGAATGGAGAAAAAATGGGTTTTTCTTGAATCTTTTTACCTTAAATGGAAGATGAGGTACTCTAGCTCCACAAAATCCATTCTTCTCTTCAAATGGTGCTATACCCCATGGAGATGAACTTCAGGCTTTTGTGATTTTGAAAAGAGAGGAATGTAGCCCGTGGTGAGAGGAGTAAGAATATGTGATTTGTTTTTCATTTGGAGCCTTAATGTGGCTTGGGCAAGCAAAAGAATCGAGGGAAGCCATGGGAGCTGCTTGGAATCGTAAGGTAGAAGAAGAAGAAGAGAGGAATCAGCAGAGAGTGGGGTAGGGAACGGATGGGAGGAACAGGAACCACGGATAGGAGAGAGCAAGACGAGGATGGAGATGGGTAGGGAAGGGTGGAATGGAGGGAGAGAGGGAGGGAGAGAGAGGAGAGAGAGAGAGAAAGTGAGGTATTTGTTACTTTTTCACTTTTTACTTTTTGTTTTTCTCTCTTTTCTCTTCTTTCTTATTAACTAGCTATTATTTAAGAGAGGGGAGTGCTGTCTACTAACAAAAACAGGCCCCATTAGCTAATCAAGCTGGCGCGTTTTTGTCTTTCTGCAAGAAACACTCGTTAGTTTTCCCAGTTTTGGCACTATTCACCAACCGGGCCCGTTTTCCGGATTTTTCTCGTTTCTTTATTTTAATGGTTTATAGGCTCCCATTAATGTTTAATTATAGTTTTATAGTCAACTATAATTTTTACGGGTCTGCTTGACCACTTAAATTCACGTTTTCGGGTTTTCTCGAAAAATGTGCTTTAAAGCTTCATTAGTGTTTTTAACCCATTATTTGGATCCGTTTTCTTCGGAAATTGTTCCCACGTACTATTTAGGCATAATTAAGCCTTAGGAATCCATATAGGACCCTAAACGAGGTCATATACCTCCTATGGTTGCGTAACACTCATTTTTACGTTTTACGCTTTTAAAGCGTTTTTTTCTTTTCTTTTGGATTTATTTTCTTCACCAAAGTTCTTTAGGCATCATTAGGCCTCTAAAATTCATATTAGAATAATTTAATTACCATATTTAAGTTCGGGGTATTTCAATCTACCCCCCTTAAAGAATTTTGCCCTCAAAGTTGGTGAACCTAATATTGTTAGTCTCATAGGCATACCATGCCAAGGTTATAATCTCTATAACCTTACTGACTCCACAAGTCAGTCTCTATATATGCTACACACACCACACAACATGTCATAGCATGCATATCAATAAAAAAACACTCTTTTGTATTCTCTCTACGGGGTCGGTCTGATGACAAGAAGGCACTACAATCCTCGAATCCCATATCGAGTAATACACTGCCGATCACTCAGGTACCGGTCACGTTGACCGTTGCTCGTCTGGTGCAATGGTTTCAAAACTAATCCTCACTCCCACCGTCCTACCGGTCAACTTAGGACTGTTGCTTATCTGGTGCAATGGTTTCAAAACTAATCCTCACTCCCACCGTCTTACCGGCCAACTTATGACCGTTGCTCGTCCAGTGTAGTGGTTTCAAAACCAGTTTTCATTCTCAAGTTTGAAGGGAAATCCTTTTTTTTTTGCAAAAATCAGTTGGAACTTCTTTTGAAAACTTAATACAACTCCAAATCCGATTTATACTAATTGCACTTATTTCTAGCGTGATTACGTGTGACCACTTATAGGGAGCTTCAAGAATCATCCAACCCTGATGTGATCAGCATCAGTGTTGAACTATCCTTCCACCCCAATTTGTGTTCGATTTCCCTTGATCGCTAGCAAATCAAGTTCCACCTCCTACTTCAATTCAAACAATCAAATAGTCAATCATTCTTCCATTTTCTATCTTTTAATCTTTCTAGTCATTATCGCAGAGCAACACATTTTCAATTTATCTCCAATCATGGAACTTAGGTCGTCAATCATTTTCAATTTTCTTCCAAATAATTTTCCTGGGAAATCATTACTTATGGGACTCATTTTATCAAATATTACTCATTTCGTCAATTGTTCTCAATCATCTTATACATCAACACAACTCCAAAGGATGGAACTGTCTCCATCAATCGTTCTCAAATCAAATCACCTAGGGAACTCAATTCCTACTAGGTTCTACATCGGTTTCATACCGACTCATACTCATCATGTCTCATGTCTAATCTCAAATAGACAAATATCATAGGGATTTTAATTCCCCCGGAGTTTCGCTACTCCTTTTTCTTGTATGCTCACTCCCGAGTTAACAAGATAGGTATATTCATATACATGGTATTCGCATCTCTAGTGCGTAATAACCGTAATTACACTATGAATGAATACATATGTTTATGTAACATAAGTACCAATCATCAAAACAAGTTCCTTTGTGCTATGCACACTACAGTTTACGTACTTAATACGTGAAACATACACTAAGCGGTTTTTCGCTCTACCCCCATTAAAAGGGATTACGCCCACGTAATCTACCATATGTCATCATTGAACATTGGTTCGCTAAATTCAAGCATCATGAAGCGTTTTAGCTTCCATATGGTCTATTATATAATGTATTCTGGTCAAAGGGTTTTAACCATATTGACGGTTTAGTGTCTACACCAAGAATTCTCATTGGAGTCTATTTAACCCATAACCGGTTTCGGTTCTAGCCTCTCAGGCTTCAAGGCATTGATAATTAGCCATTTACTCATACTTACTAGGTATATTCAACCTTAAAATTATGGCTCACTAGCTTCTGCTGCGCGACCTGATAACTTAGAGCTTGATTCGCCCTTTTGTTATTCTCAATGTATTATACATCTCCTTTTTATCCCTTTTGTCTTGGGACTAAAGGTCTCTCAATTGACGTGTGGTATTTCTTACCGTATGCGAATTCGATGAGTTATAGATTCTCTGGAAATCTATTTCGTATACCGCTGTATGCCTTTGTGATTATTCACTTGGTTCCTCCAACTTATTGTCGGTCGAGGTTGAGCTACTACCTAATGTATGTAGTGTTTCCTCTCATTGTTAGTGGCTTCTGAACTATGCTCACTTATCCGATTCTGTACAAGGGTTCTTTTACTTGTATGACCTTGTATTTCAATGCATCGGTCCTCTTAGCTTCCATAAGTTTCTCTCCACTTCCATTTCGGTGGAATCCATATTGTTGGAGTGTCCAACATTCTTTGTGCTTCTTTGGCCAAGGGCCGCACAGTTTGTTTCTAGTTCTTTGCTTGACTGGCTTGCGCCATGTTCATTGGTATGTTTACAAGTCCTCCGTATTTAGTACGGGTCGGTTATTTAACCATCGGGTACTCTTGTCCCAAAGCTTATTACTTCTGTTATTAGCTGATCCTCAAGGGGTACTCTTTCAGTCTCTTATGCAATTGCAATAGGAATAAGCAATGCCTTCTCTATGAGGTTTTTCATCGCTTGGTACAGACTACGGGCTTAACTGCCCAGTCTTTTGTACCATCTCTTGTTTTCCCACTCCACTGAGTCTAACTCATACTTCTTATTTGTTCTCCATATCATTGTCTGGCTATATTCACATATTGGTCGCTTGCTGCGCACCATGCTCATATTCATTATACAACATTAATTTACACGACATGCGCTACTACATTAGCTTCCGCTCATGTACTTCCATCATTTACTTGGTTGGTTACTGAATATATCATTCCTTAAGTTTCTATGCTCCTTGAGTGCTGTTCACTCTACAATTCACATTGTACACATACTGTGTTTACTCCTAAACCAATTACCCTTCGGATTTCAACATTTGCTATAAAACTTCTTTCTTTATACTTATCCTTCAAAGTCTCTTCTTTATTATTCAAATTATTCCTTGGCAATAGCCACATGCTCAAACTTCAATATACTACTAGGTGGAATCCTTTTTCTGAAGGGTCCACATGATCACCGCTCCCACAGTCTTACAATAGTGAGAGGTATCCCCACTCCTAGAATGGGTGATTCATTCTCCGCTCTGTTCATTTGTGTGAAATAGTATCTCTCCTTCTCTTACTAGTGCCCTTCTCGGCAATTCTTCTTGCTATTCAATGCGGGTTTTTCAACCGTTTAAATCTGCGCAACGTAGTTGATTCATGGCTTATAAGCCACGTTGCCTCGAGCTATGCTCTGTGAAGGCTGTTTATACAAGTTAAAATTCTCCGTACACCAACAGATGGTTTGGAGGTAAGACTGGGCTCCTTGATACGGTTGTTGCATCACGCTTCCATTCATGGGAGACCCCTTAGGCAATCTGATATAAATATGTGCCTCTTAGCGATTTAGGGTATCCTCTGTTAGGTGGGATCCCTTCGATGTTCTAACCGAGATTTGTTTCAGCTCTTGTGCATCTCTTACAATAGTTCGTTCAACTGTTGTTGACTCTAGCACCCTTCAAGGATTGCTCCTGGGTTTTGCTATATTATGCCATAACATCTGGCTAACATTTATGATTATGTCCGGTTAACTAACCGCATTGCAGTACCGTATTTCGGCTATCCCGTTTAGGGTTATAATGTCTCCTTAGGGTAGACCACTAACGTTTTCTCATCGGTCTTTGTGATTGTTATGGGAATTCTATCTCGTTTGCTGGACATTGGCATGTCCATGCTAGGCGTTTTTGGTCAACTAAATAATCATGAATAAATATTAGTGAAGCTTTAGGACCAATAAAATCAATAAAACGAGAGATTAGTAAAAACTGTCAGAAACGGGAAGTTGTGGGGTAGAAACATAAATAACCAAGAGTTATGTGTCCACTTTGAAAACAAAAAAAAAGTAAAAGTGTTATGTGTGTGTGTGTGTGTCCGATCGGACCCTCCCCTCACACTCCCCTCTATTTACAAAAGACAAAAATAATTAAGTAAACACTCACCTCACCTTTATTCTCTCTCTCCTACCCTCATTCCCTTCTTCACGTACAGCACCTCCTTCCCCTCTCTGATTTTCCTTTCTTTCTTTCTCTGGTTGCTTCCCACCGAACAGCCATGGAGAATTAGAAACCCTCACAAAATACCACCTTCTCTCCTTTGTAACTCCCTCAAAACTCTTCCAAAAATTATAAAAAGTATACCATTGTCTTCCTCTCATCAAGAGCAACAATTCTCTCTTTTCAAAATCTAGAAAAGAGCATTTTCGTTTTCATGGGTATACCCCATTTGGAGCTTCAAGACTACCATTAGAAGGCCCTCCTTCTCCTTGTTCTTGTAAGGTAAAAACATTCTCAAAAACTCCATCTTTTTCTAGCCTCAAAGGCAAAACGAAATTTGAGCTAAAACTCTTGTTTACTCCTTGTGTTCTAGCCGATTTTTGCCTCATTGGTGGAGTTGGAATCTTGTTCTTGAACCACTCCAAGCTTTGTTTGCACCCTTGAGAGGTAAAGGAAATTCTAAACCCTAAACCTTACATTTAAACGTAAATAATGTTAGGGTTAGTTTTTGGTATTGAATTTGTGGGTATGTATGGGTTATGATATTAGATTTGTGAAGTACTGTAACCGGGGAGAAAGAGAGGAAGGAAGAAGAAAAGGAAAGGAAGGAAAACAAAACAGAAGCAAGAACAAGGTAAGGATTCACCTCTGTTCAGCCGTGAGCAATGCGTGTGTGTGTGTATGTATAGGTATATTGTTTAACAAATGAAAACCTACTGTAACCGTATAACAGATGAGCATAATGGTATTGATAACATTAGTTGTGTAGATAAGTTGAAATCTGTCAAAACATAAAGGAATGAGCTGCTGCTGTGAACGTGAGTGAACTGATGCATATATATACTTGTAAACTGTCAAATGCATATATAAACTGATGTAGGTTGAAACTGATTTGGTTTGTGAACAACTAGTGTGAGGATAATGCAAGTTTTGGGGGAAGCTATGGCAAATTTTACCTAGAAACTATGTCACTTAGGAGCTGTTGGCATTTGTAGAAGAATGAAAATGAATCAGAAGTAGCAGCAGCAACTCGGTAGAACTGCAACAGAAAGGAAAGAAATGAAAAGTGGAAATGGTGAGGTAGCAGTAGGTTGAGGGAATTGATTTTGGTGAGGGATTAAGGTGAGTTTAGATGCTTGGATAAGGTTAAACATGTAATATTAAGATTAGAAACCATTAGGAAGTGATTAGAGGAAGAAGAGAATGAAACAGGGCATGGAAAATGTTCCAGTCGTAGCAGATCACTGTTGGTCCGGGACTTAGGTCTTGTATGAAGTCCCGGACCAACCACTCAAAACTAACCGAGAGTTGCAATTCACTAAGGGTCCGGGACTTACCTCTGGTATAAGGTCCCGGACCACTAGACAAAAACCATTCGAGAGTTCAGCTACTCATGGTCCGGGACTACCTTGTGTACAAGGTCCCGGACCAACACCAAATTTCACCCGAGAGGAATTTTAAGTGGGCTGTAAGTTAAGGCTTGTTTGGGGATGGTTGTATAAGTTGCATAAGACTTAATTAATGGTAATTAAGAGTAATTAGGAGTATAAACAAGCTAGAATGAGAATGAGAAGTAAGTGAAGAATGGGAATGAAATTGTACAAGTAAGGATTAGTAAGTATGTAAGGTGGATGAACTAAGGCAATTTGAAGGGCCTAGGTAGTGTTTAGACAGGTGAGATTACATGTAAGAAGATTGGAGAAACAATGGGTAAAGTATGGGACTGAAAACAGAAGTAAGAATACAAATACTGGACCGGACCGAACTTGCGACCGGACTTGCAAGTTCGGTCGAGCCCAGATTTACAAAGACGGGAAAGCTTCTGGAATCGACCGGACTTGCGACCGGACATGCAAGTTCGGTCGGTCAGAAAAATTTCCGTCGAGCAAGCTACTGGAATGGACCGACCTTGCGACCGGACTTGCAAGGTCGGTCGGGCTAAAATCTTTCCGTTAAGTAACTTACTGGAATGGACCGACCTTGGGACCGGACTTGCAAGGTCGGTCGGCCCTGGAATTTTCACCCGATGTAACCTACTGACTCGGACCGAACTTGCAAGGTCGGTCGCAAGTTCGGTCGGGTCAAAACTTACAAAAAAAAAACTATAAGACTATGGTTAGTATATGTATGTATGTATATGTATACCCACCTATACATACGTGCAT
This sequence comes from Limonium bicolor, assembly GCA_023374045.1. Classification (NCBI taxonomy): domain Eukaryota; kingdom Viridiplantae; phylum Streptophyta; class Magnoliopsida; order Caryophyllales; family Plumbaginaceae; genus Limonium; species Limonium bicolor. The sequence continues at coordinate 163,359,602 of CM041777.1, read as the reverse complement.
ATATGTGTAAGTAAACCATTGTTAAGTAATTAAGAGTAAGTAAATAAAATGTAAGTATAGGAATGTGAAGACCTAGTAAGTATGAGTTAGGAAGCGTAAGGATAACCGAATTAAGTTAATGATAGTTAGATTAATTATTCGGTTGTATGTATATCATAGGATTTGAATTGTGAATACCGGAGGAACGTTGGGATACAAGTACAACGGTGAAAGGTATGATTTCTTCATGCCCTGTATCCTAATCTGGTTACCCCGATTTGTGTGCTTATTTGACCACCTAAATAAGATAAATGCATGAATCGGACTATATTGCACTTACCTGTGCTTGACTTATGTTGTGCCTGATATTTATTGACTTGAGCACTAGTTTGTATAATTCATGAAATATATGAATGATGATGAATGGTATTCGAACCTCGTATTGTACCTGTGTAATGTATTGTACCTCGTATGTATGTGTATATGTGTATTGTATTATTGTGGCTTGGATGTTGACTTGTGCTAATTCCTAACTATCTAACTCCTAACTTAAGTGAGTAAATTGGAATGAGTACAAGTCCGATATAGCTTCGGCCACGCGTGAGGATGCGGAGTCACGAGAGGTTGGCTGCAAATCCTGACTCTTAAACTGGTCCGCGGCCCAAATCCCTTAAATGGGTAGCATCCCGGATTGGTGAGTCAAGTAAATCCCGGAGGTGGGACGGTGTAGTCCCCAGGGCCGGAGGTCCCGACGACTTAACTTGAGTAAGAGTAAGAGTAAGTAAGTATGGATCCGTAAGTAAGTATGAGTATGAGTATGTATGTGTATGAAGTAACGAGTAAAAGAGTAATCTCCACCCGATTAACCCGGGTGGACCAATGAAGCTAACAAGAATTGTATATTGTGTATGTAATGAGTATGTGTATTTCGGAAGAAGGTAAGTATGTATTGGATGGTTTATTGTATTCCTTGTATGTAATGTAGTGTATGTATGTATGCCTTGCGTAAGTATTGTTGTATTGTGTATAAGAGCATGTATGCAGTATGTTTGAATGAATCAACCGCATGTATTCGACCAAGTGGTCGGCGTACCCTCACTAGTACGCGGGGTATGCGGTTATCATGCTCGGCGAAAGCTGACCCCTTCGGGGGACATTTTTTAGTGTGCAGGTACCCGAAGCGAATATGGTCAAGGAAGAGACCGGAGGCACACCCTTGTACTTAGAAAGTAAGTAGTTGTGAGAAAATGGGTAGATGTAGACTCTTAGAGAGTATGTAACTTGGAAGAGATATTACACTTGTATAAGGTTCTTAGTAAACTCGGTATGTAGATTATATTGTATTGTACTTGGAGTATTGTATTGAAGGAAGATTGTAGTAGTATTTGGTAAATGGAGAATGTATTGTAGATTTGTAGTACTCGGAATTCCAGTCCATCAGACCGATGCTGTAAACAGTAGTAGTAGCCTTGTTAGCCACGTGGGTGGTTAACGGCATTGTATCACCCATAGTATGAAGTAAGTATCCGCTGCGTGTATCTGACGTGTAAGGAGATTGGACGGTAAGCATGTATTAATGGTAGGGGTGTTACAAAAAGTGGTATCAGAGCGAAGTATCGCTCTGATGACTGGAAATACCGAGTTTAGGAAATACCGAGTTAGGAATTAGAAGCGTAGGGCTATGGGCTGAGTGATAGCACTAGAGAGATGCTAGTTAGGAACTCCCGGTGAGTACCGGATACCTACAATACCAGTCCCGCCCGCCACAAACCCCACTGTGTAAGTTGGGAAAGGACGCCAGAGAGAAGAAAAGTCTTCTCATACTCGGGGAAACCCGATCTGGCAGTGGTGAATCAATCACACGGTAAACAAGAACCGACACATGGTAGATTCAAAAGCTGGAAGTCCCGGAGATGGATCCCGGTTGAACCACAGCACCGCACGTAATAGCGGTAGAATGAGCACTCCAACCACGAGGAGGCTATAACTTGCAACAGCATGGGGCGACCTGCTTAGCAGTCGCGAAACCTAGCTAGTCAACCAACAGCAGGACAGAAGCACTAACTGTGCAACGGAATGAAAAAGGGAGCAGTAATGGAACCCGAGACACAAGTCTACGGGATAGTAATACTTGAATAATACCACCAACGGTATGCTAGCCGACTAAGGACATAGTCGGAAGCGGTTAACTCCAAAACTACGATGCCATCAAGGTTGCAACACCTGGCCAATATAGCTCAGACAACTACAAGAACAACCAGGAGATATAAACTAATAGGACTACAAGCGTAGTGCCTAAACAAGGAAGGCTCAGTAACCACCACAAATGTGCGGGAACGAGCCACAAGGAGCGACACTAAACCAAATAGAACGGGAACCTCCAAGGAGTGGAGAAGTACCCAGATCTACGACAGCCATGTCTAGACCACCAAGAAGCTACCTAAAGGAGCGAGTATACCAATTATGGATCAATAAGATCGAGGGAAGCGCCAACAAGACTAATAAACACAAGTGGAAATCATACCGTGGTCGGTATAGGATTACTCAAAAACCACCAGTACCACGCACTTGCCACGGCAAGTGCAGTAAAGACAGAGATATGTAAAGGGACACTAACACGTCACAAGTACATAGTAATGTACGGTGACTGTAACGAAACAACCACAGGATCACACATCCTAACAACCAGACGTATGGAATCTTGGAAAGGCCTAACGGCCCGACCGCTGTACTTAGTACATACCAGTCAGCGAGAAGCTAGACTTGGTCAAGACCTCAAACATGACTATGCCATGGGAGATTCCTTTTAACACCGAACCATTGTTTTAAAACCCAAAATTTTCTTTTCAAAACCACAACCCTCTTTTAAAAACCTTGGATTTTAAAACCAGATCAACAGCATTATGGTGAGTATCATAGGATGATACAAGAGGAGTTGGCAACAGAATACTTCACCTAGGCGTGTGACGAACACTACGAGTATACCCGTTACGGGATGTGGGACAACCGCACTCCGAAGGAGCTTGTGGGCCCGACATATAGTTGGGTAAGTGGTAACGTATCAACATGGTACCCCACGTATGTATACATGTAGTGTACGACACACGGGAAGTAGTCAACTCCGTTCTACGGACCATCAGTAAGTTCAACCCAAGACAGCTGGACACCTCAGAGGATCAAGCATAAAGGAACTCAGAGAATCCATCTGAAGATGAGGAATAAGAACTAGGAAGTGCAAAGAGCACATGCTAGTAAGTATAGACATTGGATATGTCTCAAATAATCCAAGCAATTACCTGACAGCTAGATGGAATGCCCAGCCTAAACACATTAAGGCGAATGCCTAACGTGAACCTAACAATACTCAACAAACGGGGCGGAATTCCCTAGAGCAATCACAAAATTACTACGAAGCACAATCCATAATCGGAGAGGATATTCAAACCTAGTCTCAAGTACTAGGAACAAGCATAAACTGTCTACCCAAGGACGGGAGACGTCATGACCCAAAAAGGGACAACTCAAGAACGATACCACAAGATGGTACAGTGGACAACATATCATAACCATCAGCCGGAAGTAGCGACATAATTTAACAACACCCAGGAGCAATCCTTGAGGGTGACTAGATGGACAACAGTCCAACAACAGCGACATGATAAAAGCACGAAAGTTAGAACGAACACTCGGTTGGGACCCGAAGGGATTTCACTTAACAGGAAATGCCCTAAGATATTGAGAGACACCTATTAACATCAGATTACCTAAAGGGTCTCCTATGAACGGAAGCGTGATGTCACGACTTACCATGGAGCCTAATAATACCTCCAACCTATGACGGTATACAAGGAGTGGAAACATGCATAAGCAGCTTGCAAAGAGCATAGCTCGCAGCAGTACGGCTTAAAAGCCATCAACCAACTACGTGTGTAACCTTAAACGGTTGCAAAACCCACACCAATACTAACAAGACTTGCAAGAGGGATTGCCTCATACGACAAGAAATCAACAACTGGACCATAAATTCAAACCCAACACTCTGAGTGGCTTGGAGTAATGGCCAACTCAATGTCACTGTCACTAGAGCATCAGCCTAGTATACAGTTGACGGAGTTCTTAATTACCGCCATGCCTTCTGTAGCAATGGTAGCACAGAGGCATGAGAATCATGGTAATGCCAACATTGGCCTAGTCCACACTTGGACACTACGAGAAACCCAAGGGAAGGTACCCCTCGTTAACCAAAGACCACTAATGCGGTGATGATGTGAACCCTTAGAAAAGGCTTCCATCTACTATAACAATAAAACCACGCAATAGATATTGCCAAGGGATGATGGGATAAGGAAATGAGATTTCCAAACCATTACGACTTAAGGGAGTAAGCATACTCCATATACACCCAAACATATAATAGACCATTGTGTAAACACCAACATAGCAAACCTTGTCATTAGACCTATGAGTGGAGACAAACCCCTCAACAAGAACTTTCATTATCAATGACATAGTAAACTACACAGCTAGAGCCTATCATTAGTGCTCAGCACTGGAAAGACAGTAATTGTCAAAACAATCAATGTGAATACACATTGAAAACCATGAATGACCAACACTCAAGAGAGCTAGTAACCCGATAAATTACTTCATCCATTGTCAACCAAGACACTTGGTAAATTGTATCACAAATGATGATAGAATGTGAGGTAAGCTAACCTACACATGAAACCTAATTGGGAACAGAACATCTCCACAATAGGAAGATGATAACGTGCAGTATTCTACGACAACCGTCATACACACGAACACTAGGAACCTCCTAGTGTATTTACACCATAAGGAAATGGTGCCAACGACAATGGCAATGAGTAAAGAGGAACTACCACAGTAATAGAAACAGTAAAAGCAATGTTGTACAATGAGTAAGAATACGGTGCGCAACAGGCGATCGCTATGAGGGAATAGTTAAGCAATAACACGGATTATAAGTATGAGATGACACACAGAAATATTCTTTCCTATCACATAAGTGACTTACTGTCAAGCGTTTACGCCTCTGCACTCTGTATGACTGAGTGTTTTGGTATTGCACTGGTGCAGCTAATGATCTAATGGGATGGCTAGGGATATGGAGAATGTAAACCGTAGTAAATCCTTCTTTTCACCAACAGACATGGCAAGCCAATTAAGCAAGCTTAGCAACAACCGTGCGGCCTAAGGCCAAAGAAGCACGAAGAGTGCGAAACACACTAACAATCACAGATGTGAATTCCAATGGAATAAAAGGTGAAAGGAGATACAGGAAAGTCACTAGGACCGACGCATAGAAATGCAAGGTCATACAAGTAAAGAACACTTGTACTGAACCAGAAGAACTGGTATGATTTAGAAGCTAGTGACAACAGAGGAAGCACTACAACTAAGTAGTGACTTAACCTCGCCCGACAACAGGTCGGAAGAGCTTAATGAATAATCGCGGAAGCATAAATAGCATGTGCAGTAGATTACCAGAAAGCTGGTTATAATCTTAAACTCGTTGAGTTCAAACGCGGTAAAAGAATACCGCATTTGTGTAGTAAACCTTATTCCCAGAATAGATGGATAAGAAGGTGATGTATAGCACATTAATGATAACACGAAGGGTAAGTAACCCAAGCTATCAGGGTCGCGCAGCAGAAGCTAGTGGGCCCTAGCTAGGAGATTAATATACCTAGTAAGTATGGCAAAATGGCTATTAATGCCTTGAAACCGATTAAGCTAGAACCGAATTACATATGAGTTAAATAAACTCATATAGGAACTCTTGGTGCAAAGACTAAACCATTGGTATGGTTAAGACCCTTTGACCAGAGCGTACTCTATAGTATACCGTAGTGAAGCTAAACGCTTCAATTTGCCCAAACTGATTAAACCAATGTTTAATAATAATATATGGTAGATTACGTGGGCGTAATCCCTTTTAAGGGGGGTAGAGCGAAAACCGCTTAATGTAAGTTTTATGAATAAAACACTTAAACCGTAATGTGCATAGCACAAATGAGAATCAAATTGATGATTGGTACTACGTTAAATAAACATAAGTACTCATTCATATTGTAATTATGGTAACTAGGCATTAAACGTGCAAACCGTAATGTGCATAGCACAAATGAGAATCAAATTGATGATTGGTACTACGTTAAATAAACATAAGTACTCATTCATATTGTAATTATGGTAACTAGGCATTAAACGTGCAAATACCATAGGAGGAATGTACCTATCTTGTAACGCCAGTGTAAGAGTATTAGTAAAAGAAAAGTAATGAGTAGTGGACGGAGCTCCACAAGTATTGTAACCTTTGAAGAAGTAGTACAAAATGAATGAGGATAGTAGATGAATGAAGTTTATGAGTAGAGGAATCGTAAGTAAAATATGTGAAACAATCGAAGCCAACTAAATCTTATAAGTGTAGTATTCCGTAGTTAGAATATAGGATATGATGGTGAGTAATGGATGGAAGTAGTGAAGGTTGAGGAAATGAGCATTAGGATTGAACCATGGAGTAAAGCATTTGGGAAATAGAGTGAGGATGATTGATGGACTGACTCCATCCTTTGGAGATGTATGAATGACTAGGAAGAGTAAAAAGGATAGAAAATGAAAACAACTAAATTATTTGCTTGTTTGAAACTGATGTGGGAAGTCGAACTTGATCCTGATCAGATCAAGGGAAACCGAACACAAATTGGGGTGGAAAGATAGTTCAACACTGATGCTGATCACATCAGGGTCGAATGATTCTTGAAGCTCCCCTTAAGTGGTCACAAAAATCACACATAGGATAGAAGTAATGTATATATATTGGACCTTGGAGTTATGTGTTTTAGAAAATTTCTAATTGGTAGTAGTGAAGTATTTCTCTTAGACTGAAGGTTAAGAATTTGTGAGAAGCTTGTACCGGAGAAGATAGTAGTGTAGTATGTGGTATTATTCCAAAGGCAGCGGGACATAGAGGAGTCCTGCGTCGAGATGACCAGAGTGCCTGCGGGATTGTATGTGTATTGCATTGCTTTGGGGATAGCTTTGCACTGTATGTATGTATGAACTTTGTAATGAGGAACCAGATAGTTAGTAGTAGCGCAGATTGGAGTAACTATAGTACATTTGGATGGTATGGTATGTAGAGACCTTGAGTAATGGATTTGGGAATTAGTAAGAGGAAGATTGTATAACCGTAGCATTAGACATGTAAGAATGAGTAAGCATTGTAAACTTATAACCTCGAACAACTTTGAGGACAAAGTTCTTAAGGGGGGTAGATTGAAATACCCCAACCTTAAATATGGCGATTAAATTATCCTAATAGGTATTTAAGAGCCTAATAATGATTAAGTAATATTGGTAAGGGAAAATAAATGCAAAAGAAATAAAGAAACGCTTAAAAGGCGAAAAACGCTAAATAAGCGTTAAATAACCATAGGAGGTATGAGACCTCGGTTAGCGTATTATAAGGATTCTAAAGGCTTAATTAAGTCTAAATAAATATGAGGGAACAAATCCCGAAGAAAATGGATCCTCAAAATGGATTAAAAACACTAATGAACACTAAAGCGCGTTTTTCGAGGTAACCGGGAAAACGTGCCTTTAAGCGGGTCAAATAGACTCGTAACAATTTTGGTCAACTAAATAATCATTAATAAATATTAGTGAAGCTTTAGGACCAATAAAATCAATAAAACGAGAGATTAGTAAAAACTGTCAGAAACGGGAAGTTGTGGGGTAGAAACATAAATAACCAAGAGTTATGTGTCCACTTTGAAAAAAAAAAAAAGTAAAAGTGTTATGTGTGTGTGTGTGTCCGATCGGACCCTCCCCTCACACTCCCCTCTATTTACAAAAGACAAAAATAATTAAGTAAACACTCACCTCACCTTTATTCTCTCTCTCCTACCCTCATTCCCTTCTTCACGTACAGCACCTCCTTCCCCTCTCTGATTTTCCTTTCTTTCTTTCTCTGGTTGCTTCCCACCGAACAGCCATGGAGAATTAGAAACCCTCACAAAATACCACCTTCTCTCCTTTGTAACTCCCTCAAAACTCTTCCAAAAATTATAAAAAGTATACCATTGTCTTCCTCTCATCAAGAGCAACAATTCTCTCTTTTCAAAATCCAGAAAAGAGCATTTTCGTTTTCATGGGTATACCCCATTTGGAGCTTCAAGACTACCATTAGAAGGCCCTCCTTCTCCTTGTTCTTGTAAGGTAAAAACATTCTCAAAAACTCCATCTTTTTCTAGCCTCAAAGGCAAAACGAAATTTGAGCTAAAACTCTTGTTTACTCCTTGTGTTCTAGCCGATTTTTGCCTCATTGGTGGAGTTGGAATCTTGTTCTTGAACCACTCCAAGCTTTGTTTGCACCCTTGAGAGGTAAAGGAAATTCTAAACCCTAAACCTTACATTTAAACGTAAATAATGTTAGGGTTAGTTTTTGGTATTGAATTTGTGGGTATGTATGGGTTATGATATTAGATTTGTGAAGTACTGTAACCGGGGAGAAAGAGAGGAAGGAAGAAGAAAGAAGGAAAGGAAGGAAAACAAAACAGAAGCAAGAACAAGGTAAGGATTCACCTCTGTTCAGCCGTGAGCAATGCGTGTGTGTGTATGTATAGGTATATTGTTTAACAAATGAAAACCTACTGTAACCGTATAAACAGATGAGCATAATGGTATTGATAACATTAGTTGTGTAGATAAGTTGAAATCTGTCAAAACATAAAGGAATGAGCTGCTGCTGTGAACGTGAGTGAACTGATGCATATATATACTTGTAAACTGTCAAATGCATATATAAACTGATGTAGGTTGAAACTGATTTGGTTTGTGAACAACTAGTGTGAGGATAATGCAAGTTTGGGGGAAGCTATGGCAAATTTTACCTAGAAACTATGTCACTTAGGAGTTGTTGGCATTTGTAGAAGAAGAATGAAAATGAATCAGAAGTAGCAGCAGCAACTCGGTAGAACTGCAACAGAAAGGAAAGAAATGAAACAGTGGAAATGGTGAGGTAGCAGTAGGTTGAGGGAATTGATTTTGGTGAGGGATTAAGGTGAGTTTAGATGCTTGGATAAGTAGTTAAACATGTAATATTAAGATTAGAAACCATTAGGAAGTGATTAGAGGAAGAAGAGAATGAAACAGAGCATGGAAAATGTTCCAGTCGTAGCAGATCACTGTTGGTCCGGGACTTAGGTCTTGTATGAAGTCCCGGACCAACCACTCAAAACTAACCGAGAGTTGCAATTCACTAAGGGTCCGGGACTTACCTCTGGTATAAGGTCCCGGACCACTAGACAAAAACCATTCGAGAGTTCAGCTACTCATGGTCCGGGACTACCTTGTGTACAAGGTCCCGGACCAACACCAAATTTCACCCGAGAGGAATTTTAAGTGGGTTGTAAGTTAAGGCTTGTTTGGGGATGGTTGTATAAGTTGCATAAGACTTAATTAATGGTAATTAAGAGTAATTAGGAGTATAAACAAGCTAGAATGAGAATGAGAAGTAAGTGAAGAATGGAAATGAAATTGTACAAGTAAGGATTAGTAAGTATGTAAGGTGGATGAACTAAGGCAATTTGAAGGGCCTAGGTAGTGTTTAGACATGTGAGATTACATGTAAGAAGATTGGAGAAACAATGGGTAAAGTATGGGACTGAAAACAGAAGTAAGAATACAAATACTGGACCGGACCGAACTTGCGACCGGACTTGCAAGTTCGGTCGAGCCCAGATTTACAAAGACGGGAAAGCTTCTGGAATCGACCGGACTTGCGACCGGACATGCAAGTTCGGTCGGTCAGAAAAATTTCCGTCGAGTAAGCTACTGGAATGGACCGACCTTGCGACCGGACTTGCAAGGTCGGTCGGGCTAAAATCTTTCCGTTAAGTAACTTACTGGAATGGACCGACCTTGGGACCGGACTTGCAAGGTCGGTCGGCCCTGGAATTTTCACCCGATGTAACCTACTGACTCGGACCGAACTTGCAAGGTCGGTCGCAAGTTCGGTCGGGTCAAAACTTACAAAAAAAAAACTATAAGACTATGGTTAGTATATGTATGTATGTATATGTATACCCACCTATACATACGTGCATATATGTGTAAGTAAACCATTGTTAAGTAATTAAGAGTAAGTAAATAAAATGTAAGTATAGGAATGTGAAGACCTAGTAAGTATGAGTTAGGAAGCGTAAGGATAACCGAATTAAGTTAATGATAGTTAGATTAATTATTCGGTTGTATGTATATCATAGGATTTGAATTGTGAATACCGGAGGAACGTTGGGATACAAGTACAACGGTGAAAGGTATGATTTCTTCATGCCCTGTATCCTAATCTGGTTACCCCGATTTGTGTGCTTATTTGACCACCTAAATAAGATAAATGCATGAATCGGACTATATTGCACTTACCTGTGCTTGACTTATGTTGTGCCTGATATTTATTGACTTAGCACTAGTTTGTATAATTCATGAAATATATGAATGATGATGAATGGTATTCGAACCTCGTATTGTACCTGTGTAATGTATTGTACCTCGTATGTATGTGTATATGTGTATTGTATTATTGTGGCTTGGATGTTGACTTGTGCTAATTCCTAACTATCTAACTCCTAACTTAAGTGAGTAAATTGGAATGAGTACAAGTCCGATATAGCTTCGGCCACGCGTGAGGATGCGGAGTCACGAGAGGTTGGCTGCAAATCCTGACTCTTAAACTGGTCCGCGGCCCAAATCCCTTAAATGGGTAGCATCCCGGATTGGTGAGTCAAGTAAATCCCGGAGGTGGGACGGTGTAGTCCCCAGGGCCGGAGGTCCCGACGACTTAACTTGAGTAAGAGTAAGAGTAAGTAAGTATGGATCCGTAAGTAAGTATGAGTATGAGTATGTATGTGTATGAAGTAACGAGTAAAAGAGTAATCTCCACCCGATTAACCCGGGTGGACCAATGAAACTAACAAGAATTGTATATTGTGTATGTAATGAGTATGTGTATTTCGGAAGAAGGTAAGTATGTATTGGATGGTTTATTGTATTCCTTGTATGTAATGTAGTGTATGTATGTATGCCTTGCGTAAGTATTGTTGTATTGTGTATAAGAGCATGTATGCAGGTATGTTTGAATGAAATCAACCGCATGTATTCGACCAAGTGGTCGGCGTACCCTCACTAGTACGCGGGGTATGCGGTTATCATGCTCGGCGAAAGCTGACCCCTTCGGGGGACATTTTTTAGTGTGCAGGTACCCGAAGCGAATATGGTCAAGGAAGAGACCGGAGGCACACCCTTGTACTTAGAAAGTAAGTAGTTGTGAGAAAATGGGTAGATGTAGACTCTTAGAGAGTATGTATGAACTTGGAAGAGATATTACACTTGTATAAGGTTCTTAGTAAACTCGGTATGTAGATTATATTGTATTGTACTTGGAGTATTGTATTGAAGGAAGATTGTAGTAGTATTTGGTAAATGGAGAATGTATTGTAGATTTGTAGTACTCGGAATTCCGGTCCATCAGACCGATGCTGTAAACAGTAGTAGTAGCCTTGTTAGCCACGTGGGTGGTTAACGGCATTGTATCACCCATAGTATGAAGTAAGTATCCGCTGCGTGTATCTGACGTGTAAGGAGATTGGACGGTAAGCATGTATTAATGGTAGGGGTGTTACAGCCTTACTGTACTTAGGCTGGGTATTCATTCCAGCTTCCATGTATTTCCTTCAAGATTCTTGAGACATATCCAATGTCTATATTAAATAATCTGTGCTCCTTGCACTTCTTGGTTTCCAATCATTCCCTTAGATAAATTCTTCGATTCCTTTAGTCTCGTTAGCTTAACTGAGTTCTTCCTCTTCAATGGTTCGGGGTATCCAACTGTTCTAGTTTGAACTTACTTTCCGTCTGTAGAACGAAGTTGACTACTTCCCGTGTTTCGTACACTACTTGTATACATATGTGGGGTACCTTACTGATACATTGCCACTTACCTGACTAACTGATAATTAGGTCTGTCAGGCCCACAAGCTCTTCGGAGTGCGGTCGTCCCACGTCTCGTTTTTGTACACTTGTAGTGTTCGTTACACGCCTAGGTGAAGTATTATGTTGTCAACTCCTCTTGTATCGTCCTATGATATTTTACCGTAGTCCTCCTGGTTTTGGTTTTTAAAAATCTGGGGTTTTAAAAGAAATTTTTGAGTTTAAAAGAAAAGTTTGGGTTTAAAAGAAAATTTCTCATGGCATTCCAATGCCGGTGATTCAGACCAAGTCTAGCTTCTTGCTGACTGGTATATTCCTTACTACGATGGTTAGGCCGTTAAGCCTTTCCAAGGTCTCGTTTTTCAAATTCTTAGGATTTGTGATTCTATAATTGTTCCATTCGCCATCTTGGTACTTCGCTAATTACTTGTTGCTTGTTAAACGTTTCTCTGCTTAGTCCTGTTATTACTGCACTAGCCGTGGCAAGTGCGCTATACAGGTGGTTTTTGGGTTAATATATACCAGTTATGGTATTGTTCCCATCCATATTCGGTAGCCTTATTGGATTTTCCTTTGATCTTTAGTCTTTATAATCAATCTTCTGAGCTGCTTCTCATTTGTCTTGACATAGTAGTCATTAATTCGGGCGCTTCTCCATTCTTAGATATCCCTATTCACATGGTTTTGTGTCGTTCCTTGGTGCTCGTTTCCACACCTTTACCGTGGTTACCGAGACTTAACTTGTTTAGGCACTACTTCTGTAGTCCTATCGGGGTGTATCCCGTAAAGGTTCTCGTAGTTGTCTGAGCTATATCGGCCAGGTGTTGTAATCTCTTTGGCGTTGTGGTTTCGGAGTTAACCACTCCTGACTATCTCCTTAGTCGGTTAGTATACCGTCGGTGGTATGATTTAACTGTTGCGGTCCCGTAGACTCGTGTCTCGGGTTCCGTTACTGCTCCTTTATCCGCTTCGTTGCACGCTTGGTGTTTTCCTTCTTGCGGCTGCTTGGCCAGCCAAGTTCTCGTGACTGCTAAGCATGTCGCCCCATGCTGCCGCAAATTTCAGTCTCCTTTGGATAGGATTTCTCAATCTTTCGCCATTAAGTACGGTAGTGTCGTTTAGACGGGAACCGTCTCCGGGATTCTGGTACTTGGAATCTACCGTATGACAGGTTCTTGTTCCTTACAGAATTATTTCATGACTGCCTGATCGGGTTTTCCCGAGTAAGAGAGGTCTTTCCCTCTCTCTGGCGTTCTTTCCCGAGTTATAATATGGGGGATGTGGAGGGCGGGTTTGATATTGTAGGTATCCAGAACATACTGGAAGTTCCTATCTAGTGTACATCTCACGCTATCACTCAACCCTTAGCCTTAAATCTCTAATTCCTAACTCGGTATTTCCTAAACTTGGTATTTCCAGTCATCAGAGTGAAGTATCGCTCTGATACCACTTTTTGTAACACCCCTACCGCTAATCCCGTCATTAACACATAATCACCTCAATAATCAGTACAATTGCAGCGGATAATCTAATACAACCAGCGGGTGAAACAATGCCATTAGCCACCCACGTGGCTAACAAGGCCTAACTCAATATAGCATCGGTCTGATGGACCGGAATAACCGAGTACTTTAAACAAATACAATTCATTCCATTTCTAACCGGGTCACATAATACAATCCTCCTTTCAATTCTCAACTATACCGAGTCTAATACATAACGGATGCCGATAACACTTTCGGTCTTACTCCTCGTTCAAATACATAAGTAAATTAAAATCTGACTACCCATGCTTAACCACCATCCCTGTCCTACTCTCAAACGGTATCATCGTCGGTGTACTTGAAAAATAATGGGTGACCCCAAAGGGGCTCAGCACCTTTGCTGGTATGGAAGTCGTGCAACCCACTACTACCAGGCCACACTCAACTAATTCTCATCTTAACATGCGGTTGATTTTATTTAAATAAAAACATGAAGTACAATAAATATAGAACATGCTCGCATTCATACAAGTATTCAAACTAAGAATACAATCACAAAACTAACACATTAAGTTAGTTACTTTACATTTTTCTTACTCTTAAGGCTTTGAGGGTTTCTACCTCACTAATGCCTCTTTATCATTGTTCAATACCTTTCCGTTCTCCTTGGATATTTATTTGTTCTCTTAGTTCTTTAGACACTAGAGGTCTCATTCTTACTTTCTCAATTATTCTTCTCTTAAATAATTCTTAAGCCAATACACATGGCCTCCGGGCAGAGTCATACACAAGACTCACCATCGGCTTTCAAGCCTAATCTTACTTCCCCGGTTTTGACCCTACTCTGGGTCTAGCATGGTGGGAAGGTTCAACTAGCTACCGGAACTACTCTCTTAGTTCCATGCTTACACAAACGTCCGTATCTCTACCTGACTTCTCACATTCCCAAACACTCCTCTCTCAGAGTCCTAACATATTATGTATGTTAGTCTAGAAGCATCACTCTCGGTGTCATCTAATGACTTAGGGAATTTAGTTGAATTCTTGTATTCTCAAATTTAAGGGTTACCCCAACATTTTGTATACTTATACATTCGATTCGTTTTCTCATCCCGGGTCGGATCCTCATATAGGAGGTCGACTATCTTTAAAGAAAGTTTGGTGGTCCCTTATATTTCTTTTACTTTTCTCTTGAGTTCGTATCTTCGAACTATCTTTGTTCTCTTAACAAAGGTTCTTTATAACTTTCCACTTTTAATTGTTTCGTGGTTTATTTCGTCTCGGTTCTCTAAGCGTTAACGGGGGTTTACTAATCCCATACATCTCTCTAACGTTCTAGTGAGTTCATAAGGTTGCATTATCGTTATTCTTTAATCGATGGTTTTCATGTGCTTCCCACGTTTACATTATTTGCAGGACGACTCTTCCTACGAGTCACTAACCATACGGTATTTATTTATGTTTCGGTCTAAAACACTATGTTAGACCACACAATCACACAAGGAAAGTTAGCACATGGAACAAGCATCAAGTTATAAATAACAATGCAATAAACATTTTTCATGCATTTATCTTGTTAGGTCGGCACACAAGCAAACAGCACACAAGCCGAGAGGACTCGGTAGGACACAAGTTGCAAGAAATCCATACCTTTCACCATGGAGTTACTCTACCATGTCACCTTATGTTCCTTGGTTTGCACTCGATTCACTGATGACATTTCAAGGGGTTCTATTAACATTAAGGTAGTACGGTATGTAATGACTAATACTCCCGTAGTTAACCCCGTTATCCCGTTAATCTTAATTTTGCTCAAATGTTCTTAAGTTCTCAAATTACACATTCATTCTAACACTTGTTTATACCCCTAATGACCTTTACATGTCATTAAACAAGTCTTAATTATCATCTAAAACCATCACCAATCAATTCCCCATCATTAGGTTGCTTAAAAACACATTCTGGGGCATTTTTACACTGGTCCGGGTTTGTGTCCGGGGTTACAAACCCGGACCAATCCCAAAATACACATTCTGCCTATTTTTCATGTTGGTCCGGGTTTGTGTCCGGGGTTATAAACCCGGACCAAACACTGGAATGACTTTCTGGCATGTTTTTGAGGTGGTCCGGGTTTGTGTACCTATTTACAAACCCGGACCAAGTCTGGAATTACTAAAATTGACAGTTTTTGAACTCTAATCTCTCCTTAATTCTTACCCAATCTTTTCCTAATCATTCCGCATGTTTCCAAACATTTTATAACACCTTAAACACTCCTTAAACCTTCCTAAATCATTGCTCAACTCTTTTACTCATTTCTTGATCAATCACCCAAATTTTTATTCTCACATTTTGCACTTTGCACACTAATGCACCAAAACACTACCATGATAAGTTGCACTTCTTCCCACCATCACCATTTCACTTGTTAACCATAAACATCCATTCCTAGTCATTTGCATTTCCAATACCCAAGTTCATCCTCCATTTTCAAGGTTATGCACACTAAGCCTTTTTTCTAGAAATTCAACACACTACAACAGCTCACTTGCTATAGATTTTCATACCAAACTTTCCAATCCTCCAACTATCATTTCAGGGTGATTAACCAAATCAAATTCACCCCTTTCAACTCCTAGTTAGCCTTAGGTTATTCAAACTCATAAAGTCACCTCAAACACTCCATTTCTACAAAAATTTCGCTATAACTTCGTCACAAATCTAGCATGCCCAAATGCACCATTTTGTCATCTCCAAATCAATTCACTAGCCACATCCATAATGGATCCTACCAGCACACAAAAATCCATTCAAAGTCCATCATACACAATTTAATGCACTAATAATAAACCACTTGGCTCCAAGGCCCTCAAATCACAATAATCTCACCATTGCATAAACATAACCACAATTCTCTTCTCTAACTATCAACCACATTCATAACTCAAATTTATCTCATTCTTTTTAAATTCCCATCCCAAAATTTCTAAGGCATTAAGGATGGCTTCAAGGTAGATTATTTACCTTAAATTCAAAAGTTCTTCTTTTCAATCCTTATCTTCTCCTCTTCTCTTTTCTCTTTCATTCTCGGTCTAGACCAACATTCAATTGAATGAAATGAGAACTAAATGACACACTTTAAGCTCATGAATCAATCTAGAACAAGGAAGGTGCTTAAAGCACAACTTAGGGCATTACATTTGGAAGTTCTAGAATAGGTTTTCAACCTTGAATCAAAGGAGGGTTCCAATCCACCATTGGAGACTTGAAAAAATAGCTCAAACAAAGATAGAAGCAAGGCATCAAGAGGGGCAAATATCGGCCACTACAAAGGAATGGAGAAAAAATGGGTTTTTCTTGAATCTTTTTACCTTAAATGGAAGAGGAGGTACTTTAGCTCCACAAAATCCATTCTTCTCTTCAAATGGTGCTCTACCCATGGAGATGAACTTCAGGCTTTTGAGATTTTGAAAAGAGAGGAATGTAGTCCTTGGTGAGAGGAGCAAGAATATGTGATTTATTTTTCATTTGGAGCCTTAATGTGGCTTGGGCAAGCAAAAGAATGAAGGGAAGCCATGGGAGCTTCTTGGAATAGTAAGGTAGAAGAAGAATAAGAGAGGAATCAGCAGAGAGAGGGGTAGGGAATGGATGGGAGGAAAGGAAATGAGAGGAGAGAGAGAGAGAGAAAGTGAGGTATTTGTTACTTTTTCACTTTTTACTTTTAGCTTTTCTCTTTTTTCTCTTCTTACTTATTAACTAGTTATTATTTAAGAGAGGGGAGTGCTGTCTACTAACAAAACCCGGCCCCATTATCTAATTAAGCTGGGGGTGTTTTTGTCTTTCTGCAAGAAACGCTCGTTAATTTTTCCACTTTTGGCACTATTCACCAACCGGGCCCATTTACCGGATTTTGCTGGTTTCTATATTTTTAATGGTTCTTAGGCTCCCATTAATGTTTAATTATAGTTATATATTCAACTATAATTTTTACGGGTCTACTTGACCACTTAAATTCACGTTTTCGGATTTTCTCAAAAAATGTGCTTTAAAGCTTCATTAGCGTTTTTAACCCATTATTTGGATATGTTTTCTTCGAGAATTGTTCCCACATACTATTTAGGCATACTTAAGCCTTAGGAATCCATCTAGGACCCTAACCGAGGTCATATACCTCCTATGGTTGCGTAACACTCATTTTTATGTTTTACGCTTTTTAAGCGTTTTCTCTTGTCTTTTGGCTTTATTTTCTTCACCAAAGCTCTTTAGGCATCATTAGGCCTCTAAAATTCATATTAGAATAATTTAATCACCATATTTAAGTTCGGGGTATTTCAAAAAAGAAGAGAATAAGAGGAGGAAGAAGGAAGTGAAGAATCTACCTCCATTAAAGCTCTAGAGCTCCTCTAATGGCTAAATCTCTCTTTTCTCTTCTCTTTCCCTTTTTAATGGTTGAATAGTCTCCTTTTGTATCCTAGGATGGCGTTTGACCCTAACATTTCTCATTGAATGTTTGTGACATAACTCATTAAATACTCTTGTTTTATCTCATTCAATAACAATTAATGCTTTAACTTGATCAACTATGGCATTTATGGTGGTTCCATTCAACATTTGAGCTTGAGTTTGGAACTTCACAAAAAGGGGGATAAACCCTAACTTTTACACTCTTGATTTGAAGGTAAAATATTAGGGCTATTATCTAAGAGCTTTTGCTTAATGCTACTTAGTGACTTAAACCTTCTTTAATTAAGAGGTTTGTATAATTAGGTAGGAATTGATTTTCTCATGATTGGGGAAGTCATGAATTTAGCTCTAATAGAGAATGAGATAATGAGTTAAGGTTATGAGATTCTTTGGGTGATTTAGGTGATTCCCCCTATCCTAGGGTACTTTTCCATCCATTCCAATCAACACTTGATTTACCGTTTATTGTTTTCATCATTACAAACAACTAAGCTTGCCCCTGGCTAAACCCCCGTTTATAGTTTTTGTTCGCACTTTACTAAAGTACCGAAGCTTGGGATTTAGAAACCAATTTCCTTGTGGATATGACACTTGTTATATTGCAACGAATTGGGTGCACTTGCCTAGTTTAGCTAGGTCTTACTGCTTAGAGTAGTTTTTCCTTAACAACACCTCACTTGAATAGTCTATTAAAGCAAAGATAAAGATTCTTAAAATCTTGGACTAATCAAATCTTACCTAATTAAACACACCTCTTAATTCAAAGTAGGCTAGATTCATTAGATAGCATTAATTTCAAGTCTTAACAATAGCCCTAAAGTTTTACTCCCTAATTCTATAGAATAAAAGTTAGGGTTCATCCCCAATTTTGTCCCAATTCCAAGCTCAACCCTAATATTTTTAGGAATCACATTAAATGCACCAGACAGTCAATATAAAGCATTAATGAATCATTGATAGAGATGAAACAATTATAATAAATGAGATAGTGTTTACAAGCAACATTGAAGCAGGTAAGGCTCAAATCCAATCCTAGAGCACTATTAGAGTTTACTCAAACATAGAGCAAAAAGAAAGAACAAGAGTGTAAGAAGCTATTAATGGGGGGTAGAAGCTTTGGTAAAGGTGAGCTCTTCCTTCTCTTCTTTATCCTCTTCTTTCCTCCTATTTTTGCCCTTTCACTCTATTTTCGTCTGAGGCTGGTGTGGAATGAGAATGGGGAGGTTTCCCCAATTTTTCCCGTTTTACAATGTAGGTTCTACCGTTCTAGGCAAAATTTGGTCCGACCGACCCACATGGGGCGGTCCTGTGGGTCGGTCACCTTCTGGGGGACGAAGTCACGTGCACAATTTTAAGTCGGACCGACCCATATGGGGTTGTTGCCCTATGTCGGTCCGTTTCCATATCTTCATAGCGAGTCCAACTGACCCACCTGGGTCGGTCCATTTCAGCACTTCCGACCGACCCACATGGGGACGTCGGCTCCAAAATGTCTTTGTTTACACCAAAATCATCTTGAAACTTCCCGTTGAGCTATGCGTACTTCTACAAGTGTTACATCTTTGCCACAACCTCTCTTTGAGTCTTCAAAATATGGTATAATGAGATTTTACCTATAATAATATACAAATTGTATAAGTTCACTAATATTAATGAAATGCTCTATAAAGTGATGAAATAGGTCATCAACCAAATAGAATGAAAGTGAATAAAGACCCTATGCTTACACTATTTCACCACTTATCAACTCTCCAACACTTATCAATTTGCTTGTCCTCAAGCAAAAATAGGAACCACAAGAAGAAGGAATATTCAAAGCAAGCAAGTGTTCAAATGAATTCTTGGATAATAGTGAGCAAAAAGGGTAGAAAATTCATGAGAAGTGCAAACCAACCTAAGCACGGTGACATGGGTGTGCTTAGGGCAAATAAAATGGTAAAGTTTTGGGGTATGATGAAGATTGCTTCAAAGTTCTTAAAGATTATGGAACTTGGAGAAATTTTACCATGACCAACTTCTCTCAAGAATTAGCACTAAGGATAAAACAAAAAGGGAAAATAGATATTTGTATTTGTTTCACTTTTGCAAAAAGACCTGAGGAGAAGATATTTAGGAGATTTGCCTTGCATTCAAGAACACTCAACTCTCATGTTGTTGGTTACCAATGGTCTCTCTCAAGTCCCTTTTTAAAAAAATTCACAAGGAAGCACCCTTTAGAAATCTCTTGATGAGAAGATAAAAAGAACCCTTAAGCATTAAGAATTCACCAAAGATATGGCCATGAGGTTGCACCGCAAATTAAATGCTCGTCAATAGAGAATTTTTGAAAAACTTTATTAAAAATTCCAAAATTTCATAGAAAAACTTGCTTCCTATGAGTGCAAATCCTAAGTGGAAGCAATAGATAAGCATACGGGATTGAGCAGTGCACAAAAAGAAAAGTTCGTTTCCCCCACACTTAAATGGGACAATTTCCTCATTGTTCAACGATAAGCTCAGGGAGAGACAAATAGAAGACCTTTTCGAAGCACAAAACATAGAACAATGAAAAAAAGTAAAGCATTGTGTAGAAGCTAGAGGGGGGGGGGGACTAGTACTCCTTTAATAAGGTATGAGTTGTATGCGGGTCCCCACACTTACAAGTGTTCGGGGTCGTTGAAGCGCTGCCATCGACATTGGGAGCCGAAGGTCCATGGAAAATTTTGCAAGAGTTTCCTTTGAAATGTTCCTGAAACCCGTTTCATCTTGTAAATCTACAATGCACAAATACAAACTATGGTGCAAAATGTGATTCGAAATAATGCTCAAAAAGCCCATTGAAATTAGAGACCCAAAATTGACTCATTCACGAGTTCGATACATCATAAGCATAATTCAAATAACATTAATAACAAAGTGCAAAAATTAACTAAGATATGAAAGTTAAATAAAGGAAATGCAGTATGAACAAATAAAATATTATACAAAGTTAGACACAATGTTTAAAAAAAACACAGCTTATAAACCCAAAGCCGAAGATGACATTACTGGGGAGGTGGGCCACCGAACCGGAACTCCTCCCGCATTCGTTGCATCTCTGCTGCTATCTATCACTGATAGGCCTCGAACCCCTCGTGAGAGATGGTGTCGGGAGGTGGTAGGGGTAGAGCTAGGGGGAAGCTGAAGCTGAAGTGACACTCTTAGTAGGCGGTCCTGATGACGAATCCTTACGCTGGTGGTTCTAAGTTGCGTCCACCTTCTGCCAGCCGGCGCCAGTGTAGGTGAATCCCATACTCCTCAATGCATAGTCGTGGATGAGGTCCATAGGAGGGATGGATAGCTCTATCTCAGTGAGGACCCCAATGTGAGAAAGCTGCCTCTGCGGAAAGTAAGGAAAAATCAAATGTTGGATCTCCTTCTTGTCGATGATATGCATGAGATGGTGGAACATGAAGCTGAAGAGTGAAAGTGGCGCATCCGGGTCTGAACGAATGAAGTATTGTTTTGTGGTATATTATTATTATTATTATTATTATTATTATTATTATTATTATATTATTATATGTATGATGTATTTTAAACCTTACATCGTGACATACCAATTTTGGAATATATAATGAATCATTATTGTTCTGTGTTGTACTATTATTCTTTTATGGTGTATTTTAAACTTTATATGGTGAATCGTAAGTCTCGTTGATATTTACGGATATATACATGAGCGGCGTGGAATTTTTTTCCTTTAATACATAAAAAATTTCACTAATTTAACAAAAGGATCATGCCTATATATCTAGATATATTTAGATAACTCTATCGACTTATCAATCACACCTACTATTTATCGCCATATAGTAATGGTATCAACTTGTATAACCATGTTTGATTCGGATGAATCAACATAAAAGAGAAATTTTCATTTAGAGAGATGGTTGAGTGATACCCCCAATCTTGAAAGCCGATACAGTTCTAAAAACTATCGATGGTTCGAAATGTTTAATATAAAGGGAAATTTCATGAAATGCAACTATATTTTTGGCTAATTCATGAAATGCCACTAAAAAAAAAAGAAAATCACGAAATGCCACTATATTTTTGCAAAAGTCCATGAATTGCCACTATGTCATTGACCAGAAGCAAAAAAGACAAAAATACCCCTACTAGTTAACAAAGTAGTTTTAAAGTTCACAATATGTCACTAAGTGTTAAAAAATTCACTAAAAATCACGAAACAAAATCAAAATATTATAAAAATATAGGTAACTATCAGAATATATTTAAAATATTATAAAAAAATATATATTAAAATATCATAGAACATTGAAAAAAGTAAATATTTCTTAGATTTTTTCAAAATTATTTTTAATACGATGAAAAAGAATATAAACTTTTAAGCACATAACTTATACTAATTTTTAGACAAATTTAGACCAATATAGTACCATAAATTATACCAGTTAATTACCATAATTTATATCAATTAATTATCATAATTTTTACCATATAGTCTTAAATTATCTTTTTCTACCAACTCAATTAATTTATACCATTATTTACCATAATTTATACCAATTAATTACCAATATAACTTTTACCATACATTTTATAATTATTTATTCAAAATAAATTATTTTAACTTTTTTATTAATATTTGGAAAATTATTATTTTATATTTATATTCTATTTCACAGATGAATTTATGACATAATATAATTTATTTCAGATAAATAATTTGAATTGATAAAAAAAGATAATTTGAAAATATATGGTATAAATTATGGTAATTAATTGGTACTAGTTATGGTGCTTAATTGGTAGAAAAATTGGTATAAATTATGTCAAAAATTATGACTAGTTACAATTTTTCTACCAATTAAGCAGCATAACTAGTACCAATTAATTACCATAGTTTATACAATACATTTTCACATTATCTTTTTTAGCAATTCAAATTATTTATTTGAAATAAATTAAATTATGTTATAAATTCATATGAGAAATAGAATATAAATTAAAAAATTCTAAATTTTAATTAAAAATTTAAAATAATTTTTTTGAATATATAATTTAAATTGGTAGAAAAAAATAATTTGAAAATGTTTGATAAAATCTATGGTAATTAATTGGTATAGATTATGGTAATTAATTGGTATAAATTATGATACTATATTGGTCTAAATATGTAGAGAAATTAGTATAAATTATGTGCTTAAATCTCTATATTTTTTATGGTACTAAATAATTTTGAAAAAAATCTAAGAAATATTTACTTTTTTTCAATGTTTTATGATATTTTAATATATGTTTTTGTTTATTTTTATAATTTTTTATAATATTTTAAATATATGTTTATAGTTTCCTATATTTTTATAATATTTTGATTTTTTTGTGATATTTAGTGAATTGTTTAACACTTAGTGGCATATATTGTGAACTTTAAAACTACTTTGTTAACTGGAAGGGGTATTTTTATCTTTTTTGCTTCTAGTCAATGACATAGTGACAATTCATGGACTTTTGCAAAAATATAATGGCATTTCGTGATTTTCTTTTGTTTTAGTGGCATTTCATGAATTAGTCAAAAATATAGTGGCATTTCATGAAATTTCCATGATATAAATTTTTAAACTTATCAAAATATATTCATGCGTTTCATATATAAATGATTAGTTATTTTAGCTGATTGATATGTGCTATGTGAGTGTAGGACAAGTTAGTACTTCAATATACTATTATGAGTATTTGATATAGTAATGATTTGGCATTTGAAGTGTGTATTTTTGGGAAACTAAAAAGTTACTTTCATCATAAAACTTTTATCATGTTTAAATTTTTCACGTTTTCCAATATAATAGATGTAATCATTATGGAGAGCTTAATAGTCATGTGATATCTGGTATATAAGTGTATGACACGTTAGTGCGTCAATGTACTGTTAAGAGTACTTGATCTAGTATTGATTTAAGTATTTTGGGTGTGTATGTTCACGGAAACTAAAAAATTATTTTTGTCATAAAACTTTTATCATATTTACATTTTTCATGTTTTTCAATATAGCAAAAGTAATAATTATGGAGAGCTTAATAGTCATGTGATAACTCGTATATGAGTGTAGGACACGTTAGTGCTTCAATATATTGTTATGAGTACTTGATCTAAACCTGATTAAGTATTTCGGGTGTGTATGTTTTGGGAAACTAAATGTTATATCTCATAAAACATTATATTTAAAAAATTTCACATTTTCAATTTAGAAGAAGTAATAATTATGGGGTAACTTAATATTTGGTATATGGTTGTATGACACGTTAATGCTTCAAAATACTGTTATAAGTACTTGATCTAGTACCGATATAGTATTTCAGGTGTGTTAGTTATAATTTTTGTTGTTTTTAATATTCTAATACTCCCTCCGTTCAACAATAACTGTCATTTTAGAAACTTGCACACTTATTAAAGGAAGTAGAAAAATGACGCATGTACCCCTACTTTTTACTTTTCAATGTAGATAATAATTACTCTTGTGTTGAATAGTAGGGTTAAAAGTGAAAAAAAAAGTGTGTCAAAAAACTAGAATGACATATATTTTTGAACAAGAATCACATCCTAAAACGATAGATATTAATTAACGGAGGGAGTACAGTAAAAAAAATTTAGTCTACTTTTTACATTTTTGAGATTTTAGCTAGCAATTATGGTAGATGAAGGATCGTATATTGTACAGTGTACAAATATAGTACTTTAATTATTTGTGTTATGACATGATGAGTATATGAATTGTATCTGACTAAGTATTTCATAGCATTTATCTTCAATATGGCAGTTAAACAACCTTCCACATCGGTATACTTATTAAGACAACTGTAGTAGTTGAGCATATGATATATTGCATGGTAATTCAAGTAGTAGTAACTTTGTATTTGAAATGAGGTCAAGTAACAATATTATAGCTAATATTACCTGGTACATGAATTTAACACAAACTAGTATTCGAGTTAGTGTTTTGATATTATACGTATAATAATACAACCCGTAATTGAGTGACACCTCAATTTAATTAATTAACTTTTCAATGGAATTTAAAAGATCACTTGTAATAATTAAAAGTTAATTATTAAATTACATCCAAATAGATAGACATTATTGTTGGTCTTATTTTGAACAACAATACAAATCCACTTTTGTAAAAGTAATTAAACAGTAACAACTTACCAGCCTTTCAGTAGCCACACATACCGACAACTTATTCGACAACCCCGAAACAAAACAAAGAAAACGAACTTACCGGACAAAAGATAAAAACCCTAGGAAAATGAAGTTGCAACACTTTCATTTGACGTCCTCTCCTGCTTGCTAATTGGCTAACCTAATTGCAGTTATCCTCTTAAACATGTCTCCCTTATCCATTATCCCCAAGAATACCCCCACCCACTGGCCAGAGCAAACAAAAAAATAATTTCCACATTAAAACCGAGGGACGGGTCCCAAAATTAAAAAAAAAAAACAACAATCGTACATGTCCGATCAAATCTATTCCCGAATTTCCACACCACCCTCCCAAAAAACACGAACACGCAGCGTTGCCGGGTTTCCCCCTCTTTTTTGATCCATGTCCATTACCGGCCTGCTCACGAATATCCTCTCGACTCCAAATCCTAAACAGGTCGGTCCAACAAACACAACTAAAACCACCACCTTCACCGAGAAAGGGAAGTTCCATAAGGCTAATGTTAGGGTTTGCGCATTGAAACTGACGGATTTGGGGTCTACTAGTACAGTCCGATTGGTCTTTTCTCGGCTCCCGTGAAGCCTGGCAGTGGTCCGAAACAGAGGAAAGAAGATGCGAAGATACAGGATTACTATCTGAACTTGGGATACGCCATTCGCAGCCTCCGGGAGGATTTCCCTGAGATTTTCTATAAAGAACCCAACTTTGATATCTACAGGTTCGTTCTTGACTTGGTGGTTGGTGCGTTTAAGTTTGCATTTAGTGTATGTAAATGGGCTTGAATTGTGTTGGTGTTAGAGGAGGTTAATTAGCTTTGCGGTGAATGAAACAGTGATTTTAGTCAAGGAATAGTGGTTAGAGCAACTAAATAGTTTAACACTATTTGATATACTATATTCATGTCTCGTTTGTTATATGTTATGTTTTTCACTTCAGTACTATTATAAAATTAAGTTTTATATTATATAATTTATTATGCAATGTATAACTTACAAAACTTAAATTTTAAAAATTGTTTTATGGAAAAAAGACAATTAATTCAGTACTGAGGGAGTATTAAAAAGAATATTTCCCTTTGGCTCCATCATAGCACCTGGCACATGCTCTGACCGTCTCTACCACTTAGGCCAATCTATAATAGTGTGGATTTCACCTAAATATGTCAGTAAAATTGAAAAAAACTCTACGATGTTCGGAATCCACCAATTTAAGCAATGTAGGGGCATTCAATTTGATTGGTTGTTTTACTGCAAATCAATTTATTAATAAATTTTTTACGATTTTGAACATTAATCACAGCATGAAAGTTTCTCTGTTGTCTTACACCAATGAAATAATGTCACAGCAATGATGGCGCGCAGAAGAAGATTCAAGCAAAATTAATTCATGTTTTTGATGTCTTTCACCTTGTATCTGTTGCTGATTGTGGCTGAACCTTTAACTAGTTCTCTCTGCCATGCCTTATCTAATTGGTGCTGATTGTGGTTGACGCTTACAAGTTCCCTCCGACAATTGATTAAAATTGCTTGATTCATTATATTTTGACCCTCCACTTATTCTTGAATAATATAAATAGGAAAGGAATGGAACTTCTCACTTCCGGGTTGATGACAATCTAATCCATCTTCATCTTCTAAAATTTCCTTCCAGGGATGATATCATCTTTAAAGACCCACTCAACAAATTCATCGTCGGCATCGACAAATACAAATCCGTATTATGGGCACTACGATTTCATGGTCGTATCTTCTTCAAGGCCTTATGGATCAATGTGCTGAGCATTTACCAACCTACCGAGGGAGTGATCATGTTGCGGTGGACGGTTCACGGCATCGCTAGACTTCCATGGGAAAGTCATGGCAGATTCGATGGTACATCAGAGTACAAGTTGGACAGGGATGGAAAGGTATACCAGCATAAAGTGGATAATGTTGCATTCAACTCGCCTCCTAAAAAGTTCCGTGTCAAGGGTGTTGAGGAGTTTATCCAGTCTCTAGGTGGGCCGTCGTCCACTCCCAAGCCTACCTGTTTCGAGATATCTAGTAATAACACTTGTACTACGAGATTAGCCCTGTCTGAGGCGAAGTTTACACCTTTGAGAGAGTTCAGCCTGAGTTCTGAACAGTGGAGAGAAGAATTGGGGACTGTGGAGGAAGTATAGGTTGCTGCAGATTGTTGATTTTGTTTTGTGGATGCTGAATAAGAGACTTTTTAGAGGAAGATGAAGTGGATTTGTTATCATGGCATGGTTGGCCTTTTTGTGCTGCATCTACCTCGCATAGAGAGAGTTGTAAATCAGTGTGGTAGTGGGAGGAGTTGTGTTTATATACAAACTTAACTTCTTTTGTGTATGT
Organism: Limonium bicolor; assembly: GCA_023374045.1. Taxonomy (NCBI): domain Eukaryota; kingdom Viridiplantae; phylum Streptophyta; class Magnoliopsida; order Caryophyllales; family Plumbaginaceae; genus Limonium; species Limonium bicolor. The sequence goes on along the minus strand of CM041777.1, from coordinate 163,332,099 downwards.
TCTTGTAGATAACAGTGTGTGTGTTATTTGTATATATGATCAATTAGTCGCCATTCCATGTTGCTTTTATGAATGAATGAAGCCTCTGTAGCCGTCCCAGGGTGCTTTTTTTTTCTAGACATTCTTAGGCTGTTCATCATATGATATATAATGCATAGTTTGGGAGAAAACTAGAGAAGTGTGGAATAATGCCAATTTTCTAGTTGAAGTGAAAATGAGAGTATTAGTGAGGGTTCTTTTGTCCAATGTACGAAGGCAGCAATTGAATGAATGAGCGGAAACAGCATTAGTTGAGAAAGGCATTAGATGCCCAATGACCAACAAGTTGGAATGTAAACAAATTAAAGTGAGGCATCTGATTCTCTTTGAGTAGCTTTGTGTTTGACATTAGTAATTATTAACCCACGTCGATCGACGTAAAGCTTTTGACAAAGTGATTAAGGATCAGATCTATTAATATTGTACTAATAGATTGGATCGAATAAAAAAGGGATGAATTAAAGTGGCCTTTTTCCTACTGGCCAGGAGTGGTATCGAATCAGGGAACATGATCTTTTATTTCCTTTTTATGATGATGAGACGAAGAGCAAATGATGACCCCATCTCTAGCTTTCCCATATATATAATTCACGTGGGGGTGTACTCATTTCGAATCTTTAGATAAGATTTATTATATAGAATATGTTACATATATCTAGCCCAATCATATTGCAGGTAAAAAAATGTAAAAAAAAAAAAAACTGGTAGTGGGATTTCATCATGGAAATAATATATAAACAGCGATAGTCAGAAACATGGGGAGAAAAAACAATTCAAACCCAATCTCAAAAATTACAATGAAAAAAAAGATGAGAATAGCCAGGAAGTGGATAGGCTAGCTACTCTGATTGAGATCCTTGAAACACAACTCTTTTTTTTTTTTTTTTGTAAAACCAAAAGGAAGCAAGTGAAAAAGAGGAGGTTTCTTCACATGGCTGTTGACACTTGACCGCAAAACAAGAGAGGAAAACGATGGAGAGACAAGGACAGGAGAAGAGCGCCTAATTGGTGGTAGAACTAATTATATTTGAAGAATGGAAACGGACGAGGGCAATGTGACAACCAAAATGGCAATTGACAGGGTTAGGATATGACATTTTTGGCGGTTAGGCAGGCATGTGGTCACCTTAGTTCCACTAAAAATACACTCTGTATGTATGTATCTTTGTTCCTGCTGTACATCTTTTGTCAATTTGGTGTTTTTTTTCCTTCCTTCTCTTTTTAAAAAGAAGTATTTGTGTTGTATTATGGTATCAAGTAAAGCAGCTGCATGAACGAGTAACATGAATTTATGTTTTAGGAGTATACCGAAAGAAATTAAAGAGGGAATTGTCTTCAATGTAAAGTATGGAGTAACAACCTTTCACCGTCACCGCCATCACCTCACCACAATCAGCCACCATAAACTATTAAATATTATTATTATGTTCTCTCTCTCTAGACAGCCCGTCACTGTCCCACTTTTCTTCCTGTTAATTCGTCTCCTTCTATTTCAGCTTCATTTCTCAGGAAGAATCGCTTCTCTCCCACTCTTCTTCTTCTGCCTCTCATCACTCTCTGCCTTTCTTTATTTTCTTCCACCTCTTCAAATTCAAGCACCCTCATCGATCTATCCAGAGAATTTAAAACATACCCACCAAAGTAGCAAAACCAATTACCCACATCACATTCTTGCCTCCTTATTTAGTTTTCATCCACTCTCGTCACCAGCTTCGTTCAATTACTTCCCTCTTCGTGTGTTACTTACTGAATTGTTTCATCTTCCAACATCTTCTAAATTCTCCTTGTGGTTTGGATTAGTCAGTGGTGGTTAGTTGGTGTTGAAATGGAGCAGCTCAGACTGGAGGAAGGTCCTTCCACTACTACGACAACCTTCGACGAGGCGTCTCTCGAACGGAGTAAAGGCTTTGTTAAAGCTTTGCAGGTCCCAAATTCTTTTCCTTAGGTCTAGTTAACTCATTTCATCTCCGAAGTGATGTAGATCTGTGTTCTGTTTCTTGACCAATTTGTGCTGTTTCTCTGAGTTTTTTTTTTCACTGTGTGATTCAAGTCGTGATGTTTATCACATACTACAGAATTTGAGTTTTTTTTTTTTTGTTCAACTTGGTCTTGTGAATGATAGGGTTTGTTGGAGATGAGAATTATTATGCTATGTTCATCCGAAATCATTGATTGGTATTTTAGGCCTTCATTCGTTCAATGAATACTCTGTAAAAGACTATAATAACTGTTGATTGCCAAAAATTCAAGTATATAAAAAGCGTACTTGTGAGGTGTGGTCCTAAATTAATAATGCCTAGAAAGTTCTGCGGAGTTATAAGCTTCGAAGACAGATAGTCTTCCTTATTGCTGTTATAGGATTCAGTAGAAAAGAACTGGGGTCAAACGCAAGACTAAGATTTCTATGATAATGGGAAGTTTGATGAATACTATACATTTGTTGCAAACCAATTGCCTCAAGCAATTAAAGGCTAATAGTGGTCGTCAATTATGCTAGTTTTTTAATCAATGTTGGCGGTGGTGGGCTTAGTTTTTGAAGTTAAATTACTCATGTTTATGTGCAGTCAATCTAACTCATACTCATTCCCTTGTTTTCTGCTAATTGTAGCTTAATCTGGGTTTTTGCAGGAACTGAAGAACTTAAGACCACAGCTTTACTCCGCTGCAGAGTATTGTGAGAAGTCTTATCTTCATAGTGAGCAGAAACAAATGTAATGCTAATTTGATGCTCCACTGAAACCTGATTTTCTCATGCTTGCTGTATCCACAAACGTGAATTCCTTTTTTTCTTTTAATGTGGCCATGTGGGTATAATAACAGGGTACTGGACAACTTGAAAGATTACACAGTTCGTGCACTGATTAATGCGGTTGACCACCTTGGTACCGTTGCTTATAAACTAACTGACATTCTTGATCAACAAACATCAGATGTTAACTCCATGGATCTCAAAGTTACATCCCTAAGTCAGGTGATCATCGTTCATCTGCAAAACAAAATCATAGCTAAAACTTTCACAGTTTGATGATGATGATGATAATAACTATCTTGTGCTGTTTTGATGAACAATTTCAGCAACTTCTGACTTGCCAAACATACACGGATAAAGAAGGGCTAAGACAACAGCAGCTACTGGCTATCATTCCAAGGCATCACAAGCGTTATATTTTACCCAGTAAGTGTATCATCAATTTCATCATAATTGATGGTTGAAAATATATCTTATCTTCGTTGGAGAAGTGATTTGTTAACATTCTATAAGTGGAAAACTTTTGTGTACTATAGAATCTGTAAACAAGAAGGTACATTTCAGTCCAACTGCACACAATAACCCTAGACGGATACACAGCCAAGCAAGGCCTCGTGTTCATCCAGCGGGTGAGTTTTTGTTTATTGTTCTTTTCCCCGCAATGTTTATTATTCACTGAGCGATCATTGAGCTGTACATACATGGTTGCTTACATCTGTTTTCTTTTAATGTCAGGTTCTCCTGGTTCTAAAACTCTTTCATGGCACTTAGCTTCCTCTGAGACTACGCCCAATTCAAAAGCAACTCAAAATTCTGCCCTGAGGTATGGGCATTCATCCATACTTAGCGTTTTTTAGTAAACCATGTAATTTGGGCGTTCTTCTGACATTTCCTCTTTTTGGTTATGCTTGCTTTCCTCTCCTATTTCAGCTCCGAAGTGGAGAAAACTTCTGTAATGTCCTCATCAGCATTCCATCTCTTAGGTAATACCCATTCCCCATATGTTTTTATGCTAGTGTACCCGGTGCAGTATGATAAGAATTCTGCATGCTTCATTAACATAGATAACGAAGAGAGTATCCAGACAAAATCCACTACAGCTCAACCTCAGCATTTAAGTAGAAATCCTGCTGTTCCATCTTCTGGTCTTACATACAAGGTACATTTACTCTTTCTTTCTTATATGGGAATGGGACGACTTAACTTAAGGATGAACTTCAACATTTATGATCTACTTGCTAATGATCATTTAGGATGGTCCTCCTCCGCGTTCAAGGCCACCACTAGCTAGGTCGTCTCAGAACACGTCAAGTGCTGCTCATAATCAGATCATCAGGGCCCCCCCTCGCACCAAAAGTATGCTGTCTGCCTTCTTTGTCAAACAGAAAGCGCCAAAGCTGAAGCCTGCAGGAACGGTGGCGTGAACAAAAGCGTATCAAAGATAGAAGGATAATCAATGTACAATGAGTACAAGTTTTGGATGGTGGAATACGAATATTCAGTAAGGTAACGAGCTGGAAAAACCCATCCATCCAGGGGTGATAACATTCATTTCGTTTTTTTGTTTGTAAATGGGAATGGGATATAATTGAATCACCGGTAGTGATATTAATCATTAATTTGTGTACGTACTTTAGAAGAATCTAAATAATAATTTGGAAAATTAGATGTTCGACTTTGGGGTTTATGGTACCCATATGTTTGTATATGTGTAATAAAATCATATCGCACGGGCTATTTGTTGTTCCATTTGGTACTATTTTACTTGTTAGATGTTTGCTGATTAGTAATTAACCCATCTTATTTTGCAAGTTATTTAAAAATTGTTCTTATTTGAGATGTTTTGATGGTGGTGATTTTATGACCTGCTGCTTCTTTACCCTAGTCTTTTAAAAAGTTATTGTTCTATTGACTAGTGTGACCGATTTCCTTTTGTTTTGTTTTTTGAGGTAAGTGTTGATGAGTGTTAGCTTGCAAATGAAAAGTCAGTAGGGAGAAAGTGAGAAGTAATTTGTTAAACTATACACAACTCAGGGCGACTACCAGTCAGACCAAAACTCACATTAGCAGGAAACACAACGATCATCCACGAGAATGTCCTAAAACTTTAATACACCATACAAAATTATCAACATAATATCCCACGAAGCCAAGAGCATCTTTGTCGTAACCATCCCAAGCCATATATGTCTGAAACCCAACGCCATTCGCTTGTTTCTAAGCCTCCATTCTCTCGCAATACTCCTCCCTTTCTTTCTCATCATTTCTTACGCCACTAACACTTTCAGAAAGAGAACCTAACCACCTCTTCAAATTCGACATCTGAACCAGCCATCCTTCTTCCCTAACAGACATTTCAAAATCTTCATCATCTTCTATCATAGCTGCTTCTTTGTCCATCAAGCCCATGCCAATCATTTTGTCCATCAAGCCCATGCCAATCATTTTGTTCTTCAAGCCAATGCCCATCGTTTTGTCCATGTCTTTCCTCAGGTTGTCCAGGTTTTCTCGCATCCATTCCTCCTTCTCCTCCTGACTCTTCTGATGATGAGGCCTTGAATTGTCAGACAAAAGCTCGTCATTACTTTGCATTGCCTCTGAAACGTACAGTACTCTAGAACCCAGATGATATGACTAGACAAACGAGAGAACAAACAGACTTCTTACCAATAATTTTTCCAGAACTCTACTGCAGTAATGTCGTCAACAACATACAAGAAGTTATCCATACCATCACCAGAAACAGCAGAGACTCCAACTGAAGTTACAACCTCGTAAAACGACTCAAGATAAAGTTCGTAGCTTCTGGTGAACTCCGAAGAGTAGGAAGTGTCGGAATGATCATATTCCATTTCCTCATGAAATACCTCAAAATCCCACATCCACTGCACCCAATAAAATTGCAACGAAATCCCTTCATCTTGACTTTCTAAAAAAGAACCAAAAGAAGAACACTGCTAAAAGTTTTTTGAGGATAAAAACTAAAAGCCTACCTCCAATGCAAAGTCGAGTTGAGCCACATCTGTTTTGTTGAACACTATAATCAATGGCAATTTGGTCTTGCAAAGAATGCGACAACCATTGAGCATGATGCGCATAAAGTTCCCGGGGCTTGCTGAGTGAGGCGTATCCACCACATAAGCAATGACTGTTGGAAATCTAGAGACGCAAGCCTCAGTGATTCTTGCACCAGAGGCAGACGATGCAAATATCTCAATTTGACCAGGTGTATCCACAAAAACATAATCATACTGATCAGCCATCATCTCAATAAGAGGAACAATCTGAGATATGACATCATCAAATGCAGAAACACAGAATGTTAGGAATTTAAACAAAGAAAGAAATTGTATTATGTTATTTAGTACGCTTCTCTATGCAGGAACATCCATTACCCCACGGACCACATAAATGAACTTCAGTATGTAAGTCTTGGCCACTCTTAGATAGGTGGCACAACACAATCTATAATCCAAACCAGCGCTTTAGCGTTTCCAAAAAGACACCCCATCAGAAGTTCTTGATGCACGGTATTTCCTAGAAGTTGGCTGCTTAAACTAGCCCCACAATCCAGTTCATTCCAACTTTTACTCTCTTTACTCCAACCTACTGATCAGTTGAATCTATCGCATGCCCAGGTTAACTATGGTATCCTGAATCACTTTACACAGATACAACAGTTTAAATGAAAGATCTAGCTTCACAGCTAGAACGTTGTGTCAAGGAACACAATATACATTTCCTCAATAACTCTTTTGAATTACCAAAAAAACATAAAATTAAGGGGACAGACTTTTTTTCCTACACTGCAACTTAAATGTTCTTAAAAGCACACAATAATTCATTTTCCAAAGATCAACCAGAGGAGAGCTTGCCTCATCAAATGCTGTAGCAAACAAATTCAGTGACCTCAAGATTCCCTCATTAGGGCCAAGGTTGAACCGCTTCATATCTTCGTTGTACTTGATAAAGCGCCTTATATCAATATTAGGATCAAAAGGAAGGGTCATAACTGCTGGGTCTAGATTAATAACGTAGCCCCGTAAATTGGATGCTTGGATATGGCAGACCAGCCGATGAAGAAATGTTGTCTTTCCACTTCCTGAAGTTATCAAGCTTCACTCCTTAATCAATGTTTTGGGATCTGCAGACAGCAGCAAAGTTTAGCAAGCTCAGAGATTACTAACCTGGCATTCCTACAACAATCACGATAACAGGTTTCTTTTTAAATCCTGATGATGACTCCGCAATCTGTAGTCTCTCCATTGACTGAGTAATGTCCTCTTTTTCCTAGTCGTGCAAATTCAACAAACAAATTTTAGTTAAGGATTAGATGTCTAGATAGTGAATGATGGAAAAAAAAAAAAGCAGCGTGCATCTCAGTTACCTTAGCTGTTGAGCCTTCAGAGGAACTTTGCATAGGCAATGGGTTTGATTCCTCTTTCACTTGATCTGTTTTAGGATTGGCCATGTCCAAATCAACATCCATCGCTCTTTTAGCTTCAGTCTACCTCAATGAAACAAACAACATATCAAGTGAATCCTCTACCTAACAAAACTATCCCACTAGCCTTGCAATTATAGAATCATATTTGAAAGAAAAAAAATTGTACAAACAAAAACAAGAAGGTGAGGGGATCTAAAAGACTAAACACGGGATTTCAATGGCATCTCCCTGCCAAAAAATCTGTTTAGTCATGGAAATCCACAAGAGACTTACAAAACACATCTTTCCGAGCTATGAACCAAATTAACCGTCTACCAACACTCTGTACCAAATTTCAAGCTAGTTTCAACAAAAGCTATCCATTCATCCACCAGCTTCCTGGACTCGAAGTACAGTTGTCAAATGGCACCCATTGGCCACCATGGCGCTATTGCCGTCTGGGTAATACAGCAACCGCCATAAGTGACACAGCTCCTAGCTAATATGATACCACAGCCCCACAATAAAGTTACAGGTCACTTGTTCCACCTACTTTGGAAAAAGAAACACTAAGCAACTCTAGCTCATCAAGAGAAAGTTCGGTTAAATCTAAGAAACCACTACTGTCTTCTTAAAAAAAATTCCGCAAACAACTATCGCCGACCTATTACCAGCTAGCTGATGAAATAAAAATGTGGAGTATGACTCGTGGTGTCCATTGAAGCAACAACTAAGAGCCCAATCCTTCGCTCCATTTAGCAAGCAATTAAGGCATCCACAATGGTGAAAGTGGATTCCACCCACCAATAAATATTATTTTATTATCTTCTCTCACAATCTCTTACTTACTAGGTTCTCTAAAAAGAGTATCTTAGTTAAGAACCCCTCTCACATCCACTCTCCTCCACTTCATCATTTTCTTTTTTCTCTTTTAACATTATGGGTGGAATCCACAACATTGTGGACGCCCTATGAACCAAATTCTTCGTACTAGTTCGCAAGGAATTGAAAAGAAGTGTAACGGAAAGAGGAATTGATAGCCAAAGAAATAACGGTTAATCAAGCAAAAGCAGCCAGGGAGAAGAAAATGCAGCCATGATCAAACCCTAAGATAGGTAAACCGACGTCCAACTCAGCTGCGGCGAGAACTGGTAGCGGCAGAAGCAGGCAACTTCAGGCACAGAACGAGAACCGAGGGAGGCGACTGCCAGGGAAATACTTTGGAGAGAGTCCAGCGCGCACACGGTAGAGAGTCGCGGCAAATGATCAAAATGCGAGAGGGTTGCAGAACGAAGGTGGTAGTGACCGGTGGTTTAAAAAAAAGCAGAAAAAGAAAACAAAAAGAAGGTGGTAGTGACGGTTTTGTTAATCAATGGAAAATTAACAATATACTAGTTTTTTATTTGGTAGGTTACAGTAATTTTTTTAAAACGTTGTCACAAAATCTTTTTAAAATCTTTTTATTCACAAAAAAACCTCTTTTTCTCATTTCCCTCAAGTCGTGCGTTAATCCTTTGGAAAATGATTTTTTTGTCCCTGATCCCGGTTTTTTATTTTTATTTTTTTTAAAATGCACCGCTTTGTTTTTAATGACTACTTTTTTTGAAAATTTTAAAGTTCATAATATATCCCTTATTTCAAAGTTCATAAAATACCCTTTTTTTTACCTAGCGTGTTGTAACAGCTAGTTTGTCTTTTTAACAGCCGGTTTCAGTCTAACAGATCTTTTTTCCCTATATAAGCACCCACATTTCATAGTAATTGAAGACAAACCCCATACCAACTCTATGGTCATATTTACAACAAGAGTCAATGAAAATTTCAAACCATTCATTGCAAATGTGGAATTCCAGCAAATTTATCTCTCTCAAACCCAAATTCGGTGGGAAGGGCGTACTATAATTGCTGGATTTGTAACTTCTTCCAATGATGGGCAGTGGTGATGCGGGATCGCCATAACCCTCATTCAAAGCCAAGGCGTGATGGTGGTGACAGCTCGTACTCAAGCATGGCAGCATCTTCTTCTAGTGTTGCCTATGCTCTTTCTGAAGCTCAGAATCAGGAGAGAATGGGAGCTGATGCATTTCTCATCAACAGAATGAGAGAGGAAATAAAGAAGGAAGTCAAAGAAGAGATGAAGCAGAGCATGAAGATGTGGTTTCTTTGGGTTTAGTTGTAGTTGCAATTGCAATTTTTATCCATAAAATATAATGTAATTTCCATTGATAATGCAGAACTACCATCTTTCTTTATTGTTTCTACTACTGCCACAATATGACATTAAAAACAGAACCGATAATCAAGGGCCAAACATACCAAAATAGGCCAACAAACCCACACCATGAAGTACCAGAATATTCCAAATCGGTACTGAAAAACTAGTGCCAAACAGATACCACCCTAAACAGATATCACCCTTTACGCAGTAACACTAGAAAATCCACCAAAAGTACTACACATTAACAAAAACAGGCCTACAAACTGTACCCATCACTGCGCCTTGAACTACCAAAATAAAACAACAAAACTAACCTAACTATGTAGCAGCACTAGAAATGAAACCATCATTGTTGCCTCTATTTCTTTGTTTTTTCCTTGGACTTCTTGAAGTAGTAGCTGATGGTGCCCTTTTTCTGCGTGCAGCCTGAGATGATTGTCCCTCCTCTGTTTCTTGTGTGCTATTCTCTTGTTGGGAAGCACTCATTTTCTCCCTTGTGGTTGGTCCACTCTTGCATGTTCTCTTATTATGCCCGATACAACCACATTTTGCGCACTTGGTGTTTGTTCGCTGCCCTTTTTGTTTTTCATTTTCCTCCCTCATTCTCTTTCTTGGGGGTCTCCCAATCCATCTCTTCATTATCAGATGTTGGACTGTAGGGATGCCTTCAGGTGGCGACGGTCAGTATTTAGTGGATGGGACAGGTTGAATGTTGTGCTCATATGATGCTTTGTAGCTTCTCAAAGAAAAGTAGTGGACACATGATCTAATGGATCACCTCCGAACAACCATATCACCTTTATGGCATGTCTATAGGGGATACCTGGATGCTGCCACCTCCCACATGTGCATTCCCCCTTCTCCAGATCTACAGCCAACTGAGAACTACTGTCTAACATTTCAAAGTTTCTCCTTCTCGATGACCTGGTAACGCATCGTCTAGTTTTCTTGTTTTTCAAGGACCTTTAGTCTTTTCACAATCCCAGGACAAATGTTGTTTGCATTCCACTTCTCTAAGGCTTCTTGTCTCTCACAATGTCTTCCCATTAGCTGAGTACGAATCCCTGTCATACACAATTGGACACAGTTAGAATATATGACCAGAGACACTAGTATAACATGGATTCTTTACATAGTTAGATCAATACCTTCAAGTAAAGAGTAGATTGGTTTAGTCATGTGAACAGTCAAAGTAGCATTGAAACCCTTCACAAAGTTTGATGTATTGTCATAACATTTAATCTGCTTACACAGAGTCGGTTACACAGATGTAAAGGTTTAGACAAACATTAATATCACAAACATTGGGTTTAAAATTGGCTACCTCTTGGTCAAACTTGTGTTGTGCCCAGCACTCTAGGGATGTCGCTCAGATAGCTAAATGCACCACGATCCATCTCTCTTATGCGTGCAACTGCTTTGCCAAAACTATACTCGGAGAATGCATTTGCAACAGACCAAAATGTTTACCTACATAACATAACAAACTTGTCAACATTAAACCAACTCACTAATTAATGACAGAAACAGTTTGATAACACATAATATTTAGATCATTTTTGGACCTGGATGCTCTTTTCTGAAATTCACGTACAAGTGTCGGCAACAATACCTGCTTTGGCTTCGTGGAAACCAATTGGTAAGAGCTTGATCGATTCCCTACGAGTAAAATAAAAGTCGTTTTATCAAAGGTGTGGAAATAATATATAGAACACAACTGGGGGTAATGTCCATAAAATACGCCTATTTATGTTTTGAACTTCACGAAATACCCCTAAGTGACAGGGGTATTTTGTGTACTTCAAAACATAAACAGGGGTATTTTGTGAATTAAGTAAAAGAAATAAGGGTATTTAGTGAACAATAAACTTAACCAGGGGTATTTCATGAACTTTAAAATTTGAAGAAGGGTATTTCGCAATACCCTGTTTAAGTTTTGTAGTTCAGAAATACCTTTAAGTGACAAGGGTATTTCATGAACTACAAAACTTAAACATAAAAAATAAGGGTATTTTATGAACACTAAAACTTTAACAGGGATATATCAACTTTAAAATGTGAAGAAGGGTATATTGTGAACTTTATAACTTAATGCTTAAATGTCAAAATTACCTTCTGCATGTCTGATATAAATGTCCAAGTGAGTGGTTCTTCAGACAACTCAGAAAGTACTCCCAAGTCTCGGTTCTCTCCTCTCGCATGACAGCGTACACGTGAATATCTTTTGGTTAGCATCTAGGCCCACAGCTGAAAGTAAAACACCTCCATAGTACCCTTTCAGATGACACCCATTTGTCCCTATAAGGGGTCTGCAACTAGACCTAAACCCTCTCACTAAAGCACCAAATGCAATGAAGCATTTGGTGAATGCGAAAGGCGGGGCAGTGGGGACTGGGCATTTGTGAAGGTTCTTGAGTTAGTTGTACGAAGGACTTCCACGTACTGAGGTATCAAAGTATAAGCATCGTCGTGGTTCCCTTCAACCAGTTGTACCCCCAAGGTCCTTACTTTATAAGCAACACCCCTACCAATCTCAATTCCATATCTGTCATAGCAAAATTGCTTTATGGTTTCTCCAAAGATCTAGGCATTAGTCTTTATTTCTGCCAATAGCCGACTTGTTATCCATCTGAATGTTTCCATTGGATTTTTTATCAGTTTGTCACATGTGTGGTCCCCGGAGATGGACCTTATATGCCAGCTCCTTTTGTTTGTGGTTCTTATTGTTGTTATGCGCCAAGGATAGTCACGAAAAGCACACAACCCTCTGAACCTTGCCTTAGCTGATTTATCTCTGACCAGATTAAAACCATTTTGAACGCAGTACTCTCAACGAAGTTTTCTTTGTCCATAAAAATCATACACTTCTCCAGTGTTATTCCTCCAAAGTCTACCTTTGTATGATAATGTCCCTTCATGGTTCTTGCTTCATTCCTCGCATCTTCATCACTTCATCATCCACACCATCCAAATCATTGGGACCATATGTATTAGTAGCTTCATCATCTTGACTTTCTTTGTCACCTCTGTATAATAATGTCCCTTCATGGTTCTTGCTCCATTCCTCGCATCTTCATCACTTCATCATCCACACCACCCAAATCATCGGAATCATATGTTATAGTAGCTTCATCATCTTGACTTTCTTTGTCACTGCCTTCACCAGGTTCATTATTTTCCCTAAAAACTATATCACCATCTGAAGAATCCTCATCAACTGAATCACCCTCTACTTCAAATGAACTGTCCTCTGAACTTACAACTTCACCAGTATCATCATTTTGACTTTTAACCCTAGCCTTTTCAGCCACATTTGTTTTGGTATCTCCATAGTAGACGGGTCCTCACTCACATTCAAATTATCAGTAGCGGACCCTTCATCACCATCCCTATTTCCTGCTTCACTTTGGGAAGCCCGCTACTTTACTGTTGTTGTAGCTAAAAGTTTTCTGTTGAGACTGCAATTTACCAATGTTAGTTCACATATTAGTATATCATTTATCAACCCACACTGATAAGAAATGACAAGATAAGTAACTAAGGTTATCAGAAGCACATACCTAGGGGTATTAGTGGCAAAAGAAGCATAAGACCTGCGTGGTGGTTGTGAGGATTGATTCTGGGACCGCTCAGTATTTGCAACATCTTCTTGAGCTTCGTTGATCTGTTGATCAACTGGCACATCTACTTGCACATTTGTTTGCACATCTACTGGCACATCTGTTTTCACGTATAATGGATCGTCAAACCCATCCAAACCATCAAAGTCATCTAAACCATCACCCTCTTCGATAGCAACACCAATATGTGAAGGAGAGACAGGGGGTGGTGTTAAGTCAAGATCCTTTAGTTTTGATGATAGCAAACCTTGTATTGTATATTTAACATGTTTGTTAAGCTTTGAAATTCAGATAGACATGCAAAAGAGTGGCTTCGCACGCAAGGTTGCAAGCGCACTCAATTCATGACATGTGCCCAACCAGTCGGGCACCTGTCTAGGAGAGCTCACGCTATAACTTCTAGCACACACAAGAAGTCAGGCATCACACGACCGTATCTCTTATGCTTAGGAAGTAAAATCAAAGACAGGGACTGCAAGAAGATCGGCATATCTATACAGACTCACATATTCACATTATCAACTAGCACATGACAAGAACATAACTCATTAATGTGCAAGAGAACAAGATAAGTCAAGGGCTATTAATCAGAATGATTACATAGCCATAATGAAGTCTAAGAGGGCATTTATGAGCATTAATGAGCCATACAAGATCAGACAAGTTGAGCACACAAGTTGAGCTCGACCAATCGAGAGAGCTGCCGCCGATGTGTTCAATCACAAGGCGACACGTGTTCTAAAGACTCCAGATCAAGTTGAAGACTCTCTACAAGTCTAGTGTGGTTGTTATGTGAAATGTAGGAGCTATAGTCGACTCCTAGAGTCTAGGAGTTTATAGGACGGTAGTTACATCTTAACTAACCGTATATATACTTGCATTTATGTCATATGTAAGCTAGCTTGCACAAGAGAGAAATGATAAAGAGATAACCAGAGCAAGTGTGAATCAGACTTAAGTGTGTGTGAGAGCTAGAGAGTTGGTGAGCTGGTCAGGACTGAAGTCGAGTGACAATGCTTTGTATTTGATAGACTGATCAGTCGGGAAGCGGTTAGGGAACAGTAGGCCGGCTGTCAGAAGAGGGTAAAGAACTTTGGGATATAGTCCTAAACTGTCCTGGAGTCCGTGTGTGAGGCAAGGGATATTGAGTGTATTTCTGTGTGTAAATTCTTAATCGAAATGGAGTTTCTAATTTAAGTTTATCTCGTGTCTTTCCTTAAACTATCAGGTCGTTTATTTAAGTCTACGATACGTCCACGATCGATCGGGGACGCATCAGATAGCGAGTTTCAATTAGTAGCAGAGCGGGTCTCTTCTAGAAAGCTAACTGCTATGGAAGACGATCAAAATGTCTCACGCAAGCCTACTAGCGGCAGAAGAAGGTTCAGCACCAAATCGACCACCACTCTTCAATGGAGACAACTACACTCACTAGAAGAATAAAATGGAGTTTCACATCAAGTCTGATGATCTAAGGATGTGGAGGGTTATATCACACGGTGAATACACCTTCTAAGATGCTCAAGGACTAGACATATCTGTTGAAAACATGACGGATGATCAAATTAAGAAGTTGGTATTCAATGCTCGAGCCGTAAGGATTCTACACTGTGCACTACTACCTGAGCAATACTCTAAAATAGCCTCAGCTAAAACAGCTCAAGAGATTTGGAAAACCCTTGAAGTCACGTATGAAGGGAATGATGAGATAAAAAAGACTCGCATTGAGTTGCTTCTCACTCATTGGGAGTTATTCAAGAAGGAAGAAAAGGCAAGCATTTCTGAAATGCATACAAGGTTCACCAAGCTGATCAATGAAATGTTGGTGCTTAGAAGAACTATCTCAAACGAGGATCAAATTCGGAAGTTCCTCAGATCTCTTCCTGCCTCCTTCGACAGCAAGGTCAATGCCATGCAAGAAGTCCATGATCTATCTAAGATGTCTTTGGCGGACATGTTAGGCTCCCTAATGGCGTTTGAGCTAAAACTACAACAACGAAACTTAGAAAGTTCAACAAAAGAAAAGGGAAAAGGCATAGCCCTTCAGGTATTTGAAAACTCTGAGATTGAAGAAGACAATGATGAGATGGTCCTCTATGCTAAGAGGTACTTTCGGAAGTTCATAAGAAATAACATGAGGAAAGGAAGAGAGCCCAAGGAGACTGACGATCATCACAAAAAGAACAATGACAAGTGTTTCGGGTGCTCCAAGCATGGGCATCACATCAAAGATTGTCCTCAACAATCCCAAGAGGACAACGACAAGGTTAGGAAACCTGTCTGAAGATTGTTCAACAAAGGGCCAAGGAAAGAAGCTTTTGTTGCTGCATGGGGAGACTCAAAGCTAAGCGACAACAATCAAACCTTAGATAGTGATCTCACGGAGGATGAGAAGGCTCACCTATGCCTTGAGGAAGTTTGCTTGATGGCACAAGAAAAGGACATGTCAGAATCAGAGGAAGAAGAACAAAACAAGGTAAACCACTCTAAACTTAGAAAGAAAATTCTAAAAGCTGGACTTCTAGGACTTAGAAAGTTTTCTCTCATACTAGTTGATCAACTAGAGGCATTAGAAAATGAAAATAAGGAACTCTCAGAGGAAAATGAAAATTTGGAGAAAGGCTCAGACAAGGATTAGGTAGAAAATCTTATGAAAGCACTTATGAAATTGCAAATCGACTATAGTGAAATTCTTTCTGCTCATGAAAAGATGAAATTAGTTCAACAACCTGAAATAGATGCATTGATTGCTGCACTTAGCACAAAAGAAAAAGAACTCGCGTTCATCAAAGAAAAACATGCGAAGCTAGAAGCTATATCTAGGACACCCATGTGGAGAAACAAGCGATCGGTCGAGTATCAGTCAGGGACCAGTCGTAGAGGTGTCTACAACCTATGCAGACAACCCGGTCATCATGAAGCCAAATGCTGTAGAACGCGATTTATGAGGCATTGGCAACTCAAGAAAATAGGACTAAAACGGGTAGTCAAAAATGATTCTAGAATAGTAGTTGATGGTGGAAATGGGTCCAACCTTTATGTGGACCCTAACCCCACACCACTAACTTGATAAATGCAGAATCGAGTGGGAATGGACCCCTGCTAGTACATCGACAGTGGGTGCTCTAAACACATGACAGGAGACCAAATGAAGTTCTTCTCACTCGAACCAAGAAGCCAAGGAACCGTTTCCTTTGGCGATAACAAGAAAGAAAAAATCATTGGTGCAGGTAAGGTTGGTTTTACTTCAGATTATGTCATAGATAATGTCAATTTAGTTAATGGTTTAAAATTCAATTTGCTCAGTGTATCTCAAATATGTGACAAATGCAATTCAGTTCACTTCTATTCTACACATTGTAGCATAGTAAGTAAGAACAATGGTAAAGAGTTGTTAAAGGGAAAAGGGTGGAAAAATGTTTATGTAACTAGTTTGGAGGATATTGACAGTCCAAACCTTCCATTCTTGACTGCTTCAATAGATGACTCCACACTATGGCACAAAAGACTTGGGCATGTTAGCATTTCCTTGTTAAGAAATCTTGTCAAGAAGCGGTTGTAAGAGGTCTCCCTAATATTAAAGAATCTGAGATCAATCTTTGTGATGCTTGTGTTAGAAGTAAACAAACTAAGACTTCTTTCAAATCAAAGAACTTAGTAAGTACATCCAAGCCACTTGAATTACTTCACATGGACTTATGTGGACCTATGAGAATCAAAAGTTTTGAAGGAAATTGGTATGTGTTTGTAATTGTTGATGACTACTCATGATTTGTTTGGACACTCTTCATCGTCTTTGGAAATTTCAAGTCTTTGCAGGAAAAGTCCAAGTACAGCTCAACCATAAGATCAAGGCGCTTTGGTATGATCATGGGTCAGAATTTGAGAACCAATCATTCATGGATATGTGTAAACAACATGGAATCAATCACACATATTCAGCACCAAGGACACCCCAACAAAATGGGGTAGTTGAGCATAAGAACAGAACATTACAAGAGGTAGCCAAGGCCATGCTATTGAGGAACATTCTTCCTTAGGTCTTCTAGGCAGAAACAATGGCGACTGCATGCTACATCACAAATAGAACGCTCATACAACCTATCCTCAACAAAACACCCTATGAGTTAATCAAGGGAAGAAAATCAAACATAAGTCACTTTAGGATCGTTGGTTGTAAATGTTATGTCCACAACAATGAAAAGAATCCCCTAGGAAAATTCGATGCCAGAAGTGATGTGGCCATCTTCCTTGGGTACTCTTAAAGGAGTCAGGCATACAAAGTCTACAACAAAAGAACATTGAAGGTGGAAGAAAGTGTACATGTGGTCTTTGATGAGGCTGAAGTTCATAAGGTCAAAGAATCTAAAGGAGATGAAGAACTTGGATTTCATCTAGCTGATCAAGATCACACAGATAATCCCAAAGATGAATCACCGTCCAAGGAAAACTTGCTCGACAGGTCAGCGACAGGTCAACAATAGGTCAATGAAGGGAACAATGATGTCAAAGATCCTCTATCACCATCAACCATTTATCAATCTCGTACTCTATACAAAGATCATCCATTGGAGAACATCATTTCAGATATCTTCAAAGGAATTCAAACCAGAGCACCAACTCGAGATCTTCTAGCCTTCTCAACGATAGTTTCACCCATTGAACCCGAAAATATCAAAGAAGCTCTTCAAGACCCAGACTGGATTAAAGCAATGCAAGAAGAATTAATTCAGTTTCAAAGATGCAAAGTCTGGCATCTTGTGCCTCATCCCTCACATCAAGGAGTATGCAAACGATTTATTTGGTATATTAAAAGCCTAGAAATAATCCTAGAATTCAATAATTCAATAGATCGTCAGGTTGCAAAAATCCCAGTCGAAATAGTATAGCAAATTATGAAGCGACCGGGGTGTCAATCCACGGGACTTGATGTGGTAAGTCTAGCCTTAGATAATGGTTAACTCAAAAAGGGGTTTGTTTTGGTTTTGGGTTTCACAATTAGCATACAAGAAAGTAAATAGTAGATAAATTAAAGCGATAGTCTTAGGAGTGTGAACGGTACTCTAGGTTCAGGGAGTTGTTTCACTAGCTAGGCTCTGCATATTCTACTACTTGAGTGGAGACTTGGATCGGCTTGTAATTCTCAATTGTCTATTCTGTATTAGGTCTTAATTCCAGATAGCTCATCTAGACAGGACATGTAGTTCTAGTCTAGACCTAGCAAGTATATCTAGATGGTTTTATTGCACAGAATTACTAGTCTGGTTTTGGTCCGGACTAAAGCTCCTAGTGACTAATGTAATCTATCCGATTGCAATTATCACAGGTAACAGGTTAATAAGACCATCAATGCTAATCACCTTATCTGATCATAACATGATTCGAGGGCTTATAATAAATTCATGACGTTTATTAAAAGCACTTAAAAGCATTAGCTTGAACAATCCAAATTGTCTCAATAAAGCAGTAAAATAATGCAGAGTTTAACTAATTACAACATCCCTTCCCCTAGAGTAAATCCTTTTAGCTAGACATAGCGATTATATCATAATGAGAGAGGTTGAGAGAAATCATCTTTACGAAGATCTTCTGCTCGCTCCGTCCTTTGTCCTTGCGCTGTGCTGGCGAAGGTTTGATCTGGTGATAATGGAGTGAACTCGGTGAAATGGGCGAAGTAGATTTTTGGCGAGTTTGGGTGTCCGGCTGACGAGGGTCGGACACAGAGTCGGACGTGAGATGTCCGGATCTGTCTGGGTCGGATGTGATCCGGACGTGGGTGGAATGAGTGTATCCGGATCCGGACAAGGGTCGGACACGGCTAAAATCTGGTGAATGGATGCGGGATATGTGTGTGGGTGTGAGCGAGGTTTACGGAGGAATTTAGTGAAATGAGCAGATGAATCGTGAATGAATGGATTAGTAAGAGGAGAGGAGACTGTGAAGTCAGGTACGAATTGGAATGAAGGCTGTGTTGAGTTTTATAGGATTAGAATCAGACATGGATTAGTGGAAGTTTGGTAAACTGGTGAGTGGGTAACTTGATTGATGCATTGATTGAGCATGGAGCGTTTGTAAATTAATGGCAGCGCCGCTCTCCTGTCTTCTTAATGCGCCGCCTGATAATTAGCCGAAAGGCTAATTATCTGTGCGTGCGTTTTTATTTTTCAATTCTGTGTGACGTCCGGATCGTGTCCGGATCCGGACGTGACACAGAGTTTTAGATCTGAAATGTGAACTCCGGATTTGGAATTTTTTAGGTCACGTCCGGCTCTTGTCCGGCCAAACAGATCCGGACAAGAGACGTCCGGATTTGTGTCCGGCCAAACTTATCCGGACAAGACCAATTCTTGTGTCTCTTCTCCTGATTTGTTCCCCGTTTGTTGTGTTGTAATCCTTATGATGTATATCTTTGTTTCCTGGGTTTTTCCTGTATTTAGCATATAAAATACATTAGTTCTTATCAAACATCAATCTTAGGAAAAACACATAATAAGTGGAAACATTGCCTGAATTGTTACAAATTATAAGGTATTTAAACCCTAAAAAGCCTATATGTTTCACACTTATCAACTTCCTCACACTTAAGCTTTTGCTTGTCCTCAAGCAAAATAGGAATAAGAATATCTCCAAAACCGTCAAATAATCTCAAATTTTAAACAAGTGCAGAGCGAAATCAAACAAAGTGATAAATGAAAGAATAATCTTGCTCTCTAGAGGTAGGTTTTCACAAACAGTGAAGCAAGAACGATTTTGTAAAAGCATAGAGAAACTAGATTGTAGAAAACAAGTTAACTTAGCTCGGGACTTTCCACCATTTTCATTCCTCTAACCTTTGGATGACAAGGGGTGTGAAGTAATGCCTTATTCCGCAATACCTTTCAACACCACGTACTCGTGATAAAAACAAAAACTGCAACTAATTTTTCTTTCACATGCAAAAACATTCTTCTTCCAAGAATTATATACAAAACAAACGAAATATTGTGAATTGCAGAGTTATTCCGTAACCCAGACTTTTCTCTCTATCCTTGTAACGGTGTTGGGCCAACTATCCCAGATCACGAGACCTTAGGTAGATAGGTGAAAAGGCACCCTTAAGACTTAATAACCGGATAGACGAGGCCTGCTATTGTTAGGAAAAAAATTGATCAGTGGAGTACCTTGCCTTACCCTTTTCATTCCAAACATTCACTTCATTTCCAAAATCCCAAGCTAAAATAATCTGGTTTCTACAACTAGCCAATCTACCAGATTTTTAGTGAAAAGAGAGTATTTTTTTAAATTATACAATTTTTATACAAACCTCATCAAGCAAAAAAGATTCCTACGGTTTTCACTTTGATTTAATATCACTCGGTGTGCACAGGTATTTAGAGCAGCAAAAAAGCAAGTGTGTCATGAAAGAACAATTAGCATGTTTTCAGGGAAAGGTCTCTCCTTCCTCACACTTAAGATGAGCAATGTCCTCATTGGTCAAAGAAGAAAAACAGAGAAAAGAGCTTTCAAAACATGCTATACTCATAATAGATGCATATGCAATAATTAACCCTCAACGCAACAAAGGTGGAACATCAAATAAGTTAAAGGTGGAACTGAGACTCCCCTGGTGTTATGGATTGAGGAAGATGTTCTTCCTCACACTTGAAGTTTGGCAGGGGTCGAGAGATTCCTCATGAGTCACAGACAGTATGCGTTGTTTACAGATTAAAAGTTACTAAATTTTCACTGGTAAGTACAACCACAGAATAAAGTGCATTAACTCGAACTACAGAGAATATTTGAATCGAATGAGTTATATTTAGAGAAAGAATACTCCTAATAGTTTAAGCTTAGCAGACAGTCGCAAGTAGCGTGGTTCCATTTCCTGTACTTATAGCCGTTTGTTTCGCAGTAGAGTTGACATGTTAAGTATTTATTTTAGAACGCTGCACTGCTCAGAGAAACAAGAAATTTAGCAATTAAGAATTTTTAAAACACTGCATAATATAACATTACCACTTCACCTGCAATCTCTTGTTCTACCGTTAGTTCGAACAAACAAAAGTAAAATAAATCAAAGAAAAAGAAAAGTACAGAAAAAACCAACAAAAGAAAAGAAAGCAGTAAAAAAAAATAGAGTGGCTGTCACTGAGGCGGCGGTGGTGGTGGTGGAGGTCTCGCTCCCAACTGGGCAATGAGCATCTGCATGAGCTGGTTGTTCTGGGCCTGCTGAGCGGATGCCTCTGCCATGAACCTAGCAGCCTCTCGGTGTAAACCATCACTGCGCTCTAAGCGCTCAGTGATCGTAGTCTGGGCGTCGCGGATGGAGGTCTGCTCTGCCTGGAGGTGGTCCTGTGTCTGGCGGATGTCATCGATATGTCCCTCCATGTGCACCTGGCGCTGCTGGACATCCCCAAACTGCTGCTCCATACCCCCGAATCTCTGCTCCATCCTCTGCTGCTGCTGGAGAATGGAGTCCATCAAGGTCTGCATCTCAGGTGGGATGCTCATCACTGGGGCCGTGGGGGGCGCCATGGTAGCAGTGGCCGGCGTAGAGCTGGTGCTCGCAGATGTACCCGTGGATCCTAGGCCCGAGCTGCCCTTCGCCCAGCTGCCGTCGTCGAGGCGTAAGAAGCCCCATCTCCTGAAAGTCGTAAGGGAGATGGGTGTCTCACCCTCCCTCACCGCCATATCAGTGAAGATCTCCTCGGGGAGGGTAGAGACAAGAAGATGCTGGATGAAGATAGGAAAGATAGGGGCAATCTTCTTCTTCTTCGTCCACAGATATGTCACCACCTTATGCAGCTGCCTGAACATGACGAATGGGATCGAGATCTGCTGAGCTGGTGGATGTGGTGAGGCCAGGAGGTAGTCTAGGAGCACACAATCCTTGTCAGAAGCATCATTCCCAGCCTGAGGCCGGATCTGATGACTGAGGATCTCTGCTAGGGTCCTCTGGGGAAGGGAAGGAAGTATAGCATACGGGAGTACAGCCTTACTCTCCTCACCCCGTCGGCGAGTAGTACTCCCGACCTCTCGTAACCACCTAGTCTTACTTCCCCTAAGCGCGTCCTCCGTAAACTCTCGATGTGAGTCCGAATTATCCGGAAGAAGTAAAAGATCAGCAAAGGTCTCAGGGGTTACCTCCACCTGGAACTGGCGTACGTAGGATGTAATGTTGTGTGTCGTGTCTGACGCCACAACATTGGCGTAGAACTCGCGTACCAGCTCTGGAGAGAATACTCCCACGCCCATGCGCAATATGCTGGTGGCCCCAATACCCTCGAATATGGCTGTAAGCCCGGCCTCAGCTGCTGCCTTGTCGGTGATGCGCCTCTCGATGACGAAGGCTCCACCCCGATCGTACCAAGCCCTAGTGGCAGCAGAACGGAATCCATCCTCACGTAGTGGGGCCGGCTCTGACTGGTCGTCAGGGCGTGGGTTCCTCGAAGAGGACCCTCTGCGTGTAGAACCACCTCTAGTGTGAGCCATCTATCAGATAAAACACCAACAGTAAGAAAAGAGAAGTAACAGCCACACCAAAACCCGAAACCAATCGAGCAGCATGTTCGATTTGAACATATTCTTTCACACAGTTAATCTATGATTACCAAGCCATTAAAACATCTAAACATAGCAAACAATAGCTTGAAAAACCAAAACAGAACTAGGGAACAAATGCAGGAAAATTGCAAATTTTGTACATGTCCGGGTCCACGTCCGACCCTACTTAGCCGGACGCAGATCCGGACGCAGTAGAACCCTAGAAAATTCGCCGCGACAGACAATCTCTAAATTCTCCACATTTCACACAAAAATCGCCATACAGAATCGCAAAATTTCACACTAATCATCCAATTAACAGCATAATGCACAAAACAACTACTAATCAACCAGGAATCGACAGAAAACGATTATAATTTTGTAAAATCGAAAACCTGGATGGTTTTAGAGGTTGCGGTTCGAATTTGTGTGGAGAAAACTGTGGTGCTTTGTGGCGCGGTGGTGGGTCTGGTGGTCGGCGGCGTCGACGGTGCTGGGCGGCGGTGGTGGTGTTTTGGTGCGGTAGTGGAAGCGTAAGAAATGGTGGTGGTGTTTGAAGTTTACTGGTTCGCGTGTGTTGTCGGGAGGAAGAAGGCGACCGAGAAAAGAGAAGTAAGGAAGAAAAGAAGGAAGAATTTGACGCAGTTCGCGTCGGTTTTAGTCGTGTCCGCCTCTACGTCCGGATCCGGACGCAGCTAGGGTTGTGGTGACCGGATTTGTGTCCGGCTAAGTTGAGCCGGACACGTGAGAAACGTTTTTTTTATATATTAAATTAAATTAAAAACCACCACTCTAAAATACCTCATTCAAAAAATGAAACATTTCCGCAAATAATCAAATAAAAATGAAACACACGAAATACTGAAATTAAATAGCAAGAGTGTTTAAGGACTTCCTGATCTTTGGTGAACATTGCCTGATTCTTCCTCACACTTGAGTTCAGTTTAGCATTAGAGTGAAGTACCTTAAAGATTAAATCTGCAAAACTAGAAGAACTCAAGTGGAACCAGATAAAACCATTAGTATAAAGTAAGAGCCATGGCTTTTTTTTTTCAATTTGCTCAACAGTGATTAACACTCCTCTAAATAAGAACAAAGGAGGAAAATAATTAACTAAACCAAGGAAGAGATACAAACCGGTGGGTTGCCTCCCACCAAGCTGCCCGGAGTTAAAGTCTCTGGCTAGACTTTACAGATAAGGTCAAGGAGGGCCGCCACAGCAGCTAGCAATAGCTTTCTTTAGTCTGAAATACCATTGCGGGTGTGGTTTCTTGGATGCTTTGGGAGGCGGTGCTGCAATACAGATAGCAGAGATAGAATTTATGGAATTGGAGCTTTCAATCAAGGATATACCTGGTGCAGGAGGCTGAGAAAAGGTATCGCCTAGGTACTTCTTTAGTCGAGCACCATTCACTTTGAAAACTTCTCCTGTCTTGTTCTCTAGCTCGTAGGCACCATAGGTAGTGATCCCCACAACTTTGAATGGACCTGCCCAATGTGATTTCAACTTACCAGGAAAGAGGCGCAGCCTGGAATTATAGAGCAACACTAGATCCCCTACTTTGAATTCTCTCTTATGGATCATCTGATCATGGATTCTCTTTGTGCGCTCCTTATAAATTCTGGAACTGTCATAGGCTTGCTCTCTGAGTTCCTCGAGTTCAGATAGTTGAAATTTTCTTTTCTCTCCAGTAGTGTGCATATCAAAATTCAGGGCTTTCAATGCCCAGTAAGCTTTGTGCTCTAATTCGACTGGAAGATGGCAGGCTTTTCCATACACAAGTTTAAAAGACATCCCTATAGGAGTCTTGAAAGCAGTCCGATATGCCCACAGAGCGTCATCTAGTTTAACTGACCAATCCTTCCTTGATGCATTTACAGTCTTCTGAGGATCCATTTTAGCTCACGATTAGTCACTTCTGCCAGACCATTAGTTTGGGGTGGTAAGGTAATGCTACCTTGTGGGTCACCCCATATTTAGTCATTAAGGAGTCGAAGGCTCGGTTGCAGAAGTGAGCCACCGTCACTGATAATTGCCCTGGGCACCCCGAATCTGGTGAATATGTGTTTCTTCAGGAATTTCACCACTGTCTTGGAATCATGTGTGGCATGGAATAGCTTCTACCCACTTTGAGACATAATCCACAGCTACTAGGATGTATGGTTTCCATGAGATGAGGAAAAGGGCCTGTGAAATCTATGCCCCAAACATCAAAAAGTTCTACCTCAAGAATACCTTTCTGAGGCATCTCATGCTTTCTAGAGATGTTTCCCATCCTCTGACAGGGGTCACAATGGGAACAGAAATGGTGGACATCTTTATGTAGAGTAGGCCAGTAGAATCCACACTCTAATATCTTTGCAGCTGTTCTTGTATAACCATGATGGCCACCTGCCTCTTTAGCATGACAGAATTCTATTACACTCTGGATCTCCTTATCTGGAAGACATCGCCTCATCAAGCCATCAGCACAGATCCTGAACAGATAGGGATCCTCCCAGATATAGTGGCGGGTTTCTGACAAGAATTTCTTCCTCTGGTTATAGCTGTAGTCATGAGGAATTAAACCAGTAGCCAGATAATTGACTAGGTCAGCGTACCATGGTTCATCTACTTTTCCAATCTTGAACACCGTCTCATCAGGGAAGAATTCGTTGATTGGGATTCCATCATCAGGGATATCAAGCCTAGATAGGTGATCAGCAACTCCGTTCTGCTTCCCCTATTTATCCACAACTTCTAAATTAAATTCTTGGAGAAGTAAGATCCACCTCAGAAGTCTTGGTTTCGATTCATTCTTCTGAAAAAGATACTTGAGGGCTGAATGATCGGTGTGGACTATCACCTTGCTTCCAAGCAGATATGGTCGAAACTTGTCCAGAGCAAACACCACAGCTAGCAACTCCTTCTCTGTAGTAGTATAATTTTTCTGTGCGTCAATTAAGGTCTTGCTAGCATAGGTGATTACCCTCAGCATCTTGTCTTTCTTCTGACACAGTGTAGCGCCTACAGCATAGTCGCTTGCATCCGTCATGATCTCAAACGGTTCAGACCAATCTGGTGGGACCACAATTGGTGCTGAGCAGAGCTTCTCTTTGATAGTCTGAAATGCTGTCAAGCACTCCTCTGTGAACTGAAATTGATATCCTTCTGAAGCAGGTCTGACAGGGGTTTAGCAATTTTTGAGAAATCCTGAATAAATCTCCTGTAAAACCCTGCATGACCAAGGAAAGATCTTACATCTTTAACTGAAGATGGTGGGGGTAGCTTTTCTATTACCTCTATCTTGGCCTTGTCTACCTGGAGGCCTTCCTTGACACCTTATGCCCAAGACAATTCCTTCTTGTACCATGAAATGGCACTTCTCCCAATTCAGCACAAGGTTCGTGTCCTCACAGCGAGCCAAGATCTGGTCTAATTGCTCCAGACAAACATCGAAGCTTTGTCCATAGACAGAGAAGTCGTCCATGAAAACTTCGATACTTTTCTCAATAAACTCATTAAAGATCGCCATCATGCATCGCTGAAATGTGGCTGGAGCATTGCAGAGACCAAAGGGCATCCTCCTGTATGCAAAAGTACCATAAGGACAGGTGAAGGTAGTCTTCTCCTGATCTTCTGGTGCAATGGGAATCTGGAAATAACCACTGTACCCATCAAGGAAGCAGTAGAACTCTTTCCCAGCTAACCGCTCCAACATTTGATCAATAAATGGTAGTGGGAAGTGGTCCTTCCTTGTGGCCATTCAAGCGCCGGTAATCGATGCACATCCTCCAACCTGTGGTTTGTCTCTGAGGTACCAATTCACCTTTCTCATTGAGCACTGCAACTATTCCCCCTTTCTTTGGAACAACCTGGACTGGAGAACCCACTGGCTGTCAGAAATAGGGTAGATAATACCTGCATCAAGAAGCTTTAGTACTTCGGCCTTGACCACCTCCTTTAGATTTGGATTCAACCTTCTCTGGGGCTGTCTCACTGCCTTGTAATTTCCTCCATATGAATCCGGTGAGTGCAGAAACCCGGATTGATCCCCTTGATATCAGCAACTGTCCAACCCATGGCACTTTTGTTTCTTTAGCACCTCCAGAAGTCTAGTTTCCTGCGAAATAGACAAAGATGCAGAGATAATAACAGGCAGGGTGTTACCCTCTGCCAAGAAAACATATTTAAGATGGGAAGGGAGAGATTTAAGTTCCAGGGTAGGAGGCTTCTCTATTGAAGGTATGGGTCTTTGGATGGATCGATCCAACTTTTCTACAGCAGGAGAGGAGGAACGAAAGTATGATTTCCCTTGATTTAGCTGCTGGACGACCGAGGCCATCTCAAAGCTGTCTTTGTCATCCTCAATGGATCGACTTATTACCTGCTCTAAAGTGTCAGAAAACTTAAACAAAGAATTAAAAGAATCATTACTCCTATAGGTGTAGTCATCCTCAAGATCATAAGAATTATCAATTAAATCAGCAGAGAAAACAGCTTGAGAAGAAGTGTTTTTCTGCATCATCTTATTTATATCAAAGCTTAATTCTTCATCATGAAATTTCAAGGTAATCTTCCCCTTGTCAACATCAATAACAGTCTTTGCAGTTCTAAGGAAAGGTGTACCAAGAATCAGAGGTACCTCAACATCTTCATCCATGTCAAGGATCACAAAATCAGCGGGGAAGAAAAATTTACCCACACTAACAACTACATTTTCAACCATACCTCTTGGTGTGATCGATGATCTATCAGCTAACTGGAGTCTGAAATGAATGGGAACGAGCTCACCCGCATGAAGCTTTTTAAACATGGTGTATGGCATCAGGTTGATGCTCGCTCCTAGATCGCAGAGACCGTATCCGCAATCCATGTCTCCAATTGAACAGGGGATGATGGGCTGACCAGGATCACCACGCTTTGGAGGCAGCTTCTGTCGGATAGCTGCTGAACAGGTTTCGGTCAGCTGGATGGTGTCCTTCTCTTTATATTTCCTCTTATTCGAAATCAGATCCTTCACAAATTTAGCATAATTTGGCATCTGCTTAATCGCATCAATAAGAGGAATATTGATAGTCAGCTTTCGAAAAACATCTAAAAATCTTCCAAATTGCTCATCGAGCTCTCGCTCTTTGAGACGGTTTGGAAACGGAAGTTCTTTTGCAGATATTTTTCCCTTTGTATTTTTAACAGCAGTTGAAAGAGAGGAAGAAGGAATAGGAGCCTGGGTCTCCTCAGAAACTACCTCAGGAGGGGCAGGATGCCCTGATGGTGCACCGGCGGTATTAGAAAGAGGCTCGGTCTCCTCATCAGTACGGCTTCCTGCCACTTGTCTTTGATTAAGTTCCTCCCACTTCTCAGGGTAACTGCTGCTGCTTCTTCAGAATCCTCACAGTCTTCGTCTGAGACCGACACTGCCTTCAACTGCTCCTTTGGATTGGTTTCTGGTTGGGAAGGCAATGATCCAGAAGGTCTCTGCTGTAGAGGAATTTAGTCAACTGACTCATTGTTCCCTGCATCTCCACCATGGCATTCTCTAACTTCTGGTTGATTACCGTTTGCTGTTCCTGAGAAGCCATTAGTTTATCCACCATCTCCCTCAGGCTGGCGTTGTTTGAGCTCAACGATGGTTGCTGAGCTTGAGGCTGTTGTGGCCGGAATTGATTATATTGAGGCCTAACAAAGCCGGGTGGTCCCCCCTGGTTCGTCCTCTGAGGTTGCATTTGATGTGAGTTCAGTGCATTGTTCGGATTTCCATACCTCAGATTTTGGTGCTGATTCTGCACCCAGGGTTGCCTGTTGTTATATTGGCCTCCTCGGTTTGCCTCATCTCGGCTACTAGTGGGCAATCCTCATAATCGTGTGCATCCCCACACTGAGAGCAGCAAGCTTCGTTGGTACTTGTAGAGATTTTCTTGGCGGATTGCTTGGAGGTCGGCCCCATGGTGAGCTGCTCGAGCATTTTTGCCATGCTTCCCATCGTAGTCTTTATCTGTGCTTGCTCGGCGGCTAGCTGTTCCATCATTGGGTCTGGAGCTCGGGAAGAACTATGACCTATTGAGAATACTCGCCCTCCATTGCTGCTCCATTGGCGAAGCTCTTCACAGTAGGACTCCATAGATGCCATGAAGTCCTCCCCACTTTTTGCTAGCAGGTTTCCTCCTAGGGCGGATCTTATCTCGCCTCTGTTTTCGTCTTTTAACCCCTGGAAGAATCCCTGAGCCAATGAGGTGATGTCCTGACCATGGTGAGGGCACTGGCGAAGTAGTTCCTTGAATCGATCCCACGCCTCACAGACTGTCTCATTACCCATCTATCTGAATGCCATTAGGTCGGCAATCATTTGTCGTGTCCTGGAGATGGGGATGTACTTCTCGTAGAATTTGTCCGTCATCTGTTCCCAGGTGGTAATGATAGCTGGCGGTAATCGATGGAACCATTTCGAGGCTTCTCCAGAGAGGCTGTGCTGGAACAAGCTCAGTCTGGCATACTCCTCCAATCCTTGTGTTAAACCCAGGGAGTCCAAGTGCACTAGAAACCGATGTACATGATCTAATGCACCCGCTGGGTCGGCATCTGAGAATGCTCCTGCAGGATGATTTCGAACAACATTTGATTGGTGAGAGGGTTTTACCTTTTGCCAATCGGTTACAAGTTCTGCAGTTAGATTTGGCAGAACCATTGGGCCCCTTCTTGGCATGGCTGGTGGTCTTTTTATCCTTCCCATTGTGTATTGGGTCACTGCACCTCCTCCAATTTGATCATGATTTGCTGCCATATTGAAGTCAAGCTGCCTTCTTGCTCTCAGAGCTTGGAGGTAGACTCTTTCGATTTCGGGATCGAAGTCTGTATCTGGGGGACCAGTTGAACGCGTCCTGCGCATCCACTAGGTGCTTATAATCAGGAAGAGAAAAAGGAACAAAATGCGTGAGTTTTAGAACTAAAGTAATGAAAAACAATTGTATAAAATGGCACAAAAAAAAAATTAAAATCAAAATATATTACAAGATAAACAATGTGTTGTAATAAAGTAACAGATTAACCAAGGCTAGGGACTAGACAAAAGTCAAGTCCCCGGCAACGGCGTCATTTTGCAAACGATTTATTTGGTATTAAAAGCCTAGAAATAATCCTAGAATTCAATAATTCAATAGATCGTCAGGTTGCAAAAATCCCGGTCGAAATAGTATAGCAAATTATGAAGCGACCGGGGTGTCAATCCACGGGACTTGATGTGGTAAGTCTAGCCTTAGATAATGGTTAACTCAAAAAGGGGGTTTGTTTTGGTTTTGGGTTTCACAATTAGCATACAAGAAAGTAAATAGCAGATAAATTAAAGCGATAGTCTTAGGAGTGTGAACGGTACTCTAGGTTCAGGGAGTTGTTTCACTAGCTAGGCTCTACATATTCTACTACTTGAGTGGAGACTTGGATCGGCTTGTAATTCTCAATTGTCTATTCTGTATTAAGTCTTAATTCCAGATAGCTCATCTAGACAGGACATGTAGTTCTAGTCTAGACCTAGCAAGTATATCTAGATGGTTTTATTGCATAGAATTACTAGTCTGGTTTTGGTCCGGACTAAAGCTCCTAGTGACTAATGTAATCTATCCGATTGCAATTATCACAGGTAACAGGTTAATAGGACCATCAATGCTAATCACCTTATCTGATCATAACATGATTCGAGGGCTTATAATAAATTCATGACGTTTATTAAAAGCACTTAAAAGCATTAACCTGAACAATCCAAATTGTCTCAATAAAGCAGTAAAATAATGCAGAGTTTAACTAATTACAACATCCCTTCCCCTAGAGTAAATCCTTTTAGCTAGACATAGCGATTATAATCATAAATGAGAGAGAGTTGAGAGAAATCATCTGTTACGAAGATCTTCTTGCTCGCTCCGTCCTTTGTCCTTGCGCTGTGCTGGCTTGAAGGTTGATCTTGGTGATAATGGAGTGAACTGGGTGAAATGGGGCGAAAGTAGAATTTTTGGCGAGTTTTGTGAGGTGTCCGGCTGACGAGGGTCGGACACAGAGTCGGACGTGAGATGTCCGGATCTGTCTGGGTCGGACGTGATCCGGACGTGGGTGGAATGAGTGTATCCGGATCCGGACAAGGGTCGGACACGGCTAAAATCTGGTGAATGGATGCGGGATATGTGTGTGGGTGTGAGCGGAGGTTTACGGAGGAATTTAGTGAAATGAGCAGATGAATCGTGAATGAATGGATTAGTAGAGAGGAGAGGAGACTGTGAAGTCAGGTACGAATTGGAATGAAGGCTGTGTTGAGTTTATATAGGATTAGAATCAGACATGGATTAGTGGAAGTTTGGTAAACTGGTGAGTGGGTAACTTGATTGACGCATTGATTGAGCATGGAGCGTTTGTAAATTAATGGCAGCGCCGCTCTCCTGTCTTCTTAATGTGCCGCCAGGCTAATTATCAGTGCGTGCGTTTTTATTTTTCAATTCTGTGTGACGTCCGGATCGTGTCCGGATCCGGACGTGACACAGAGTTTTAGATCTGAAACGTGAACTCCGGATCTGGAATTTTTTAGGTCACGTCCGGCTCTTGTCCGGCCAAACAGATCCGGACAAGAGACGTCCGGATTTGTGTCCGGCCAAACTTATCCGGACAAGACCAATTCTTGTGTCTCTTCTCCTGATTTGTTCCCCGTTTGTTGTGTTGTAATCCTTATGATGTATAATCTTTGTTTCCTGGGTTTTTCCTGTATTTAGCATATAAAATACATTAGTTCTTATCAAAACATCAATCTTAGGAAAACACATAATAAGTGGGAAACATTGCCTGAATTGTTACAAATTATAAGGTATTTAAACCCTAAAAAGCCTATATGTTTCACACTTATCAGAGTACTTGGTACAAAATGGGTCTTTAGAAACAAAATGAGATGGGAGAAGTCGTTAGGAACAAAGCTCGTCTGGTAGCTTAAGGATATCGTCAACAAGAAGGGATAGACTTCCAAGAAACCTTTGCTTCAGTAGCAAGGATGGAGTCCATCAGATTACTAATTGCATTTGTTGCACACAAAGGAATCAAACTCTTCCAACTTGACATCAAGAGTGCCTTTCTAAATGGGTACGTCAAAGAGGAAGTGTATGTTGAACAACCTCCAGGTTTGGAGACACAAGAAGGAAAAGACATGGTACTCAAGCTTGACAAAGATCTTTATGGGCTCAAACAAGCTCCAAGATCATGGTACGAGTGTCTGTCTTCCTATCTTTTAGAAAACCAATTCAAGAGAGGTAAAGTAGATAAAACCTTGTTTGTTAACAACAACAAAAAGGACTTATTAATTGTGCAAGTATATGTTGATGATATAATCTTTGGAGCCTCTGATGAGAAATATTGCAAAAAATTTGAGGCATTAATGAAAAAGGAGTTTGAGATGAGTGATCTAGGGGGATTGAAGTTCTTCTTAGGACTTCAAGTCAAGCAAGACAACGAAGGGACTATAATATCCCAAGAAAAGTATGTAAAGGATTTGCTGAAGAGATTTGGAATGGAGGCATGTAAACCGTTTGACACACTTATGGCAGTTGGCACAAAAATGGGCATCACGATTGGTGACCGACCGGTCGACCAACGATCGTACAGGGAGATGATTGGTTCTCTACTATATTTAACTACTAGTAGACCTGACATCATGTATAGCGCTTGCTTATGTGCCAGGTTTCAAGCAGATCCAAGAGAAAGTCACCTCACAGCTGTGAAAAGGGTCCTACGCTATCTCAAGGGGACCATGAACCTTGGCCTCTTATATCCTAAGTTTACTAATTGTAATTGATGGGGTAAAACCTAACGACAAGTGTACCAGTCAATTCTAGCAAGTTTTAATCTTAGAGTATTCCCTAAGTATCGAACCAGAGGAGGCGATGTCTACTTCAAATCTTTACTAAACTAACATAACTAAAAAGACTAAATAACGAATGAATAACAGGAAATTGGGGGTTTTTGATTTAATGGAAATAAATGTTGTAAAAAGATTGATAAACAGTAAATAATGGAAAAATAATTGATTTAAAACTGATATGGGAAAGTAATCCCTGTTTACTACTTCTCCCTAGATTTGTAATTCCTTTCCCTAAGTGATTTTTTGAAGAATTATGAATAACACCCTAGAAGAACAGTGATTTACCTGTGGTCTCCCGCTCAGTAAATTATAATTAGCAAAGACCGAATTCTAACTCTCGTTATGAACTCACTGTTTACTAATTGCTTTAAGCACAATCTAGACTATTGGTCAGTTAGCAATTTAGAGGAATTACCATCTATATACTAACCGGTTCTTTTCCTGTAATCAGTTGAAAGCCGCAGTCGTCACTTATAAGCTAACAAATTAGTAATCCAATAATTGGCCAGATTAAAGAAGATTAAGGAATTCAGTAAAGAAAAGAACTTTATTCAATTGAATTGTAGAAAATCACAAAGGTACTGAAATAATCAATCTAGGGATACATAGCAAACCGGAATTAAAACGGAATACTCAGACATGGTCATGATAACAATGCTTGAATTGAATAGAACAAACTCAGGGACGAAAGAACTAGATGAAACTCTGATGTTCGAAGTCATCGTGAATTATCTGCTCTTAACCTTCAGTCTTTTCTTCTCTTTTGAACAATCTCCAAGATCTTCCTAAGCCTAACCTTTTTCCTCTCTCCTCTTTCTGTTCTTTGTAAAACTCCCTGTGCTGTGTGTTGTATATGACGTTCCCAAAAATCCTCTTCTTTATCTTCAATTCCCTTCTTTCCGTTAAGATACTGGCCGTGATTTATCTATTTGGTCCGGGACTTAGTCCATGTCTAAGGTCTCGGACCATCCTTTGAAATCGACCGAGAGAAGATCTTTAAGTGTGGTCCAGGACTTAGGATATGTATAAAGACCATTCTTCAAATTTGGTCGAGAGTCAAGCCTCGTTGTGGTCCGGGACCTAAGGTATGTATGAAGTCCTGGACCAGTCTTCAATGTTGGTCGAGAGTCTGGCTAAAGGTTGGTCCGGGACTTAGGTCCTGTATAAGGTCCCGGACCTAACCTGAAATTGATGGATAATGTGTTTTCTTGAGATTTTTACCTGAAATAACACAAAAACCCATCATAGAAGACAATTGCAAAATAAAACACAAATAAAATCATAAGGCGGGCAGTAAATAACAACAAATTAGGCATAATTAGACCCCATAGAAATAGGTAAATTCCCGACTTATCAGTAACATTGTAGGATTTTCAGATGCAGATTATAGAGGATCTATCACTGATAGAAAGAGCACGTCAGGAACAATATTCTTTGTTGGATCATGTTTGATCGCATGGGGATCAAAGAAACAACAAAGTGTTGTAATCTCAACTGCTGAATCTGAATACATAGCTGCAGCAAGCTGCTGTGCTTAACCCTTGTGGCTCAAACAACAAATTGGTGATTATGGCGTCAAATCAGGTACGTTGCCAATTATATGTGATAACACAAGTGCCATCTCTATTTCCAAAAATCTTGTGCATCATTCTTGTACCAAGCATATTGTCATTAGATATCATTTTCTTAGAGATTGTTGTGAAATGGAATTAGTTGGTTTAAATTACATTTCTACCGAAGACCAACTAGCTGACATTTTTACTAAGCCACTAAGTAGA
Source organism: Limonium bicolor (assembly GCA_023374045.1). Taxonomy (NCBI): domain Eukaryota; kingdom Viridiplantae; phylum Streptophyta; class Magnoliopsida; order Caryophyllales; family Plumbaginaceae; genus Limonium; species Limonium bicolor. The sequence goes on along the minus strand of CM041777.1, from coordinate 163,297,884 downwards.
GAAAAATTCAACAAGATTGTTCATGATCTTGGAATGATATTCATTAATCACAATTAGACCGTCTTTTGATTCCCACGATCGGTCACCGACACATGAGCAACACCTTTAACCTAGTCGTTCAGTAGTCAACGTACAGTTAAATGCATGGAAAACATGTCAAACGACTACTTGAAACAGATATTTCAGCATTTCCATAAAAGTAAGGATAGATTAGAGAGAGTGCAACAGATAGAAATGGGAAAAACTCAACAGAACGATGACAAACTGTCACAACCGCTGCCCGTTATGAATAGTACCGTTGGGACATGTCAGTGAGCGGACGAGGAGCGGTCGCCGACCGTTACTCGATATCTATAAAAGGGCGATGAGAGTCTTACTCTCATCACACTATTTGCCCTCACTTTCTAAACTCTCCAAGCATTCAAGCAGCTTCTCTTCTTCCTTACAAACACACTAGAGAGCTTTGTGCGAAAAATCCCTTGCCTCACAGCCACTCTAAGAACTCTCTCAAAGAGTCATTAAATTCCAGCGAATCCTCAGGTCAAATATGGCACCGAAATCTGCTCTTCGTTCCAAGAAGAAGGTTGTCCTCAAGGAAGCTTCATCAACACAAGTGGCCGACAGAACCACTCAGAGAATCGCTGCCCCCTCACCTGTCTAAGGAAGAGGAAGATAAACTTGTGCGTTGGGTGACAGATGAAGGCGAATTGCAACAAGAAGAGGTACTCTATATAAGCTTCCATCTGCCTAAGCTTCACCATCTCATTCAAGCCAAGATTCTCAAACCTAAAATACTTCCAACTCCTACCTCCATCGAAAACCAACCATGTCTTCTCCCACCCCATCACCAAAAATCGCCACCAAACACTCCAAAGCCAAAAATCCCAAAGTCCCAAAAGACCAATACCTTTCTACTGCTACAACGAGTCGCGTAACTCGCGCAACTCGTGCTTCCAAACGAGCCAAAACCCAGGAAGAAACTCCACAAAGAGCCCACTTAACACCCGAAGGAGCAACTCGCAAGTTGCACTTCACCGGTGACGAGGAAGCCACTCCCTCAGCAGTCGTCAAAGCTGTTGTACAACAGATAGAAGAGGAGGAAGTTCAAAGTGACGAAAACTCACAGAAGGAAGCTACAGCAGAAGAGAGGGGTCATGAAGAGGATGTGACCACCCAAGACTCAGAGGAGGAAGTGGAACCAGTCGCTCAGACTGCGGTACCAGTCGTAGACCGGTCGCCGACACCTCAAAGACCTGGTCATGAAGGAGAAAGCGACACAGAGTCACAGTCACCAGTCTTATACACGCTCCAAGAGCGTGAGCGACTGAAGAAGGCAAAAGGAAAAGAAAATATGGCTCCATCACCACACGCTCTAGAGCTGGAGGAGCGCGTCCAAGCCAAAAAGGCAGTCTCGAAGCCTCAGCCTCCATAATCCTTGAAGCGTCCAAGAAGATCAAGAAGTTAGAGCCAGCACTGATCAAAGCAGAAAACATCAACGACAAGTCCTATCCCGTCTTACCCAAGATGTTAGACATGGAGTGGATGGAGAAAATGGATCTTGGAAAGATCCTAGAGCTGCTGGAGTACCAAGGATGGGTGTCTTCCAAGAGCCTGTCACCATCTACACTGAGCTGCTCAAAGAGCATATGCGATATGTTGGACGACTCTAGAGTAACGAAGATGATGACTACATCATCTCCCACGTTCAAGGAGTCCACATCAACATCTCCCAGTCTTGGATCTGCAGCACTTTCGGCTTGGAACCAGAAGGGATGGTTGTTCGAAAGGACACAACCTGGAATGACTTGGGTCATCAAGGAGGGAATATAGTCCAAATGCTGAACAAGGGAGCCACCATGAAAAACTTCCACACTGTGGAGATGTCTATCCCGGACAGGGTCCTACTTAATATACTTACCCACAACATCACCCCAAGGAATCAACACTCACATCATCAATGCAAGAGACGTGAGACTGCTCTACGAACTCAAGACCAAGGAAAAGATAGATCTCTTAGCAATGATCATGCTCACCATAGAGGAGTGTCGATACGTAAACCAGGGTCTGGTGCATGGGGGAGTGGTGACCAAGGCGCTACAACAAAATGAAGTGGACATCGACAGGTTCCACGAATGCGCGCGTACCGCTCAGGACTACATCTGTTTAGAGATGTTGTCCAAGATGGGGATCAAGACTAAGGGAGACATGCTTGTGGTTGCTCAGAAGCCCACCAAGAGCGAGGACTCAAGGTCAGAGCCTCGACCAACTACAAGGACATCAGCACTCAAGAGGAAGCGAAGTCTCTCACCAGTCCATGACAGGTCGGGGACCAGTCTGGATACTTCAGCTCGGGATGTTCTAAAGAGTGTGAGAGTTACTCTTACAACTGTGCAGGCTGTCTCTAGAGAACCAAGTGTTCATCACATGGTTCAAGGAGCTATAGACTTCATAGACTCCCACCTCTAGCGTGAGTGTTCTTTGTCTCTTAGAGACATGAGTGAAAACCGTGAGAGAATTAGCTTTAAGTTAGATTTTTCTGTTTTCCATTAATGTTTTGCTGCCATTGACTATCTGTTTCTAAGTCAATCTTTTGATATGAATGAAAATGCAACTGTTACTTTGTTGACTTGAATGATAAACTTTGTTTTTGAAATACTTTATTGCATTGGCTGCTTCTTCCTTGATTAAAAAGTGCAAGTGATCAGAGATATTTAGTCCCATCCATTCCACTAATCCAATCTCCAAACTTGACACCTAAAAAGCCTACAAACATAGCCCACAAGACGTAGCACCTCATTTATTACCACTCACCGAGCAGTCGTTGAGCATATCTTCAAATGTTTATAAATACTTGCTTAGTTCATTTGCCACTCACGACCATTACTTCACATCTCACGAAATGGCACAAACTCCTCAAAGCTCATATAGCTCAAATGAGCAAACAGTCCAGTCCACCATTCGCAAGTTCATGTTCACAAAACATCCAAAGAAATACGTCACCCAAAGCTATGTCCAACCAAACTCCAACTCATTCACAGCTTGATCTAGAACCTCAAGTGTTACTCCATCTCATATTAGGACACCTCACTGCATGAAGTTCACAGTAGATTCTGAAGAGTCAGACCTTTCCACCACAGCTGAATCACCTTTGTTCAAAGCTTTTTCGGAGGATGAACCTTATGGCCTAGATGTCACCGAATGGGATACCCAAACACGTCACTCTATCTAGCTTATCTCGATCATAGTTATAGTTTGTAATCTATGGAATATCATGGCCTTTTCAATAAATTATGTTGTGTAGTTGCTCCCTATTTTTGCTGTATGGAAAAAGGGGGAAATAAAGATATGTACTTGTGACTTATGACTATTTTTCTTGTGTTATGTAACTACCTTAGCAGAATACTCTCTACTATGGTTATGGTATAAAAGCTATCATATTTTATTGTTCAGATTAATCTTTCAACCTTTAACAAACTCAGGGGGAATTCTTCTTAGGGGGAATCTCTCGAATTTTTGAGTTGGCAAGTACATATGATTTTGTATAGGTTGCCATCATCAAAAAGGGGGAAATTGTTAAGTCAAGATCCTTTAGTTTTGATGATAGAAAACCTTGTATTATATATTTAACATGTTTGCTAAGCTTTAAAATTTAGATAAACAGGTAAAAGAGTGGCTTCGCACGCAAGGTTGCAAGTGCACTCAATTCATGACATGTGCCCAACCAGTCGGGCACCAGTCCAAGAGAGATCACGCTAGAACTTCTACACACACAAGAAGTCAGGCATCACACGACCGTATCTCTTATGTTTAAGAAGTAAAATCAAAGTCAAGGACTGCAAGAAGATCGACATATCTATACAGACTCACATATTCACATTATCAACTAGCACACGACAAGAACATAACTCATTAATGTGCAAGAGAACAAGATAAGTCAAGGGCTATTAATCAGAATGATTACATAGCCATAATGAAGTCTAAAGAGGGCATTTATAAGCATTAACGAGCCAGACAAGATCAGACAAGTTGAGCTCGACCAATCGAGAGAGCTGCCGCAAACGTGTTCAATCACAAGGCGACACGTGTTCTAATGACTCCATATCAAGTTGACGACTCTCTACAAGTCTAGTGTGGTTGTTATGTGAAATGTAGGAGCTTTAGTCGACTCCTAGAGTCTAGGAGTTTATAGGCCGGTAGTTACATCTTAACTAACCGTATATATACTTGCATTTATGTCAAGTGTAAGCTAGCTTGCACAAGAGAAAAGATATAGAGATAACCAGAGCAAGTGTGAATCAGACTTAAGTGTGTGTGAGAGCTAGAAAGTTGGTGAGCTGGTTAGGACTGGATTAGAGTGACAATGCTTTGTATTTGATAGACTGATCAGTCGGGGAGCGGTTGGGGAACCGTAGGCCGGCTGTCAGGAGAGGGTAGAGGACTTTGGGATAAAGTCCTAAACTGTCCCGGAGTCCGTGTGTGGCGCGAGGGAGATTGAGTGAATTTCTGTGTGTAAATTCTCAATCGAAATGGAGTTTCCTGTTTAAGTTTATCTCGTGTCTTTCCTTAAACTATCAAGTCGTTTATTTGAGTCTACGATACGTCCACGATCGATCGGGGATGCATTAGGAGCGCTAGCGAGTTTCAGTGGGGTTGATTGAGGAAGTGAATGTGAAGGAGAGACATGGGTACTTTATGATTGAGGAAGCGAATGTGAATGAGAGACAGAAGGTGTGGTTGAATGAGAAATCAATTGTGAAGGAGAAATAGGGGTGTGGTTGAATGAGGTTTCAAGTGTGAAGGAGAGATAGGGGTGATAGATTTAGGGTATCTAGCGCTGGTTCTGTAGGGGCATTATCTATTATTTCAATGTTATTCAATATGCTCAACCTGAATGAAGGCTTCTGGGAACGGTGTGGTCATGGGTCGTCTTCATCTAGGTTTACAACTGAAGCCTTGCCAGGAATTTCCACTTCGTGATATGGTTTGGCGATGGAAAATCCTGAACATCCTCGACATTAACTTTGACTTCGATCTTCTTCCGATGCTCATGCAAGATACGTTGAAGGGTTTCATCGTTATCTATAACTACTTCTTCGTCATCTTCAGGACTAGTAAACTTGAAAATTGTGTTTCGAGGAGGGAGAGCAGTGAGTTGTTTACTAGCTTCAGCAAGAACGTTGAACAAGAACTGAAAAAAGTCAGTCTTGGTGCATCCTTGTCCATGACTCTGTACTCCCATATTTTGTTGCCTTGGTGGAAAACCACCCCAAAAGGAAAAGACCTCCAGCTCTACCCATTTTTGACGATGATAGAGAACTCCGACGGTGAATGAAGCAGTGCGACAGAAAATAGAAATCAAACTGTAAAATTTGGTGAACGACTACAGTGAAGGAAGAAATCGAGTAACGATTGATTTCATGGGTTGAGGAAATGAAGGAAAACTGAGAGAAGGTTGATCATCGTTGATGAGAGAGAAGAAGGAAACAGTACTTTTACAGTAATAGTAAATTAGGGTAAACCGGGGTCAGGGGCAAAAATGTCATTTTCTAGGGGGGTTAACATAGTACTTGATGGTCATTAGAAAAAAAGGGCATTCTGTGAGTTAGGAAAGATTTTAGGGGTATCTTGTGATAAAGTTTCAAAAAATGGCTATATTGTGAATTTTCCCTTTTATCAATTTCCGAAAGCTACAACATATGTAATTATGTTTCTACAGTGGTACAGTTTAAATATAAATGGATATGTTTTATAAGTTTATAATACATTTAAAAAATTAGTATATATATTTAGTACAATTTTTGAAAATTATAATTTAATTTATACTTTTATATATACATCAGTACAATTTTTATATACTAAATGTACAATTTTTTATATATCAGTAGTTAAAGTTGTATAGAAAATGTAAATAATGTTATATTTTACACTCGTCAAGTATAGTGAAATTGTACAACGCACCCATGAAGTTTGTAAGATTCTTTGCAAACCCGGTTTTGTCCCTGCTTGAGAAATTGATATATTGTATTGCTATATTTGGGAAACGGCTACACTATGTGATGTGATCATGTGTTTCCAATGTAACCTACTTGTGTACGGTACACCCGATTGTTATTTATAGGCCTAAAACTTATTACAAACATTGAATAAAGTTGAGCTCTAAAACTGGGCCTATTTCGTCGATGGTGTTTAACTCACTGTTGGGCTGGTCTTCGTGGGCTCTTATCCTCCCGATGGACTAAGCGATATGAGAGCGAAGAAGTTGAAAATGGGCTATCGAAATTGGCTTAGTCAGAATATCTACTGAAATACCCCTAAAATTTTAGAATACAAATATTATAAAGTTTACATGTATATTGCAAGTGTGGAGGGTGATTTTTCGGTATGAGGGGGGTCTATCTAAATATGGTTCTTGACTGAAAAGCCTAGATCCTAAAATGCCATTCTGTGGAGGGTGAAAACCCGTTATTCTGACATCCCTCAAATACCTACTCTATCGTCCGTCTTTCCTAGAAAGCATAAGGGGGAGTATTAGTGAATACTATACCCGCTCTCAATGAGCTCCACGCGAACTGATGCCTCTGTAAGGCGGAATTGACTAGAGTCGCCACCTAGTTTGACCTATGATAACTAGGAAGGAAGGTCGGGTTCTAAGAACCGTTAATTGACTCTGAGATTGTTGCCTATGGATAGAACTTATCTGGTCATACCAAAGATTTTGTGTGGGTTCGCACTGGGTTACACCCCTTAGAAGTGGCAACGACCACGACTTGGGATTGGTGCCCGAGGAAATCTCGGTCTCCAATTGTCGGATTACCTTCTTTCAAAACCCTATTAAAGAGATTCATTTAAAAGTCAAGGATAGGATTAGGATGAGAAGAAAGAGAGTGGATGAGACGAGCTTTTCTGCTAAGCTAGCGCCAAGAGGAAGAATTGGTGAATTCGGATGAGTATAGAATGAAGATCTGGGAAAGTCTGAGGTTGAGTGAATAGACAAGACTTGAATTCTAATGGTTTGAAGTTTGTGTAAGGTGATGAAGGTTTGAGAGATATGAGAGCCACCTTTGAAAGGGAAAAGGGTTTTTTTATTTGGAATGGGGTCACACCCTATGTGGGCTGCCTACGTACTCAACCCCCTGTCGAGATCAGACCTTATGTAGTTTCGGCGTTTAGGATGGTTGAGTTTTTTGAGGTAATTGAGGGTTGGAAGTGCATGGGGTTGTTTGAAGGTGAGATGGCTAAGTGCAAAAGGGTATTTTGATTGACGTGGGGTCACACCCTGTGAGGGGTTGCCTACGTACTCAACTCCCTGTTGAGATCAGACCTTACGTAGTTCACTACCTTTGGGGATTTGGGAGTTTTGGGGGTTTTTGAAGGAATTGGGATTTTGACCTTTTGGGTCTTTGAGGGTCAATGGGGTTTTGTGGTAATTTCGTGGGGTTTGATGGATTGTCGAGTTTGTTTTGGAGTTTGAGGTGCTCGACTCTGTAAGATATTTGAAATCTTAAAATGATGACGTCTATGAGACGCTCGGGTCTGTGAGACATTTGAGGCTTGAAAGGATTATCAAATTTCAAGGGGTTTCGGCTTTTTGAGGAACTGAGGGTTTTCGAGGTGTTTGAATTTGATGAGTCTATTGAATTGTTGAGACTTTCAAATCTGTTGAGCTGTAGAGACCTTCAGGTCTATTGAGCTGCTGAGATGTTTTAGTCTGTGGAGCTGCTGAGACGTTCGAGTCTGTGAAGCTGTTGAGACGTTCGAGTCTGTGGAGCTACTGAGACGTTTGAGTCTATGGAGCTGTTGAGACGTTCGAGGCTGTTGAGCTGCTGAGACCTCCGAGTCTGTTGAGCTACTGAGATGTTCGAGTCTGTTGAGCTATTGAGACGGTCGAGTCTGTTGAGCTATTGAGACGGTCGAGTCTGTTGAGCTGCTAAGACGGTCGAGTCTGTTGAGCTGCTGAGACGGTCGAGTCTGTTGAGCTACTGAGACGGTTAGAGATTCGAGATGCTTGACTTCAAGGAGTTTAAAGTTTTCCGGAATTTGAGATTTATGATGTTCGGAAATATTTGGGATTGACATGAGATTGAATTAAATTGGGAATGAAAAGAATTTTGAATTGAATTGGATTGAAATTGAATTGATTTTGAATTGGGATTGGAATGAATTTGATTCGGAATTGAAATTGAATTGGAATTGAAGTGGATTTGAAACTAAATCGGGATTGCATTGAGGCAATGAGCCGGATTTGAGCCTTAGATGGGCCATGTTCGGGCCTTGAAATGTGGGTCGGATTGGGCCTTTGAAATTGTGGGTCGGATTGGCCTTGAAAAATTGGGCCAAATTGGGCTCGGTTAGGTTGGGTTAAATTGGGTGGATTGGGCCTGGTGGGCTTTGGGTTGAATTGGGCTGAATTAGGCCTTAGAAATTGAAGTTGGAAGATGATTTGAAACTATGAGACAATTGGAATTTGGAAGGAGTTTGAAGTTTGATCTCGGCACTTTTGGAAGCATTTCAAATGCTATGTGAGGTTGAAGTGTGTCTAGTGAGTGTATGAAGAGTATCTAATGTTTAGTGCGAAAAACTTTGATTTCAAAGAATTCACGAAGGATATCTGGTTTTGGAGTATGAGGGGATTGATTTTGAAGAGTGTATGATGAGTGAGTATGAGAGGGATTGATTTTGAAGTGTGTTTGATGAGAGAGTTTGATTTTGAAATATGTTTGATGAGAGAGATTGATTTTGAAATGTGTTTGATGAGTGAGTATGAGAGGGATTGATTTTGAAGTGTGTTTGATGAGAGAGTTTGATTTTGAAATGTGTTTGATGAGACAGATTGATTTTGAAATGTGTTGATGAGAGAGATTGATTTGAAATGTGTTGATGAGGAGAGTGTGAAAGATATTGATTTTGAAGTAGAATTGGATTCGTTGGATTTTTAAATTGATTTGGAATTGGATGATTGATTGATTGCGAAATTTATTCTGACTTTAGAGGATGATTTGGAAAATTTTTAAGGGAAACGGGTAGTCCTCACATGGACCGTGTCTACGACCCGTATGCATTGAGGATACCCCCAAACCTAGAGTTTTTCTAAAATGGACCTTAAAGGTCCACTAAGAGGGCAACCTGATTGGCTTTCTAGGGCCACCTGTTCCAGCCCGTTTGGCTGGTTATGGACCGAACCTGAACAAAATTAGATTTGGGCCAAGAGTTACATGGGCCCAAACAGGATCAGTCCATACACTTATAAAATCATAGGCAAGGAATGATGAACAAATGATATGTAAAGATGAATTTCCAAGGCTATATAAACAAATATACATGCTGACATGGATTTTAAAAGCTTAAGTTATATACGTATGAAATGAATTTCAGAAGTAGTACGAGAAATGTATATACAAGAACGAATCATCAAAGCTATCCAGGTAGCGAATCAAAATTATTTAAATCTAAAACTCTCAAAAACTAACAAGAAGAGTCCTACTGTATGGGTTGCTAACCAATTGTTAGTCTTATCGTATTTACTATCTTTCAATAGTCAATCAAAGGATGAAAGCAAGAGAATAATACAAAGGTCATGGGATGAAATCTCAATAATGAATAAATCATAAGATTGCAACCGAAAGTAAAAACAACAAAAGAATTACAAATTGATACAAATACAAATAATTTTTTTTAAATAAAAAGCTGCTATGGGGGGTCGCATCGACGCCGCCTCACTTGAGCCGATAGGACCAGCAAGAAGTGCCCCAACCGATACACGTGTTTGAAGTGAAGACCCCGGTAGTCCTAGTTAAGGTCCATCTCCTTAATCCAGCACTTCCTTGTTCCTCAAGCAATATGTACATACCATAGAACAAAAACAAAGAGGTACGAGAATAATTAGTAATGAAATGTAAAAGGGTTGGGGTGTGTGCAATGGGATCATACGACCCCTTTCAATGGGAGGAAAGGGGGTAATCTAATCATCTCCCACACCCCAACCGAGAACATAGAAAAGAGTTTTAAGCTGCCAACAAATGCTAAGGATTGTAAGATAAATCAAGCATTGGGGTTGCTACTCAAATTAATTCATCATCTTAGATTGTAACTCAACCAAAGTGTAGTACCAAAGATAGGGGTTGTGAGTCATGTGGGATCATACCTAGAAGGGTTTATATCATTTCCCTCTAGATGAAAGATTAATGAGGAGCATCCAGCCAATGAGTGATTTATGTACAATTATAGCATAGGGCAACTATCACTCAATTCTATGTTCTTATCTAAGCGCAAAAGGGACAAATCATGTGCTAGTTTCAAACTGATTTCCAAACCATTATCAATGCGCAAGTTCCAGGCCGAAGCCACTCAATTTCCAAACCGAATTTACGGCGCAACAAGAGAGATCAAGCAAGAATGCTTGTGATAAAAATGAGACCTTTAGGGTTTTCAAACCCATGAAGTGGTACCAGGCCCACAGCACAATCATATGGTCTAGTTGCAAAGCCCAAAGCCACATCCAAGCCAAGCGAGACCACATGTACAAACCACAGTCCATTCCGATTAATATGAGTGTACCTCAGTCATAATAGAAAGTCAAAGTGTAAGGGGCAACTCATATTGAAAAGATCAAACGATAATATTACAAGTTACATAATTTCCAAAGCGGAACAATTAATGATCAGCAGCGACCAAATTTCAGTCGAACAAAACTGAACATAATTTTCAAGATCAAATTTAAGGTGCAAAGAGAAAATAGTACTGATAGGATTTCCAAACCCCATACGGAGAAACCACAAGTCCCAACAGGACATTAGTCAAGGTTATTCATGAAATCTAGTCCAGGCTCCATTGGAATGTACCTCCGTTAGAGTATGAAGCAAAAGAGATAGTCAGCAGTAATCACCCAGAAAAGATAGCACATATGATGGAGTCAGTTATCATTTCGCAACATAAATCCACCAATAAAGTCTGGCCACTTCAACAGGCCATGACATCCAGAAGGTCTAGGAATTAGCAATCAACCACCGTAAGACAAAATAGATAACAAACCAAACAGGAATTTTCGGTCCGGCAACCGAAGGTGGCGCTAGGAAACGTCAGTGGATTATTCTTAGCTCGCACAATAAAAGTGAAGCTAAATGAATGCATCAAAGTGCTATCAGCAACAACAGACAACCAGGGAGGTCAAACAGACCCTTCGAACCTTAGTTAGGCTGCAACGACTAGAACTTGGTCAATTTAGCCTTTTCGACTTATCATCCAACACAGTAATCTTAGAATTCAAGCTCTCAGTCCGATATTCCATCACAGAAAACATAATAGAAGCTTAAATTGCTAAAAGAATGGTCACAAACATGAATCTGCTCTGATAATTTTACTGAACACGCGAAGAGATTTACCGAATCAAGATCGACCATCCAAAAATTGCAAATTGGCCAAACAAACATGCAAACTGATCAAGTAATGTCATCGGACAGAAATATCCGCTAATTAGTAGTTGGGTGAGAAGAGATTCAGTTACCGATGAGGTAACAAATTCCTCAGTTTCGAAATCAGGAACAGCAGCGAGGCAGAGGATCACGACCAGGTCTGAATCGACCGAGACATGGTAAGCGAACTTCGAATTGGAAATGGCCGGTGCTCCACGAGAAGATGACGATGTGATTTTCCCATCTTTCGTGATGACCGAGGCACAATAAATTTAGGGATTTTACTCCTCAGAGGTGCCGAAACAAGAAAATAGCAAAGGGAGGCATGAAGCACTAGCGTTCCTTGCTCGACAGTTAGGTTGCAAAGTTTCCGATGATGATGAAAACGTTGGTGGATGGAATGAAGCAGGCACAGAGCATCGTTCCTTGTTGCCAGTCGGTTGCAAAATTACCGGTGGATGGGAATGAACGAGGCGCTGCAGGTATGTTCCTTTGTTCTCCAGTTTGATGGCAAAATTACCATGAGTAAGAGAATGCTGGGTTGAGCAGTATGCTCCTTGTCGCCAGTTGGGTTGTAACTTATCGTGGTTGAGAGAGTGGAGAAGGCTCAGAGCATGCTTTTGTGTTGCAATTACCGTGAATGAAAAGGAGAATGAAGGCATAGAACATGAGATTAATGGGAGAACAGAGCGAAAAGAAGAGAATGAAGGAGATGGTAGCGGCAGGCTTGAGCGAATTGAGGACAATACTAATCGAAGGTATATCATCGGAATGAAGAATCAGGGTTTTTTGGTCGAAGAGAGTGGAGGCGGGGTGCAGGGTGGAAGAACTCAATTCCGGAAAAACACGGTAGAATGTTGGGGGAAAGAAGATGATCGATCCGACTGCCCCGAGAAGAAGACGGCTACTGTTCTTTAAAAAGAGAGATGTGTAGGGTTTTTCTGACTTTTTTTGGTATGGGTTGCTGTAACACCCCAATCGTTAAATTCGTCATTACCTCTTAAACTGTCACAAATTGCCCTTACTCACACAGCGGAACTCTATTACAACGAAGGGTGATACAACGCCGTTAGCCACTCACGTGGCTAACCAGGCTTACTCAACTACAGCATCGGTCTGATGGACCGGAATAACCGAGTACTCAAAACAATACATTGCTCATTCATTACTAACTGAGTCACACATACAAGTCTCCATTCCAATCTTTACTATACCGAGTCTACAATATACGGATGCCGATAACATATTCGGTCTTACTCCTTATTCAAATACACGAGTAAATTAAATTCTAACTACCCATGCTAACCACCGGCCCCGTCCTATTCTCGAACAGTATCTTCTTCGGTATACCTGAAAAATAAAAACGATGCCCCTAGGGGCTCAGCTTACGCTGCATATGAAATTCGCATACCCCGCGTGCTAACCGGGGTACGCCGACTACTTTTGTCGAGAGCATGGAGTTCATTTTAATTCGATCAACATGCAACATAGCAATGCATTATATATGTATAATACACAAGGATTCAACAATCAATCATGGGATACAATCCCTAACTAACAGAACAAGGTTGTTAGTTGTATCAAATTACTCATAGGCCTTGAAGATTACACCTCACTATGCCCTGGTTACTTATTCAATAACTCACCTGCTCTCTCGGGTTGCTTATTCAATAACTCACCTACTCTCTTGGGTTACTCATTTTATTCTCACCCATTCTCTTGGGTTACTCTTTCTTATACTTTATCTCACCACACTCTTGGGTTACAAATACTCAAGCTCTTGTAGTTCTCGAGACACTCCTACGTCACGCTTGTTTCTCTTAATACTTTCTTAAGCCAAAACACATGGCTTTCGAGCATAGTTCGACTAGCTCCTGGAACTCTCTCTTAGTTCCTACTACTTTCACATAGGTCCGACTACTCTCGGACTTCTCACATTCCCATACACTCCTCTCTCGGAGTTATAATATAATTATGTATATTAGACTAGGAGCATCACTCTCGATATTCCTAATGATTTTGGGAACATTACTTAAGTTCGGGTAATCTTAGGTTTAAGGGTTACCCTTACATATCATATTCTTATACTTACAATTATTTTCTTATACCGGGTAAAATCCTCATATAGGAGGTCGACCATGTCAAGGGAGTTAAATGGTCTCTTAGGTCTCTTTTACCTTTCTTATAAGTTCACATCTTTGACTATCTCTAATCCTCTCAATGGAGGTTCACTTATCTTTCCACTCTTATTCGTTTCGTGGATTGATTCACATCGATTTTCTAACCGTTATCGGGTGTTTACTCAACCCGTACGTCTCCTCACATTCTAGTGGGTTCATTGGTTGCGTTATCGTTATACTTTAACTGATAGCTTGTGTGTTTGCACGTTTCCATTATTTATGAAACCACCCGATCTACAAGTTTCTAGTCAATAGCTAATCACTATGAGTCAGTCTATACTCTACGTTAGACCACACCGTCATACAAGTATGTTAGCTCATTCAACATACAACAAGACATACATAATCAAACAATGGATTATTTTCATGCTTTAGTCTTGATTAAGCCGGCACACAAACACACAAGTCAGAGTAACTCGGTTAGCATACGGGGCATGAGAAAATCATACCTTTCACCGGGGTTTTACTTTTACCGTGTCATCTCACCATGCTCGGTTCACACACGATCCACTGGTAATGTTCCAAACATTATTATTAATACTAATCTCATATGGTACATAATTATATGCTATTCCCGTACTTACCCCGTTATCCCGTTAACTCGGTTTTACTCTTGTTAGTTTGAGTTCTTACTTCTCACTCTCTTCTAACACTTTCTTCCACTTCTTAGGGCCTGTACTAGTCACCAAACAAGGCCTTAAAATCATCTAACATCATTAACATCGAAACCCCCATCATGAAAAGGCTTTAAAATACTCACGGGACAATTCTGGGGGTTGTCCGGGACATGGTACCTACCCTAAGTCCCGGACCAATACAAGATCTAACTTTCAGGTGAAATTTCACTATGGTCCGGGACCTTGTCCGGGAGTATAGTCCCGGACCAGTACTGGACATGTATTCTCGGCATGAATTTGTGGGTGGTCCGGGACTTTGTCCAAGGACCAAGTCCCGGACCCTGCTAAAACATGTTACAAGTGCAGTTTTTTAACCCCAATTCAACCCCTAATCCACACCTAATCATTCCCTAATCTTTCCACAAGTTTCCTACATGTTTAAACACCTTAAAACATGCTCTAAACCTCTTCAAATCATAGGTTTAATCCTCACTCATATTCTTCCTCAATCTCACAAAATTTCCCATTCTCATTTGCACTAATGCACACTTGCGCATTTTCTAACTTCTCTTGGCACTTGCATTATTGTTCTCACTCCATTTGACCATTCCAAATCATTCCTAGGCCAATGCACTTCTAAAACCCAAGTTCACTCCTTGTTTAACACTCTTGTTCATCTCAAGCCATTACAAGACTTTCTCACACACTTATGCTACAAATTTTGCATAATTCTCCCCTCTTTGAACAAGCATTCCCAAAGTGGTTTACTAACCCAAATCAACCTCCATTCATACCTAGCTAACCCTAGGTTATTCTTCACTCAAAAAACACTTAATTCACTTAGATTTCTACCGGAATTTCACCATAGTCTGGCTACTTTTCTAACATTGTCCAAACCTCATCACGTCTCTTAATTCATCCTAAAACTAACCAAACCCACAAGGGTTCTACCAGCACACATCAAAATCCATCAATACTCACCAAATCTCATCTAGAACCATATAAAGCGATATCTCAATTCATCAAAGGCATAGCTCTTAAATCAAACACTATATTTCACAAATGTTTTCTCACTTGCATTATTACTATACAAGCACATTACTACCATAACTCAAATGGGGTTCATTCATTTAATAACCCTTTCCAAATCCTAAAACATATAGGATAACACTAGGGTAGGTTTCTTACCTTAGATTTTTACATAATTCTCCTTTGCTCCCCTTCCTTCTCCTTTCTTGATTTTTGGTCAAGTTGGTCAACACACTTGTCAACCTCCAAGTCAATACCCAAAGGGGGAATTAGACACCAATCAATACACCTATGCTTGTTAAATAAGCTAGGAGGCAAAGAAAGTGCTTAGAGCATAAAATTGAGATTTACCTTGAAACTTTAGGATGACCTTTTGGTCATGAATCAAAGGATGACTCCCCATGAGCTTTGAAGCTTGAATATGGCTCATTCAGGAAGGAAAAACAAGGGAAATTGGGGAGTAAAAACCGGCCACCAAGGAATGAAGGAAAGATAAGATTTTGAGGTTTTTCTACCTTAAACCAACAAGGAGACTCCAAGCTCCAAAGAGTGGTTTACTCTTCAAATGCCCAAACCCATGAAGATGAAACTCCTCCATTTGAAAGCTTAATGAATCTTGGGCATGAGGTGGAAGTGGAATTGCCATGAGAGCTCTTGTTGCAGCTCAAAATCTCCAAAGGAAGAAGGACGAGGGGAGAAAAATGGATGAGAGAGGTGAGGGAGTTCAAATGGGAAGAAAGGAAATGAAGAAATAGAATCGGCCCCACATACTACTTAAACTAGAGCGTTTTTCATCTTTTACAGAAAACACTCGTTATTTTACCCGGTTTGGCACTATTCACTAATCGGGCCCGTTTTCGGAATTTTCTCGTTTCTTTATTTTTAATGGTTCTCCAGCTTCCATTAATACTTAATTATAATTATATAATCAATTATAATTTTTACGGGTCTGGTTGACCACTGAAAGTCACATTTTCGGGTTTTCTCGAGAAACGTGCTTTAAAACTCCGTTAGAGTTTTAATCCATTATTTGGATCCGTTTTCTTCGGGAATCACTCCCGTATACCAATTAGGCCTAACTAAGCCTTATGAATCCATCTCAGACCCTAACCGAGGTCATATACCTCCCATACCCATTTAACGCACGTTTTAGCGTTTTTCTCTTTTCAAGCGTTTTCTCTTTTCTTTTGGTTTTATTCTCTTTACCGATACTCCTTAAGCACAAATAGGCCTCTAAAATTCACATTAGAGTAATTTAATCACCATTTTTAGGTCCAGGTTATTAAAATCTACCCCCCTTAAGGAACTTTGCCCTCAAAGTTGGTGAATCTACACCGTTACTCACATAGATACTCTATGCCAAGGTCGTAATCTCTATACAACCTTAAAGACTCACAGGTCTATCTCTCTACACACTACACATACCACACACATATCACAGCATGTATAGCAATCAAAATACTCTTCTGTATCCTCTCCATAGAATCGGTCCGAAGACAAGAAGGCACTACAGTCCTCGAATCCATATGAGTAATACACTACTGATCCCTCAGGTACCGTCACATTGGACACTTACGCTCTCTGGTCCACGGCCGTTTCATGACAAATGGACACTCACTCTCTCTGGCACACGGTCCCCTCGGTTCTGATCAAAACGTTACACATATACATATCCTCAGGCACTCTGGTTGACTCACTCAACACAGGACATTCTCAGGGTACTCTCCCCATCCCGATGCCTTTGGAAAAATCACACACTGTCACCGCCCCAACTGGTTACTTTGGACCGCCGCACGTACGGTGCAATGGTTTCAAAACCATTTTTCGCCTTCATGCTCGAAGGAAGATCCTTTTTCAATTCCGTTTGAAAATTCTCTTTTTTTTTAAAAAAACAACATCACACAACTCCAAATCCAGTTTATGGTAGTTGTATCTTATCTTGGCGTGATTTCTTGTGACCACTTATAGGGAGCTTCAAGAATCATCCAACCCTGATGTGATCAACATCAGTGTTGAACTATCCTTCCACCCTAATTTGTGTTTGGTTTCCCTTGATCACTAATAGATCAAGTTCCACCTCCCACGTCAGTTTCAAACAATCAGATAGTCAAACATTTTAGTTTTCTATCTTTTACTCTTTCTAGTCATATTCATAAGGCAATCTATTTTAACTTATCTCAAATTCCTAGAACTTAGGTCATCTGTCATTATCATTGCTTCACTACTTTACCTAGGCATCCCATACTTATGGCCTCATTAGTCAAATTGTTACTCAATTTAAAACATTCATCATACAACTCCAACTGATGGAACTCACTCCATCAGTCATTCTCAAATAAAATTGCCTAGGGAACTCACTTCCCACTAGGTTACACGTCGGTTTCATACCGATTCATACTCATCATAACTCATGTCTAATCTCAATAGACATATACTATGGGGATTTTCATTCCCCAGGAGTTTCTCTACTCCTCTTTTCGTAAATATTATATACGTGTTACTCGCATCTCTCATGCGCAATAACCCTAATTACACAATGAATGAGTACATATGTTTATGTAACATAAGTTCCAATCATCAAACAATTTATTTTGTGCTATGCACATAGTAGTTTACGCACCCATACATAAAACATACTCTAAGCGGTTTCTCGCCCTACCCCCCATAAAAGGGGTTACGCCCGCGTAATCGGCCATATGTTATCACTAAACATTGGTTCACTAATTCGGCATCATTAAGTATTTAACTTCGATGCGGTTAATTAACTCATAACCGGGTTCGGTTCAAGCCTCTAAGGCTTCAAGGCATTTATGGTTAGCCATTTACTCACATTCGCCAGGTATACTTAACCTTTTGATTACGGCCTACTAGCTTCTGCTGAGTGACTTGTTAACTAGAGCTTAATTCTCCCTTTCGTTACACTTAGTGTGTTGCACATTACCTCTTTATCCCTCTAACTTGGGAATATGGTTTCTCCATCGTCGCGTGGTAACTCTTACCATATGCGAATTCGAAGGCTTGTAGATTATGTTTGTTTACTTGTTTCTGTACCAGAATTATTCATTGATACTTCACTACATTTACCATGCATCGGTCCTGGGACCTGGGGGTGGCCCACGTTCTTGTGCATCTTTGGCCAACGGCCGCACGGTCATTCCTCTAGGTTTTCGCTCAATAGGCTTGCGCCATGTTCTAGGCTTTTTGCATGATTGATATTTCCAAAATTCCTAGCTATCCCACTAGATCATTACTACACACGTGCAATAGCAAAACACTCAGTCCTACAGAGTGCAGAGGCGTAAACCCTTGGCAGTAAATCTCTTATGTGATAGGAATGAACATATTTCCTTTACCATCCTTTCTTATCAATTTGATATCATTATCTGGCTATACTCTTACAACAGTCGCTTGTTGCGTACCATGTTCTTACTCATTAAACAACATTTACTTACAAGGCATCCGCTACTACTTTAGCTTTCGCTCATGCATTGTCGCCATTTATACTATGGCTTTCCATTCACTTGGCTCAATAGCATACACTACTCTTTTAAATCTCTCTGTGCATTGCTTACTCTACCATTCACATTGCACACATGTTGTGTTTACCTCTTAACCGATTACTCTTTCGGTTTAGAACTGTTGCTATCAAGTTCTTCTTTACACACTATCTCTGTTCAAATTACTCCTTGGCAATAAACACATGCTCAAGTTTCCCTACACCGCTCTAGCGGTTCCACATTACATACTTAGGTGGTATCCATTCTCTAGAGGATTCACGCAATTGCCGCTCCCTAGGCCCCACAATAACGAGGGGTATCCCCATTGTAAGGTAGTTGTTCATTCTCCACAATTATCCTTCTACGAATAGTAGTTGGTTTACCAGCTTACAAGCCACATTGCCTTGACATGCTCTATGCGGGCTGCTTATACAGGTTTCTTATTCTCCATATGTCATTAAATGGTTTAGAGGTATTACTGGGCTCTTTTGATATGGTTGTCTCATCACACTTCCGTACATGGAAAGCCCTTTAAGTATCTTGATATTACTCCTCGCCCTTTGGCAATTTAGGGTGTTCCCTTGTTAAGTGGGATCCCCTTGGGGATCTACCCGAGTGTTCACTCTACACTTGTGTTCTCAACACAATGTTTCATTCAACTACTGTTGACTCCGGCACCCTTAACGGATTGCTCTTGGGTGTTAGTGAGTTGTGCCATTACATTTGGCCTGAACTCATAGGTACGTTCAGTTTCTTACCCCGCCTTGCGGTCACATACTTGAATTATCCTGTTTAGGGTTGTAAATTCTCCCATTCTTGGGTATACCATTGATTCTTCTTCCTTACCTCCTTGGTCAGGTCATTACTCTCTTCAGTGAGGTATGCTGTGGGAATTCTATCCAATTCATCAGACATTGACACGTTCATTTTAGGCATTCGCCGTATTGTTTACGCTGGGTATTCATCCCTGTTACCATGAATTTGCTTCGAGATTCCTGAGACATATTCAATGTCTCTACTCAATCCTCGGTGCTTCTCGCACTTTTAATTCTTTCCCGTCTTCTTGTAGTGGGTTCTTGACTCATTCGAGGTGTCCAACTGTTTGGTTTGAACTTATCTTATGGTCCGTAGTATGGAGTCAACTACTTCCCGTGTTCTGTACTCTACTTGTATACATACATGGAGTATCTTATTGATACGTTACCACTTACCCGACTAACTCATAACTGGTCTGTCCGGCCCGCAAGCTCCTTTGAAGTGCGGTCGTTCCATGTCTCGTTTGTGTACACTTGTAGTGTCGGTCACACGCCTAGGTGAAGTATTCTGTTGCCAACTCCTCTGATATCGTCCTATGATAACCTACCGTGGTTCTCTAGTTTGGTTTTAAAATTTGGGGGTTTTTGGAAAATTTTAGATCTGAAAGAAAAAATTTGAGTTTGAAAGTAAATTCTTCACGGCATTTCAATGCCGGTTGCTTCTTACCATATCTAGCGTCTCACCGACTGGTATTCTCTTCAATATAGTGGTCAGGCCGTTAGGCCTTTCCAAGGTTTCGTTTTCAAAATTCTTAAGGTTTGTGGTGCTATATTGGCTTCTCTCGCCATCTTGGTACTTAGCAAGTACTGGTCACTTGTTAAAATTCCTCTTGGTACTCCCGTCAGTACTGCACTTTCCGTGGCAAGTGCGCGGTACATGCGGTTTTTAGGTTAACTCATACCGGTCACGGTATTGTTCACATTTGTATTCGGTAGCCTTGTCGGCTCTTCCTTTGATCCTTTAGTTGGATCACTACTCCTCAGAGCTATTTCTCAATCATCTTGACATGGCTGTCATCCATTTAGGTGCTTCTCCACTCTCGGAGTTCCTTAATTACTCAGTGCTGTGTCGTTTCTTGGTGCTCGCTCCCACACATTTATCGTGGTTACCAAAACTTATTTTATTTAGGCACCACTTCTGTAGTCCTATTCGGGTATATCCCGTAATTATGTTACGCTTGTAGCAGTCTAAGCTATGCCCATTAGGTATTGCGGCCTATTCGGGTGTGGCAGAGTGGGTGTACCTACTCTTGACTAGATTCTTAGTCGGTTAATATACCGTTGGTGGTATTATTTAACTATGGCGGTCCGTGGACTTGTGTCCCGGTTTTCGTTACTTCATCATTTCCGCCTCGTTGCACGGTTGGTGTTTACCTTCCTACCGCTGCTCGGCCAGCCAGGTTCTCGTGACTGCTAAGCATGTCGCCCCAAGCTGCCACAGATTCTGGTCTCCTTTGAATAGGATGTCTCGATCTCCCACCCTTAAGTGCGGTTATTGTCATTTCAGCGGAATCCGTCTCCGGGATTTCAGGTTCTCAGAATTTACCGCATGACAGGTTCTAGTTCACATGGGTATACTTAACAACTGCCAGATCGCGTTTCCCCGCCTCTTTGGTGTTCTTTCCCGAGCTTTTAATACGGGGGTTGTGGAGGGCGGGTTTGGTATTGTAGGTATCCAGATCATACTGGAAGTTCCTAACTAGCGCATCTCTCACGCTACCACTCAACCCTTAGCCCTAAGTCTCTAATTCCTAACTCGGTATTTCCTAAGCTCGGTATTTCCAGTCATCAGAGCAATACTTCACTCTGATACCATATTGTAACACCGCAACCATTAAATTCGTCATTCCACCTTAAACTGTCACAAATTGCCCTTACTCACGCAGCGGAACTCTATTACAACGAAGGGTGATACAACGCCATTAGCCACCCACGTGGCTAACCAGGCTTACTCAACTACAGCATCGGTCTGATGGACCGGAATAACCGAGTACTCAAAACAATACATTGCTCATTCATTACTAACCAAGTCACACATACAAGTCTCAATTCCAATCTTTACTATACCGAGTCTACAATATACGGATGCCGATAACATATTCGGTCTTACTCCTTATTCAAATACACGAGTAAATTAAATTCTAACTACCCATGCTAACAATCGGCCCCGTCCTACACTCGAACGGTATCTTCTTTGGTGTACCTAAAAAATAAAAACGATGCCCCTAGGGGCTCAGCTTACGCTGCATATGAAATTCGCATACCCCGCATGCTAACCGGGGTACGCCGACTACTTTTGTCAAGAGCATGGAGTTCATTTTAATTCGATCAACATGCAACATAGCAATACATTATATATGTATGCTACACAAGGATTCAACAATCAATCATGGGATACAATCCCTAACTAACATAACAAGGTTGTTAGTTGTATCAATTTACTCTTAGGCCTTGAGGATTACACCTCAATATGCGCTGGTTACTTATTCAATAACTCACCCGCTCTCTCGGGTTGCTTATTCAATAACTCACCCACTCTCTTGGGTTACTCTTTTTTTATACTCACCCATTCTCTTGGGTTACTCTTTCTTATACTTTATTTCACCACACTTTTGGGTTACTAATACTCAAGCTCTTGTAGTTCTCGAGACACTACAGGTCTCCTACGTCACGCTTGTTTCTCTTAATACTTTCTTAAGCCAAAAGACATGGCTTTTGAGCATAGTTCGACTAGCTCCCGGAACTCTCTCTTAGTTCCTACTACTTTCACATAGGTCCGACTACTCTCGGACTTCTCACATTCCCAAACACTCCTCTCTCAGAGTTATAATATAATTATGTATATTAGACTAGGAGCATCACTCTCGATGTTCCTAATGATTTTGGGAACATTACTTAAGTTCGGGTAATCTTAGGTTTAAGGGTTGCCCTTACATATCATATACTTATACTTACGGTTATTTTCTTATACCGGGTAAAATCCTCATATAGGAGGTCGACCATGTCTCAAGGGAGTTAAATGGTCCCTTAGGTCTCTTTTACCTTTCTTATAAGTTCACATCTTTGACTATCTCTAATCCTCTCAATGGAGGTTCACTTATCTTTCCACTCTTATTCGTTTCGTAGATTGATTCACATTGATTTTCTAACCGTTATCGGGTGTTAACTTAACCCGTACGTCTCCTCACATTCTAGTGGGTTCATTGGTTGCGTTATCGTTATACTTTAACCGATAGCTTGTGTGTTTGCACGTTTCCATTATTTATGAAACTACCCGATCTACGAGTTTCTAGTCAATAGCTACACACTATGAGTCGGTCTATACTCTACGTTAGACCACACCATCATACAAGTATGTTAGCTCATTCAACATACAGCAAGACATACATAATCAAACAATGGATTATTTTCATGCTTTAGTCTTGATTAAGCCGGCACGCAAACACACAAGTCAGAGTAACTCGGTTAGCATACGGGGCATGAGAAAATCATACCTTTCACTGGGGTTTTACTTTTACCGTGTCATCTCACCATGCTCGGTTCACACACGATCCACTGGTAATGTTCCAAACATTATTATTAATACTAAGCTCATACGGTACATAATTAAATGCTACTCCCGTACTTACCCCGTTATCCCGTTTACTCGGTTTTACTCTTGTTAGTTTGAGTTCTTACTTCTCAGTCTCTTTTAACACTTTCTTACACTTCTCAGGGCCTTTACTAGTCACCAAACAAGGCCTTAACATCATCTAACATCATTAACATTCAAACCCCCATCATTAGAAGGCTTTAAAATACTCACGGGACAATTCTGGGGGTGGTCCGGGACTTGGTACCTACCCTAAGTCCCGGATCAATACAAGATCTAACTTTCGGGTGAAATTTCACTATGGTCCGGGACCTTGTCCTGGAGTATAGTCCCGGACCAGTACTGGACATGTATTCTCGGCATGAATTTGTGGGTGGTCCGGGACTTCGTCCAAGAACCAAGTCCCGGACCCTGCTAAAACTTGTTACAAGTGCAGTTTTTCAACCCCAGTTCAACCCCTAATCCACACCTAATCATTCCCTAATCTTTCCACAAGTTTCCAACATGTTTAAACACCATAAAACATGCTCTAAACCTCTTCAAATCATAGGTTTATTCCTCACTCAAATTCTTGCTCAATCTCACAAAATTTCCCATTCTCATTTGCACTAATGCACACTTGTGCATCTTCTAACTTCTCTTGGCACTTGCATTATTGTTCTCACTCCATTTGACCATTCCAAATCATTCCTAGGCCAATGCACTTCTAAAACCCAAGTCCACTCCTTGTTTCACAAGTTTAACACTCTTGTTCATCTCAAGCCATTCCAAGACTTTCTCACACACTTATGCTACAGATTTTTGCACAATTCTCCCCTCTTTGAACAAGCATTCCCAAAGTGGTTTACTAACCCAAATCAACCTCCATTCATACCTAGCTAACCCTAGGTTATTCTTCACTCAAAATAACACTTAATTCACTTAGATTTCTACCGGAATTTCGCCATAGTCCGGCTACTTTTCTAACATTGCCCAAAGCTCATCACGTCTCTTAATTCATCCTAAAACTAACCAAACCCACAAGGGGTCTACCAGCACACATATAAATCCATCAATACTCACCAAATCTCATCTAGAACCATATAAAGCAATAACTCAATTCATCAAAGGCATAGCTCTTAAATCAAACACTATATTTCACAAATGTTTTCTCACTTGCATTATTACTATACAAGCACATTACTACCACAACTAAAATGGGGTTCATTCATTTAATTAACCCTTCCCAAATCCTAAAACATATAGGATAACACTAGGGTAGGTTTCTTACCTTAGATTTTTACATATTTCTCCTTTGCTCTCCTTCCTTCTCCTCTCTTGATTTTTGGTCAAGTTGGTCAACACACTTGTCAACCTCCACGTCAATACCCAAAGGGGGAATTAGACACCAATCAATACACCTATGCTTGTTAATTAAGCTAGGAGGCAAAGAAAGTGCTTAGAGCACAAAATTGAGATTTACCTTGAAACTTTAGGATGGCCTTTTGGTCATGAATCAAAGGATGACTCCCCATGAGCTTTTGAAGCTTGAATATGGCTCATTCAAGGAAGGAAAAACAAGGGAAATTGGGGAGTCAAAAACCGGCCACCAAGGAATTAAGGAAAAGATGAGATTTTGTGGTTTTTCTTACCTTAAACCAACAAGGAGACTCCAAGCTCCAAGAAGATGTGGTTTACTCTTCAAATGCCCAAAACCCATGAAGATGAAACTCCTCCATTTGAAATTTCAAAAAGAGGGAATGATAGGGCATGATGAGAGGAGTTCAAGTATATAATTTATTTTACCTTTGGAGCTTAAATGAATCTTGGGCATGAGGTGGAAGTGGAGTTGCCATGGGAGCTCTTGTTGCAGCTCAAAATCGCCCAAGGTAGAAGGAGGAGGGGAGAAAATGGATGAGAGAGGTGAGGGAGTTCAAATGGGAAGAAAGGAAATGAGGAAAGAGAAGAAAGAAAGGTAATTACGTACCTTTTTCACTTTTCCCCTTTTTTGACTTTTCAACCCTTCTTTTTCTTTTTGTTATTTAGCTATTAGAGAGGGTCTGACTTGTCTAATAAAACCGGCCCCACATACTACTTAAACTAGAGCGTTTTTCATTTTTTACAGAAAACACTCGTTATTTTACTCGGTTTGGCACTATTCACTAACCTGGCCCGTTTTTCAGATTTTTCTCGTTTCTTTATTTTTAATGGTTCTCCAGCTTCCATTAATACTTAATTATAGTTATATAACCAATTATATCTTTTACGGGTCTGTTTGACCACTGAAAGTCACGTTTTCGGGTTTTCTCGAGAAACATGCTTTAAAACTCCGTTAGCGTTTTAATCTATTATTTGGATCCGTTTTCTTCGGGAATCACTCCCGTATACCAATTAGGCCTAACTAAGCCTTAGGAATCCATCTCAAACCCTAACCGAGGTCATACACCTCCCATACCCATTTAACGCGTGTTTTAGCGTTTTTCGCTTTTCAAGCGTTTTCTCTTTTCTTTTGGTTTTATTCTCTTTACCAATACTCCTTAAGCACTAATAGGCCTCTAAAATTCACATTAGAGTAATTTAATCACCATTTTTAGGTCCGGGGTATTAAAATCTACCCCCCTTAAGGAACTTTGCCCTCAAAGTTGGTGAATCTACTACCGTTACTCACATAGATACTCTATGCCAAGGTCGTAATCTCTATACGACCTTACACACTCACAGGTCTATCTCTCTACGCACTACACATACCACAAACATATCACAACATGTATAGCAATCAAAATACTCTTTTGTATCCTCTCCATGGAATCGGTCCGAAGACAAGAAGGCACTACAGTCCTCGAATCCATATGAGTAATACACTACTGATCCCTCAGGTACCGGTCATGTTGGACACTTACACTCTCTGGTCCACGGCCGTTTCATGACAAATGGGCACTTACTCTCTCTGGCCCACGGTCCCCTCGGTTCTGATCAAAACGTTACACATATACATATCCTCAGGCACTCTGGTTGACTCACTCAACACAGGACATTCTCAGGGTACTCTTCCCATCCCGCTGCCTTTGGAAAAATCACACACTGTCACCGCCCCAACCGGTTACTTAGGACCACCGCACGTACGGTGCAATGGTTTCAAAACCATTTTTCGCCTTCATGCTCGAAGGAAGATCCTTTTTCAATTCCGTTTGAAAATTCTCTTTTTTTTGAAAAAAAAAACAACATCACACAACTGCAAATCTGGTTTATGGTAGTTGTATCTTATCTTGGTGTGATTTCGTGTGACCACGTATAGGGAGCTTCAAGAATCATCCAACCCTGATGTGATCAGCATCAATGTTGAACTATCCTTCCACCCCAATTTGTGTTCGGTTTCCCTTGATCGCTAGCAGATCAAGTTCCACCTCCCACGTCAGTTTCAAACAATCAGATAGTCAAACATTTTCATTTTCTTCTAGTCATATTCATAAAGCAATCTATTTTAACTTATCTCAAATTCCTAGAACTTAGGTCATCTGTCATTATCATTGCTTCACTACTTTACCTAGGCATCCCATACTTATGGCCTCATTAGTCAAATTGTTACTCAGTTTAAAACATTCATCATACAACTCCAACTGATGGAACTCACTCCATCAGTCATTCTCAAATAAAGTCGCCTAGGGAACTCACTTCCCACTAGGTTACACGTCGGTTTCATACCGATTCATACTCATCATAACTCATGTCTAATCTCAATAGACATATACTATGGGGATTTTCATTCCCTAGGAGTTTCTCTACTCCTCTTTTCTTAAATATTATATACGTGTTACTCGCATCTCTCATGCGCAATAACCTTAATTACACAATGAATGGGTACATATGTTTATGTAACATAAGTTCCAATCATCAAACAATTTATTTTGTGCTATGCACATAGTAGTTTACGCACCCATACGTAAAATATACTCTAAGAGGTTTCTCGCCCTACCCCCCTTAAAAGGGGTTACGCCCGCGTAATCGGCCATATGTTATCACTAAACATTGGTTCACTAATTCGGCATCATGAAGTATTTAACTTCTATGCAGTTAATTAACTCATAACTGGGTTTGGTTCAAGCCTCTAAGGCTTCAAGGCATTTATGGTTAGCCATTTACTCACATTCGCCAGGTATATTTAACCTTTTGATTACGGCCTACTAGCTTCTGCTGCGTGACTTGTTAACTAGAGCTTAATTCGCCCTTTCGTTACACTTAGTGTGTTGCACATTACCTCTTTATCCCTCTAACTTGGGAATATGGTTTCTCCATCGTCGCGTGGTAACTCTTATTGTATGTGAATTCAGTGGCTTATAGATTATGTGAATCTAATCAACATGGATGCCCAGTTAGCCGAAGAATTCAATGGGATGCTGAAAAAAATTGAGCGCATGGAGAGGGCCAACAAGCCAGCCGGCTTTGACTACTTTTCCACTGGATTATATCCCAAGGTTGATCTCCCTCCAAAGTTGAAATTGCCAACACTTCCTCTATACAAAGGTTCCTCCGACCCACAACTTCATTTGGCAATGTTCGATAGGGAAATGTCCATCCTTTCGTAAACGACATGCAGAAGGCCAAGGTATTTGCTCACTATCTTGATGAGACTCCTCAGCATTGGTACATAACTCAAAGTATAAATACCAAGACCTACGAGGAGGTATGTGAAGCTTTTCTGCATCATTTTGAGTACGCTAGAAGTTTTGGAGTCACCAGGGTTGATCTTGCAAGCACACAACAAACAAAAGGTGAATCAATGTCTGATTTTGTCAAGCGTTGGAGGATGAAGGTAACCGCAATGCTCACACAGATGGACAACAAGAGCAAATCCGAATGGTAATTAAAAATATGCAGAAGCAATACAGTGACGAGCTGAAATTCACATACTTTCCTAGCTTCAACATGCTGATGGACAAGTTGATGTCCTAGAAGAAATGATTCACGAAGGAGAGTTAAAACTTGGGAACTCAAAAAACACCGGGAATGGCTTGAGGACAGCAGCCTGTATCCAAAGTGGCACCCGAAAGAGAACTAGGCAGCATGAGGTAAACACCATTCGGTAGATAAAAGGACCAGGACAAATCGTAGGGGCAATAGAATCATCCCGAAAGAGCTCCCGTCAGAGAGAGTTCACAAACATCGGTCAACCATTGAGCCAGGCTTTTAAAAGACTCCAGGAACGAAACATGCTGCAACCTCTCATCCCTCGACAAAGAGACCCTCAAAATGAAGGAATCTGAACCAGTATTGTCAGTATCACCAGCTTCCCGGTCATGACACCGACAACTGCAAAATTTTGAAGCAGCACATCCAAGATCTTATCAATCGAGGTTTTCAATTCCCTGAGCAGGAATCCCATGTCAAGCACCATCAGAGACTGCTACCTTCAAGTGTTTTCCCCGATTTCTTCTCTTTACTAGTCATTTTTATGTTTTTCCAACGTTTGTAGTAGTTAGTTTCCTTTATCATTTTCGGTAGTTCTCTGAGTCTGTAATTTCTAACATTATCTCATGATTCATAAGTACAATCATAGTTCCATTTTCACAATTCCTGTACAAACCATTTTTCATTCATCGAAATAAAGAAAAAAAACAAAAATGTTTTTCAAGGAAAGGGATCACAGAGTAATCATTTCCCGACTATGGAACAGAATGATTTATCTCTTGTTTCTAAAAGTTTAACATGGCACGTAAACATCACAACTCACCCCAAAACATCCAAAACAACCCACGATGCAGTTCCAAATCCACATCTTTTAAATTGTTGTCATAAACCCCAAATCAATATTGGGGGCAATCTGAGTTGAAGTTCGTCATCTTTCATCTTTCGTTTAAATGTGTGAACGAGTTTCAGAGTGAAAATCTCATGAGAGTGTCTTGAGTGGTAAAACCATGAGTGAACGAGCGTGTCATTTTTACATGACTCCGGTGAGTCCACATTCAAAGGTAAGGTAAACGGCATAACTCCGACCGAAGGAGATAATTTGTAAATTTACTCTTAGACCTGCGAAAAGTAACAAAGAACGGATACACAACTATCAGGAATGACAAAGCACCTAGGTACATCACCACATAGCCAAAAGCTTGTAAACCCTATCATTAAACCCTAGGCACCCCCGTTGAGCCTTTCATATATCCCTTTTCGATATTATGAACTCCACAAAATAACCCAGCCAATGATGAATGTCCGACCCGGTGACCAAAGGAAACGAGGAGCCAGACTCTCAAATAACAATATAATCAGTCCAAAGAAGCGATGCCGCTATCAGCATGACGAAGCGATCCGCAAATGGTCCCAGAGTGACACATGATCCAAAGAGCTCACGTCAAAACAGCTCTCGAAGCCCAAAACCGGGAAACATAAGAACCCCGAAGGCAAAGTCAAGAAAGGATAAAACAAAAAGGCAAACCCGAAATGCCTCGAGGAAATCCGAATGACAAAAAGAGAAATGATGTAAAGGACAACTTCAAAAGTCCAAGTCTAGAAGCTCAAAAACCACGTCAACACGAAGCAGCTAGACGATTTCAAGACAAGGAAGATGATTCCGAGAGAAGACGCAAGGTGCAGCTTTGGTCACCCCTTTGGCTCCACATACCTAAAATATCCCTTCATGGTCCTGTTGTCTTTCATCACACCCCATGGCCACGTTATAAGCTTTAAAGACTTCCGATTTGATAGTTGTGTGTCCAATCACGTGAAAGTAACAGATCAAATGCGTAAATCCATCAAATGTCGAATTTAATGGTCTAAAAGTTATGACCATGAGCGAGAAATGAGTGCAAACGCTAAACATGTCGTGTGTAGGTTAGGAAGCACCATAACAAGCCTTAACCCTGTGAGGACGAACTTGTTCGCACGTTTAATCAAAGAAAATACTGGGGGCAATCGATCGTTCCGATCGATTGCCATGAACTCTAGCTCAGATTGTCCTAAGGAAAAATACTGGGGGCAATTGTTGGTTGCAACAATTGCCATAACAACACCAATTGAAGCCCAAAGCTTGAGCACCACCATCCCACCACAGGCACACACAAGCACTTACCTCCACATCATACACCACAGGCACACATAAGCCCTTACCTCCACATCAAACACCTCAGGCCTACATAAGCCTTCACCTCCACATAAATTCCATGGCCCGTCATAAGCCCTACGACCACTGAAAAAGTCCCGCAAACAAAAAAACATATACTCCCACCAGTGGCACGTTCATCTTTTAAGAAACAAAATGCAAGTATGAAATCTTTAGTTAGGAAATGATAATTTCACTTTTTCCTTTAAACATTGCCACGTTTGGCACCATTTTCAGCAATTTCTTGTCCTGCACAATTTTCCTTCAAACACTTCAGTTTCACAAATCTGCATCATCGTCATGTTTGGCATGTTCCAAGCAATTTCTTGCTTTGGACAAATCTTTTTCATAGCCATGTTTGGCATATTCCTAGAAATCTCTTGCTTTGGACAAATCTTTTTCATAGCCATGTTTGGCATATTCCTAGCAATTTCTTGCTTTGGACAAATCTTTTTCATAGCCATGTTTGGTATATTTTCCAGCTATTTCTTGCTTTAGACAATTTTCACACCTCACAATTGCCACGTTTGGTACTTTCATAATTATCCTTTATCATTGGATCATCTCACATGTGAGAATCCAATCCAACTTCAGGTTCCCGACACCTTATAATGCTCGGCGATTCCATTCAATTTCAGGTTCCCGACACCTTATAATGCTCGGCGTATTCCATTCAATTCCAGGTTCCCGACACCTTATAATGCTCGGCGTATTCCATTCAATTTAGGGTTCCCGACACCTTATAATTCTCGGTGTATCTCATTTAACTTCAGGTTCCCGACACCTTATAATGCTCGGTGTATCCCATTTAACTTCAGGTTCCCGACACCTTATAATGCTCGGCGTATCCCATTTAACTTCAGGTTCCCAACACCTTATAATGCTCGGCGTATCCCATTCAAACTTCAGGTTCCCGACACCTTATAATGCTCGGTGTATTCCATTTAGTTTTAGGTTCCCGACACCTTAGATGCTCGGTCTAGATTATTCACTGTTAGTTCGGTCCACTTTTTCACATTTTTGGTAGTTGGCGCCTCTTAATAGCCCAGCACATTTAGCTTTTTCTTTTAGGTGGTTGGCACCTCATAATAGCACAATAATCTCAGACTTCTCTTCTAGGTAGCTAGCGCCTCATAATGGCTCAGCACAATCAACAGACTCGGCAGAAATCTAAGACAGGGAGTTTATTCGGTATCGGACAAATTTTGGGGTATCACTCAAGCATCAACTAGTCTTTTCATATTCACTACAAAGTCTAGTTGATGGGGGGCAATCTGTTATACCCAAAATTTCAACCCCCTCGGAGTAGTCTCTAAGGCATACGTGTTACAAAGGGCAAAATGGTCAAAATGCACCAATGTAGGATTTTCCAAGGACATTCTCGGGATTTTCTATTTTCATATGACTTGTTCATTATCTACAAACACCTCCAAATATCATAGTCATTATGAAAGGTATTTCATGATTTTCTGATAATATTTATTCTGGAAATTAAGCTTTTAATAAGCTAGTTTCGTTAATAATTAACACATGAAATATCCTCAAAATAGAAATAAAAGGGTTTTCAAAATTAAAATAAATTGTCACATGGTTAGAATGACTACATACAGTCATAAACCTGAAATTATTTTATTTGGAACCTTATCCCAAAATTTAAAAGAGAAATTCAATCATTTTTGCAATTTTTTCTCTCCTCTGGAAAATACCGAAATCACAACAAAATATCATGAAATTTTAACACAAGATAGAGGATGTTATTTAGAGACTAATGCCGTTGGAATTTCGTTATTTCGACTTTCCAATCGTAAGTTATGAATTATGGTAGATTCAAGATTGTAAGATTTTTATCTAATCGGTTATTTATCAAAATAACCTGATTCCAACTCCCACAATTCCTAAAATTCGTCTTTTATCTTTGGTTAAAATTTCAGAATTTTTATCAACCTGTAGCATGTTTTAAAAAATCAGATTCTCTTAGAGCCCAAAATCAGGGTTTTAGATAAAAATCTTGTTCTATCAATTTGACCATGCTCTTTCTATAAAAGGCCTTCCAAAAAACGACCTAGGGCAAGAGAGAACACTTCCAAAGTCATAAAACACAGCCACAAACCTTCTCCCCACATTTTTACACTTCCAAGCTTCAAATCAATACCGAAACACTGCAGAAATCACCCCGAAACCACCAAAAACTCATCCTTTCTTCTCCCATTGAACGTCCAAGCACCAAAACACCAAATACACAGAACCAAAACGTGGTTAACAGCCCAGGGAAGAAGAGGTCAGAAGCTAGTTTCGAACTCAAGCCAGAACCGAATCCGACGAAGCCACGAAGGGCCCTTGATGTGAAGAATCCAATCGAATTCGAAGGTAAAACAGGTAGAAATCTGAATCTCCTAATTCCCCACGAAGTGTTTAATCTGGTGTTAAAATTTGACTTCGAACGGACTCTTTAAGGTTTCTGAATTGTCGTTTGTTTCTGTTTCTGGTCATTAACTTGTTCATTAAGTTTCATCCTTAATTTGTAGTCAAATTGAAAACTTTCAATCACTAACGTCTTGTACATATTTCAGGCTACACACCCATAAATTTTGAGCTCAAAACACCGTCGGGAACCTCCCAAATGCCGCCGTCCGAGGGCGGTCCGCACCCACGGACGCCTTGTCTGTAAGCCCGGACGCCCCCGGACGGTGGCGCTATTTCAAAATTTTCAAAATTTAGGTTTTCTGAAATAATGTCCGGGCCCACGAACATCTTGTCCGTGGCCCCGGACTCTTCAAAATTGCATTTTCTGTTTAATTCGATTTTCATGTTCACATAGGTTTACTAGGGTCCGTGGGTTCGGACATTAGGTAAGTAGTCACGGACAGAAACAAAATTTGACCTAATTTTGCCTCCGAAACCCTAGTTTAGGTTGTCTAAATTTCCACTTTTATTTTCTGTCAAAAAATGCTAAAAAACATAAAAAAACAGAAGCTCGCGCACTTAGGTTAAAACGACTCGTAATAAGCCGTAATTAAACTAAGTAGAGGAAAAACGACTTCTAGGGGTAATGAAAGTAATTGAACCCTAAATAAGTCGAATACCAAGCCCCCGAACCCGAACTCTTCCTTTCCTAATTTGTCCTAGGTTAAATTAGGTGGCGACTCACAATAGGTTCCAGTGAGCTAGCCTAGGTTTTAATAATTATTGTTATATGACATAGTTATTAATCTTAGGTTATAAGTGGACCTAAAACCCAGTTAGATCCTAATCAATTTAATCAACATAGTATAGGGTTTAAAATCGAGGCTCACAGGTGGTAGCCTTTCTCTGGAGGATTCACGCAATTGCCGCTCCCTAGGCCCCACAATAACGAGGGGTATCCCTATTGTAAGGTAGTGGTTCATTCTCCACAATTATCCATCTATGAATAGTAGTTGGTTTACCAGCTTACAAGCCACATTGCCTTGCCATGCTCTATGCGGGCTGCTTATATAGGTTTCTTATTCTCCGTATGTCATTAAATGGTTTGGAGGTATTACTGGGCTCTTTTGATATGGTTGTCTCATCACACTTCCATACATGGAAGGCCCTTTAAGTATCTTGATATTACTCTTCGCCCTTTGGCAATTTAGGGTGTTCCCATGTTAAGTGGGATCCCCTCGGGGATCTACCCGAGTGTTCACTCTACACTTGTGTTCTCAACATGATGTTTCGTCAACTACTGTTGACTCCGGTACCCTTCACGGATTGCTCCTGGGTGTTAGTGAGTTGTGCCATTACATCTGGCTTGAACTCATAGGTACGTTCAGTTTCTTACCCCGTCTTGCGGTCACATACTTGAATTATCCCGTTTAGGGTTGTAAAGTCTCCCATTCTTGGGTAGACCATTGATTCTTCTTCCTTACCTCCTTGGTCAGGTCATTACTCTCTTCTGTGAGGTATGTTGTGGGAATTCTATCCCATTCATCAGACATTGACGCATTCATTTTAGGCATTCACCGTATTGTTTACGCTGGGTATTCATCCCTGTTACCATGAATTTGCTTCAAGATTCCTGAGACATATTCAATGTCTCTACTCAATCCTCGGTGCTTCTCGCACTTTTAATTCTTTCCCGTCTTCTTGTAGTGGGTTCTTGACTCATTCGAGGTGTCCAACTGTTTGGTTTGAACTTATCTTATGGTCCGTAGTATGGAGTCAAATACTTCCTGTGTTCCGTACTCTACTTGTATACATACATGGAGTATCTTATTGATACGTTACCACTTACCCGACAAACTCATAACTAGTCTGTCCGGCCGCAAGCTCCTTTGGAGTGCGGTCGTTCCATGTCTCGTTTGTGTACACTTGTAGTGTCGGTCACACGCCTAGGTGAAGTATTCTGTTGCCAACTCCTCTGATATCCTCCTATGATAACTTACCGTGGTTCTCTAGTTTGGTTTTAAAATTTGGGGGGTTTGGGTTTGAAAAATTTTAGATCTGAAAGAAAAAATTTGAGTTTGAAAATAAATTCTTCACGGCATTTCAATGCCGGTTACTTCTTACCAGATCTAGCTTCTCACCGACTGGTATTCTCTTCAATATAGTGGTCAGGCCGTTAGGCCTTTCCAAGGTTTTGTTTCAAAATTCTTAAGGTTTGTGGTGCTATATTGCCTCCTCTCGCCATCTTGGTACTTACCAAGTACTGGTCACTTGTTAAAATTCCTCTTGGTACTCCCGTCATTACTGCACTTGCCGTGGCAAGTGCGCGGTACAGGCGGTTTTTAGGTTTACTCATACCGGTCACGGTATTGTTCACATTTGTATTAGGTAGCCTTGTCGGCTCTTCCTTTGATCCTTTATTTGGATCACTACTCCTCAGAGCTATTTGTCATTCATCTTGACATGGCTGTCATCTATTTAGGTGCTTCTCCACTCTCGGAGTTCCTTAATTACTCAGTGTTGTGTCGTCTCTTGGTGCTCGCTCCCACACATTTACCGTGGTTACAAAAACTTATTTTATTTAGGCACCACTTCTGTAGTCCTATTCGGGTATATCCCGTAATTATGTTATGCTTGTACCTGTCTAAGTTATGCCCATTAGGTATTGCGGCCTCTTCGGGTGTGGCAGGGTGGGTGCACCTACTCTTGACTAGATTCTTAGTCGGTTAATATACCGTTGGTGGTATTATTTAACTATGGCGGTCCGTGGACAGGTGTCCCGGTTTTCGTTACTTCATCATTTCCGCCTCGTTGCACGGTTGGTGTTGGCCTTCCTGCAGCTGCTCGGCCAGCCGGGTTCTCGCGACTGCTAAGCATGTCACTCCAAGCTGCCACAGATTCTTGTCTCCTTTGAATAGGATGTCTCGATCTCCCGCCATTAAGTGCGGTTATTGTCATTTCAGTGGAATCCGTCTCCGGGATTTCCGGTTTTCAGAATTTACCGCACGACAGGTTCTAGTTCATATGGGTATACTTAACAACAGTCAGATCGGGTTTCCCCGCCTCTCTAGCGTTCTTTCCCGAGCTTTTAATACGGGGGTTGTGGAGGGCGGGTTTGGTATTGTAGGTATCCAGATCATACTGGAAGTTCCTAACTAGCGCATCTCTCATGCTACCACTCAACCCTTAGCCCTAAGTCTCTAATTCCTAACTTGGTATTTCCTAAGCTCGGTATTTCCAGTCGCTCTGATACCATTTTTGTAACACCCCAACCGTTAAATTCGTCATTACCTTTTAAACTGTCACAAATTGCCCTTACTCACGCAGCGGAACTCTATTACAACAAGGGTGATACAACGCCGTTAGCCACCCACGTGGCTACAAGGTTTACTCAACTACAACATCGATCTGATGGACCGGAATAACCGAGTACTCAAAACAATACATTGCTCATTCATTACTAACCGAGTCACACATACAAGTCTCAATTCCAATCTTTAGTATACCGAGTCTACAATTCACGGATGCCGATAACATATTCGGTCTTACTCCTTATTCAAATACATGAGTAAATTAAATTCTAACTACCCACGCTAACCACCGGCCCCGTCCTACTCTCGAACGGTATCTTCTTCGGTGTACCTAAAAAATAAAAACGATGCCCCTAGGGGCTCAGCTTACGCTGCATATGAAATTCGCATACCCTGCGTGCTACCGTGGTACGCCGACTACTTTTGTCGAGAGCATGGAGTTCATTTTAATTCGATCAACATGCAACATAGCAATACATTATATATGTATACTACACAAGGATTCAACAATAAATCATGGGATACAATCCCTAACTAACATAACAAGGCTGTTAGTTGTATCAATTTACTCTTAGGCCTTGAGGATTACACCTCACTATGCCCTGGTTACTTATTCAATAACTCACCCGCTCTCTCGGGTTGCTTATTCAATAACTCACCCACTCTCTTGGGTTACTCTTTTTTTTATACTCACCCATTCTCTTGGGTTACTCTTTCTTATACTTTATCTCACCACACTCTTGGGTTACTAATACTCAAGCTCTTGTAGTTCTCAAGACACTACAGGTCTCCTACGTCACGCTTGTTTCTCTTAATACTTTCTTAAGACAAAACACATGGCTTTCGAGCATAGTTCGACTAGCTCCCGGAACTCTCTCTTAGTTCCTACTACTTTCACATAGGTCCGACTACTCTCGGACTTCTCACATTCCCATACACTCCCCTCTCGGAGTTATAATATAATTATGTATATTAGACTAGGAGCATCACTCTCGATGTTCCTAATGATTTTGGGAACATTACTTAAGTTCGGGTAATCTTAGGTTTAAGGGTTACCCTTACATATCATATACTTATACTTACGGTTATTTTCTTATACCGGGTAAAATCCTCATATAGGAGGTCGACCATGTCTCAAGGGAGTTAAATGATCCCTTAGGTCTCTTTTACCTTTCTTATAAGTTAACATCTTTGACTATCTCTAATCCTCTCAATGGAGGTTCACTTATCTTTCCACTCTTATTCGTTTCGTGGATTGATTCACATCGATTTTCCAACCGTTATCGGGTGTTTACTCAACCCGTACGTCTCCTCATTCTAGTGGGTTCATTGGTTGTGTTATCATTATACTTTAACCGATAGCTTGTGTGTTTGCACGTTTCCATTATTTATGAAACTACCCGATCTACGAGTTTCTAGTCAATAGCTACTCACTATGAGTCAGTCTATACTCTACATTAGACCACACCGTCATACAAGTATGTTAGCTCATTCAACATACAACAAGACATACATAATCAAACAATGGATTATTTTCATGCTTTAGTCTTGATTAAGCCGGCACAAACACACAAGTCAGAGTAACTCGGTTAGCATACGGGGCATGAGAAAATCATACCTTTCACTGGGGTTTTACTTTTACCGTGTCATCTCACCATGCTCGGTTCACACACGATCCACTGGCAATGTGCCAAACATTATTATTAATACTAAGCTCATACGGTACATAATTAAATGCTACTCCCGAACTTACCCCGCTATCCTGTTAACTCGGTTTTACTCTTGTTAGTTTGAGTTCTTACTTCTCACTCTCTTATAACACTTTCTTACACTTCTTAGGGCCTTTACTAGTCACCAAACAAGACCTTAACATCATCTAACATCATTAACATTTAAACCTCCATCATTAGAAGGCTTTAAAATACTCACGGGACAATTCTGGGGGTGGTCCGGGACTTGGTACCTACCATAAGTCCCGGACCAATACAAGATCTAACTTTCAGGTGAAATTTCACTATGGTCCGGGACCTTGTCCTGGAGTATAGTCCCGGACCAGTACTGGACATGTATTCTCGGCATGAATTTGTGGGTGGTCCAGGACTTTGTCCAAGGACCAAGTCCCGGACCCTGCTAAAACCTGTTACAAGTGCAGTTTTTCAACCCCAATTCAACCCCTAATCCACACCTAATCATTCCCTAATATTTCCACAAGTATCCAACATGTTTAAACACCTTAAAACATGCTCTAAACCTCTTCAAATCATAGGTTTAATCTCACTCAAATTCTTGCTCAATCTCACAAAATTTCCCTTTCTCATTTGCACTAATGCACACTTATGCATCTTCTAACTTCTCTTGGCACTTGCATTATTGTTCTCACTCCATTTGACCATTCCAAATCATTCCTAGGCCAATGCACTTCTACAACCCAAGTTCACTCATTGTTTCATAAGTTTAACACTCTTGTTCATCTCAAGCCATTCCAAGACTTTCTCACACACTTATGCTATAGATTTTTGCACAATTCTCCCCTCTTTGAACAAGCATTCCCAAAGTGGTTTACTAACCCAAATCAACCTCCATTCATACCTAGCTAACCCTAGGTTATTCTTCACTCAAAACAACACTTGATTCACTTAGATTTCTACCGGAATTTCACCGTAGTCTGGCTACTTTTCTAACATTGCCCAAAGCTCATCACGTCTCTCAATTCATCCTAAAACTAACCAAACCCACAAGGGTTCTACCAGCACACATATAAATCCATGAATACTCACCAAATCTCATCTAGAACCATATAAAGCAATAACTCAATTCATCAAAGGCATAGCTCTTAAATCAAACACTATATTTCACAAATGTTTTCTCACTTGCATTATTACTATACAAGCACATTACTACCACAACTTAAATGGGGTTCATTCATTTAATTAACCCTTCCAAATCCTAAAACATAAAGGATAACACTAGGGTAGGTTTCTTACCTTAGATTTTTACATATTTCTCCTTTGCTCCCCTTCCATCTCCTCTCTTACTTTTCGGTCAAGTTGGTCATCACACTTGTCAACCTCCAAGTCAATACCAAAAGGGGGAGTTAGACACCAATCAATACACCTATGCTTGTTAATAAAGCTAGGAGGCAAAGAAAGTGCTTAGAGCATAAAATTAAGATTTACCTTGAAACTTTAGGATGACCTTTTGGTCATGAATCAAAGGATGACTCCCCATGAGCTTTTGAAGCTTAAATATGGATCATTCAAGGAAGGAAAAACAAGGGAAATTGGGGAGTCAAAAACCGGCCACCAAGGAATGAAGGAAAGATGAGATTTTGTGGTTTTTCTTACCTTAAACCAACAAGGAGACTCCAAGCTCCAAGAAGATGTGGTTTACTCTTCAAATGCCCAAAACCCATGAAGATGAAACTCCTTCATTTGAAATTTGAAAAAGAGGGAATGATAGGGCTTGATGAGAGGAGTTCAAGTATATAATTTATTTTACCTTTGGAGCTTAAATGAATCTTGGGCACGAGGTGGAAGTGGAGTTGCCATGGGAGCTCTTGTTGCAGCTCCAAATCACCCAAGGAAGAAGGAGGAGGGGATAAAAATGGATGAGAGAGGTGAGGGAGTTCAAATGGGAAGAAAGGAAATGAGGAAAGAGAAGAAAGAAAGGTAATTAAGTACCTTTTTCACTTTTCCCCTTTTTTGACTTTTCAACCCTTCTTTTTCTTTTTGTTATCTAGCTATTAGAGAGGGGC
This sequence comes from Limonium bicolor, assembly GCA_023374045.1. NCBI lineage: Eukaryota > Viridiplantae > Streptophyta > Magnoliopsida > Caryophyllales > Plumbaginaceae > Limonium > Limonium bicolor. The sequence goes on along the minus strand of CM041777.1, from coordinate 163,258,206 downwards.
TGACTTTCTAATAAAACCGGCCCCACATACTACTTAAACTAGAGCGTTTTTCATCTTTTACAGAAAACGCTTGTTATTTTACCTGGCTTGGCACTATTCACTAACCGGGCCCGTTTTTTGAATTTTTCTTGTTTCATTATTTTTAATGGTTCTCCAGCTTCCATTAACACTTAATTATAGTTATATAATAAATTATAATTTTTACGGGTCTGTTTGACCATTGAAAGTCACGTTTTCGGGTTTTCTTGAGAAACGTGCTTTAAAACTCCGTTAGAGTTTTAATCCATTATTTGGATCCGTTTTCTTCGGGAATCACTCCCGTATACCAATTAAGCCTAACTAGGCCTTAGGAATCCATCTCAGACCCTAACCGAGGTCATATACCTCCCATACCCATTTAACGCACGTTTTAGCGTTTTTCACTTTTCAAGCGTTTTCTCTTTTCTTTTGGTTTTATTCTCTTTACCAATACTCCTTAAGCACTAATAGGCCTCTAAAATTCACATCAGAGTAATTTAATCACCATTTTTAGGTCCAGGGTATTAAAGTTGCATTCAGTTGGGCTTAAAAAAATAGTTAATCGGGCCATGCAATTTGTGGGCCTTGAAGTTTGGAAAGGATGTTCTTGGGTTTGGGCTGTTGGGTTTGATTGAAGATTGGGTTAAGACCAAGTTTGGTCCACCAAAGAATGATAAAGGAAAAGAATAATTACAATGGAACTTCATACAAAACCTATGGAAAGAAAACAAAACGCTATAACTTGACATGAGTAAAATCATCAGAAACGCTAATGCTTAAAAAAAGTATATGCAGAATAAAACTAAAAAGGTTAGTCAATAAAATGAAATGTTTTCTTTTCAAAATAACAACATGAAAAATGACAAAATAATATAAGTAAAATAAAGTAAACGAAATGCCCACAACTACGGAAATTAAATTGAAAATAACTAAATAAAAGGGTAAGTCTAAAACAACATACTATTGTTTGAAAATTCATCTTCAGAAAATTGGTTTTTCTTAAAATGCTTGAAAATTGGTTTAAAATTTTATCATAAAACGATGGCTTCATTTTGGCATGCACATAAATATATTTCGAGAAAGAAAGGCGACGACCCCTCTTATTTTAGTTATTATTACGGGATTTGCTTTATGGGGTGAGAATTTTTGGTGTCTATAGATGGCTCCCCTTGATTCAATTCTGCAAACCATTGCAGAATTGGATCAAGGTTGACGGGGCACCAAAAATTCTCACTACAGGTTTGAGGTGCATTGGGATGCGACCGTGAGTGTATGAAGGCGAGTGAAAGTACAAGGACTTATGACGAGCCTCAGTTAGACCTCTTGACATCTGACTCTAGGACTTATGATGAGCCTAGGATACTAACAATAGGGTTGGTTTAGGGTGCACGAGGACTTAGGAGTGCCTCAACTGGACCTCTTGATATCCAGTCCTAGGGCTTATGACGGGCCTAGAATGCGATTGAGAGTACGAGGACTTAGGAGTGCCTCAACTAGACCTCTCGACATCTAGCTATAGGACTTATGACGAGCCAATAATACTAACAACCTTATTTGGTTTAAGGTGCACGAGGGCTTAGGAGTGCCTCAACTGGACCTCTTGATATCCAGTCCTAGGGTTTATGACGGGCCTAGAATGCGATTGAAAGTACGAGGACTTAGGAGTGCCTCAACTAGACCTCTTGATATCTAGCTATAGGACTTATGACGAGCTTATAATACTAACAACCCGATTTGGTTTAAGGTGCACGAGGGCTTAGGAGTGCCTCAACTGGACCTCTTGATATCCAGTCCTAGGGCTTATGACGGGCCTAGAATGAGATTGAAAGTACGAGGACTTAGGAGTGCCTCAACTAGACCTCTTGATATCTAGCTATAGGACTTATGACGAGCCTATAATACTAACAACCCGATTTGGTTTAAGGTGCACGAGGGCTTAGGAGTGCCTCAACTGGACCTCTTGCTATCCAGTCCTAGGGCTTATGACGGGCCTAGAATGCTATTGAAAGTATGAGGACTTAGGAGTTCCTCAACTAGACCTCTTGACATCTAGCTATAGGACTTATGATGAGCCTATAATACTTTGATGGAGTTGTACGAAACTCGCTGTGGTGAAAGCTTGATCTGAAGTTGTTTGTGGTGGTAGATTGATTTGAGGATGACTTTGATTGTGGATTGATCCGGGATTGGATGCTTTTTGGTTGTTTTTGTGAGGGATGTGATAGTCAAATGTTTTCTGTTGATGTGGCCCTTGACTTTGTTAGTGTTGGACTTGTGTTTCGGTTTTGTTTTGACAGTCTCGCCCGATGTGCACTATAGTCTCGGGATTTGGTAGGACTCTTGACTCCAGAGTTTCGTGATGGCTCCGGTATGGCTCTAGAGTTTTTTTGTTTTGGTTTTGAGTGATTTTGTAATCGGTCTTTGAATGGATGTTTTTTTTAATGAGTGACTTTGCGAACTCGACGGTATCGATATGATTGGGTGGCTTCGATATGATTTGAGGGCTCCGGTATGATCGGATGGCTCCGGTTTGATTTGTGATTCCCTTGTGAGCAACGGCTCTGGGATGGTTGGTGGGTTTTGATTCAGGTAGAGATTTTCGGGATGGTTGGTGGGTTTCGATTTGTTTTGGATTTTGAGTCGAATGGTGGGTTGATGTGATTGGTGGATTGTATTGTGTTTGACGTATTTTGATGTGGTGGATATTTTTGTTGTGGTTGATAACTTCTTGGTCATGGATGGATGGCTTCGGTCCGGTTATGACTTTAGGGTTTTCTCAAGATGGCTCCAGGATAGCTCGGGATGGCTCCGGGAAGGGCTACGAGATGGCTCTGTTTGGTGATAGTGAAGAACAAAGGGGGATTTTTTTTCTTTGAGGTGGTTGCACCCTAGGCGGGCTGCCTACGTACTCAATTCCGTATTAAGATCAGACCGTACGTAGTTCGATATTCTGTAGGCAAGACCTTGGTGATGAAATAGATCTGATGTGGATTTGAGGTGGCTCCTGTATTGTTCTCGGACTGTTAGGATGCCCCCTATGTAGTTCCAAGGATGGTTTCAAAGTATGAGAATGGCTCTGTGTAGCTCTAGGGATAGTCTCAAAGTGTGAGGATGCCTCCCGCATGGCTCTAGGGATAATCTCGAAGTGTGAGGATGTCTCCCACATGGCTCCAGCTTGGCTTTGGGAATGGTGTCTTTGAGACTCGAGTATGACATGGGAAACTCCAGGAAGATCTTTGTATGGCTCTGGATTGCCGCAATTTCTGAATTCTTTTGATCAAAAGTTACGCTTCAACAACTGCAGCTGAAGTTAACTTTCAGCGAGACTAGGCAAAGTTCTTACCGGTCAGATGCTGATGATGAACTGTTATGATGCATGCAGGTATTAAATGTTGAATACGATGCAAAATACATATGCAATTTTTGGAGAAAAGGTATGGCCCTATCTCTATTAATACGAGTTTTACGAATATAAAACATCTTCGTTCGATCTTGAGTGATTGTTGAATTGGAATGTGTGAATCACTTTCCTCTCATGGAGGGATGCGGGTCAATCTCTCATGAGTATAGCTGTGTGTGCTAATGGTGTAATGATACTCTCAACGCTCGGAGCTGTATTTTCCTTAGAATTCTTTTTGAGGTTTTAGACTTTCTGATCCTTACAAATTCCTCACCTGTAGTGGGGTAGGTTGTTTACGATTTGGTGCTTGAATCAAAGAGTCACTCACACTCTGAAGACCTTACGGGTAAGGTCACACTCATTCGGTCATGGTCTCTTTGGTATGATGGGACAGGTTGATAACAAGTACGAAGCTTATGATTCATGTTTCAGATTCGATACTTTCAGTTAACGCTCATCAACTAACGAGTCAGAGGTCTTTTTTTTTGTTATAACGGGGCTGAGGGGTATTATGTATGTCACATGGGACTAGAGGATTTGTTTGGGAATTGTGGAGCTTTTGTGCAACAGAGGATATGTTTCACCTTTGCCATGGGTGGAATGATTAGACAGGATTTGATAACCTTTTATTGGTTCCTACGAGACATCATTGGTCCTTCGAATTCGGTTTTCTCCTTCTTGCCTCTTCTGGCGTATGGTTTGAAATTTCTCCTCATTTGGGTGTTTTGGAAATTGTATTTGGCTCATCGACTTTCTCAAGCATTCTTTGCTTTGTATTTCGGCTTTCAGCTTTAGAGTTGCATTGACTCGTCAATTTTCTTGAACATTTTAGGTGTTCTTTTTTGGTGTTTGGCTTTGGAGTTGCATTGACTCACTGATTTCTTCAAACATTTCATTTGTTGTCTTTGTGAAAGATGGTAGGGGAGAGACCATGGCTCTGGCTCCTTTGAGATCCTCTATTGCAAGGGCAGACAAGTATACGTGGGGTGGCATATTGTGGAGTTTTTTTTTAAAAAAAAAGTTTTTCTTGAAAGGCTCAGTGGGGCTCACTAAGGGGTTGTGTACAAGGCAGTCAACGCTTTTTGGTTTTTATGGAGATTTTTATTCCTAAGTGCCTCGTCATTCTCATTAGTTAATGATTGTTTTCTAACTATTCTCGGATCTTTGCATGAATCACAGTTTGTATCATGTTTATCGACATTGATCTCACTATGAATTGTGCCTCTCCATGTGCTGAAGGAAAGCACAAGTTGCTAATGGTTTTACCTCTATGGACTCGCTCTATCTTTCTTCATCACTCATTGGATTGTCCAAAACATTCATCTAAAATTCAAAGGAAAATACCGCTCTTCGCACACTACTCACTTGGTTTGTGGTGATGATTTTGATTGGACCCTTGTGTTCATCGATGGGTCGAGAGTTTAGTGGTTCACGCACCCTGTTCGATCAATCTCTCAAGATTTTCCCCAAAAATGTCGTTTTGATACGAGTGTATGCAAATGCGACTATCTACAGTGCAATCTATTGTGGTAATATGGAATTACTATGTATAGGATGCGTGAAATGATGAAAATAATGAATGAAGATGGTTGACTTTGGCGTTTGACCAAATGTGTGTGTGTTTTTTTATGTTTTTCTTTTTGGATGCAATGCATGAGTGGTAAGGTTATGACTAGTCTCGCTTGGGTCGAATTCAGCTCACGGTTCATGAAGCTCATCCCATCGCTGCTGGCCTTGAAGGTGGTCTAGCAGCTGAGGTCACTGTCGGGGTAGTAATTCTCAAATGAGGTCGGGTTGGTGATTGGCCCCTGGATTTTGAATTTTTAGGGAGTGACAACTCCCGCATGGTGGCCCTACGATATGACACTCCTTCCCTTTTGGTCACAGGCGCGCATGGTGATTCTGATTGGGAGAGGTTTGAACTTCCCGGTTTTCTTTTCTATCCCTCTGAGATTGGGCTTTGGTGGTTGAGATATTTGGGATGAAAGATGATGTATAGTGCGGTGACAATGAAACACATGATTATGCAATTTTTCTGAGATAGACAAGTGAAATACCCCGAACTTAAATATAGTGATTAAGATTATCCTAATACGTATTTAAGGGCCTAATGTTGCCTAAGTAATATTGGTGAGGAAAAATAAATCCAAAGAAATAAAGAAACGCTTAAAAAGCGAAAAACGCTAAATAAGCGTTAAATAACCATAGGAGGTATGAGACCTCGGTTAGAGTAATATATGGATTCTAAAGGCTTAATAAGGCCTAAATAATATATGGGAACAACTCCCGAAGAAAACGGATCCAAATAATGTATTAAAACGCTAATAGAGCATTAGTGCACGTTTTTCGAGAAAACCCGAAAACGTGACTTTAAGTGGTCAAACGAACCCGTAAAAATTATAAATCATTAACTAACAATAATTAAGCATTAATGGAAGCTTAATAACCAATAAAAATAAAGAAACGAGAAAATTCCGGAAAACGGGCCCGGTTAGTGAATAGTACCAAAACCGGGTAAATTAACGAGCATTTTCTGTAAAAGACGAAAAACGCTCCAACTAGTAATACTGTAGGGGGCCGGTTTTTAACAGTTAAATAACTCTCTCACACACTCACACAACTAGCTAATTAAATAAGAGGTCAAAAAGCAAAAAGGAAGAAAAGTACTAAAGTAAAAAGCACCCACTTTTTTTCTCTCACCTCTCATTTCTCTACTCTCTCACCTATTCTCCTTCTTCCACCCGTGAGAACTCCCCCTCCCTTTCCTCTCAGCTGATTTTGAAGCTCTAAACATGGCTTCAATGGCTACTCCATCTTCTTCTCCATGCTCTACCTCCATGTGAGCTCCAAATGCAAAAATAAATATATATTCTTGCTCCCCTCACCATCCTCTACACTTCTCTCTTTTCAAAATCCGAAAATGAGAAAGTTCATCTCCATGGGTTTTCCCCATTCAAAGAGAAAATAGCATCAATGGGTATCTTGGAGTCTTCTCTCTCCATTAAGGTAAAAATCTACATGAAAAACTCATGTTTTCTCCATCTTTCTTTACAACCGATTTCTACCCCTTTGTAATGCCTTGTTTTCTCTCTCTATTTTGAGCATCAATTCAACCTTGCAATGGTGGTGGAATTACCTTCTTGAACCAAGGGCTAAAACCCCTCTTAAAACACTCTAAAGGTAAACCCTAGAATTTGTGTTTTAAGCATTTCAATGGATTAATGTTAATCTATGAGTTAGTATTTTAATTACACTTGTTTTGTGTGCTTTGGGTGATGGGAATGGAGTTTGGCAACTCCATTTCCCACATAGCTGATTTTGTGCAAAAAGAGAGGAAGAAGAGAATTGGAAAATGAAAGAAGGAATTATAAGCTCAAGGTAAGAGCTCCTTCTTAATGATGAATTTTAATGCATTAGAGTAATGGGGATGGGTAAACCAATTCAAAGAACCCAAACTATTGTATTAGTATTGAAGTATTGGAAGTTTAAGTATTTATGAGCAAGCATATGGATTGTAGGCCTTAGAGCCAAAGAATTATGTATGTGTATTGATATTGTGATTTGAGGAAGTAATGATGTATTGGTATTGATTTGAGTGCTGGTAGGACCCTTGTATGGGTGTGGCTAGAATAGGTATGAATTTGGTGAGAAAGTATGTGTATGGATAAGTAAGAAATGTAGTTGAACTATGGCAAAATTTTGGTAGGAATTGTGCATTTATGGATGACTTGGTGAAAGGGAGAACCAAGGTGTGTATTGGAGTTAGTAGAGATGTTAGTAACTATGGATTAGTAGTTGTAGTATGAGAAATAAGAAGGTAAAAATCTGTAGCAAGAGTTGTTGAAAGGTATTGGAGAAACTAGGAGAACTTGTGTGCAAGACCTAGTGAAATGAGTGTTGAACTTGAGGAGGCAAGATAATGCATTGTAGGCCTTGAAGTGGCATAAGGAGAGGAGGTTATGTATGGAGGAAGTAGGAACCAAAATCTGTAGCAAACACAACTAAGGAAAAAGATGTAAGTGCTGGAATGAAAATGTAGAAAATATGTGTGTGAATTGGTATGAAAAGGAGTAATGGGTTAGTAATGGAATTGAGCATGTTTAGAGGCTTAATTAGGTGCTTAAACATGTATGATTAAGTGTAGGAACAATGGGGAATTAAATAGGCAAAGTTTGGTTTATAACAGATTAAGAGAAACTTAAAATCTGTAGAAATTTAGCAGGGTCCGGGACCTTTAGTCCAGGACTAAGTCCCGGACCAGTGTATAAAATCATGCCGTGAGTAACAGACTGTGTCTGGTCCGGGACTTGAGTTGGGGACAAGGTCCCGGACCATAGTGAGAAAACTAGCCGAGAGTTTAACAAGCGCCTGGTCCGGGACTTGAGTTGGGGACAAGGTCCCGGACCATAGTAGAAAATGTGCCCGAGAGTTAGGACCAGTGTTGGTCCGGGACATAAGACCAGGACAAGGTCCCGGACCAACCAAAACTTGTGAAATTAAGTGTATTAAATGGGTATTAAGGTAAGGAAGTGAATGGTAATGATAGTATAAGGTAATTAGTATTTAATTAATAATGTTTAAGGGTCCTTAAAGGTATAAATAAGTTAGAGGAGTAATTAAGAAAGTTGTAAGTTTATAAACATCAAGATAAACCGAAACAATGGGACAACGGGGTAAGTATGGGAGTAGTAATTATGCATGTATTGTAATACTAATTGAACCATTTGACATGTAGTCATTGGTTCGTGGATAAGAATCAAGGAACAAGAGGGAACCAAAGGAACAAGGGAGCACCCGGTAAAGTAAACTCCAGTAAAAAGGTATGATTTCTTCATGCCCTGTATCCTAATCTGGTTACCCCGATTTGTGTGCTTATTTGATCACCTAAATAAGATAAATGCATGAATTGGACTATATTGCACTTACTTGTGCTTGATTTAAGTATTCCTGATATTTATTGTCTTGAACACTAGTTTGTATAATTCATGAAATATGTGGGTGAAGATGAAGTGTATTTGTACCTTGTAGTGTACTTGTGTATTGTATTGTATTTCGTATGGTTGTATATATATGAGCAATGTATTGTATTATTGTGGCTTGGATGTGTGACTTCTACTAATTCCTAACTACCTAACTTCTAACGTAAGTAATAAGTAAATTGGAATGAGTAGAAGTCCGATATAGCTTCGGCCACGCGTGAGGATGAGGAGACACAAGAGGTTGGATCCGATTCCTGGTTCTTAAACTGATCCACGGCCCAAACCCCTTAAATGGGTAGCATCCTGGATTGGTGAACCAAGTAAATCCCGGTGGTGGGACAGAGTAGTCCCCGGGCCGAAGGTCCCGACGACTTGACTTGAGTAAGTAAGTAAGTAAAGTAATAGAATGTATGCGTAGGTATTGTGTAACAAGTAAAAGAGTAATCTCCACCCGATTAACCCGGGTGGACAAAAAGGAGCTAACATGTATTGTGTATGTATGGAATATGTATGGTGTATGTATTGAGTATGTATTGTGTATGCGCATTTCAGGAAAGGTAAGTAAGTATCAATTGACTGGTATGGACTACTTGTATGTATTGAAATGTATGTATGTATTCCTTGAGTAAAGTATTGTAGTATTAAGAAAGAAAGCATGTATGCATGTATGTATGAATAAAATGAACTGCATGTATTCGACCAAGTGGTCGGCGTACCCTCACTAGTACGCGGGGTATGCGGTTATCATATTCAGCGTAAGCTGACCCCCTAGGGGGAACGTTTTTAGTGTGCAGGTGCCCGAAGCGGATATGGTCAAGGTAAGAGACCGGTGGCTACACCTGGATAGTTAGAAGTAGAATGTAGAAGCGTACTAAGTGGTACACCCCTTGTACTTAGAAAGTAAGTAGATTGCGAGGAATGGGTAGTGGATAGACTCTTAATGGGTATCTATGAAATTGAAAGAGGTGTTGTATTTGTATAAGGATCTTAGTAAACTCGGTGTATTATATTGTATTGAACGTATGGAGTATTGTAATGAATGGGAAGTTCTAGTATTTGATTTGGTAATTGGAGTATGTACTGTAAGTGAGTAGTACTCGGATATTCTGGTCCATCAGACCGATGCTGTATGTAGTAGTAGCTTTGTTAGTCACGTGGGTGGCTAATGGCATTGTATCACCCACCGTATGTAAGTATGTATCCGCTGCGTGAATCTGGAAGCACGAGGAGATTGGATGGTAATGACAGTATTAACGGTAGGGGTGTTACAACAGGACTTGTACGTGTTTGATGAATTTGAACTGACCGAGAATACATGGGACTTTTTGTAATGAATGAAATGCACACAATTTGCTTTGTGCTCGGTTGTATTTTACTACTGTTGTTTATTCGGGGATACCTCCTATAGATACCGTGAATTTTTGCCCCATAAAGCAAGGTTGATGAATGACATATAACTGTGAGGGGTCGCTCCTTATTCGTTCTTTTCATTATACGGGCATGCCAAAAGAAACCAAGTTTGGAAAAACAATTTTGAAAACGTGTGATTTCAAAGTGGTAGATTTTCTCGATATGAATTTTGAGGCTCGGTCATTCGCAAATAAAATAGGGAGTGGGGAACCCTATACACATTGACCTAAATAAACTCGAAGGGAATGTATAAACCTATACAGATAATCTATTCAGGAATGGACAAGAGAGAAAAGAATCGCATGGGAAAACCTATACATCATCAATTCTAAAAAGTCATTAAAAGGGGGGAATTTTGAGCTGAACTTCTTATGAACTCTCCAGGTCCGTCTTCGGACTTCTGACTGACTGCTCACGCTCGGACTTCTGGTTGGCTATCGCTCGTCTTCTACTCTCGATTGGTTGTTCACTCGTCCTCGGGCTCTTGACCGGCTGCTCGCTCGAGTTCAGGCTTTTGCAGCAAAGCAGTATTGTGATCAAACCAAACGGGTTGGTGTTCTTCTGAATTTCAACAGTTTGAACTTGAACCGGGGTTGCTGATCTTCATGTCGTTTGACTTGGGTTGGTACACCTCTGGTTTTCAGCTAGAATCGTTGTTGGTTTTCATGCACTCCACTTGCTCTAATGAAGGAAAACGAGGGGCGTTTTTTGAGAAAGGAAAGGTGAATGATCGAGCACAAAATCGTTGAGAAAATCCACCACTTTTGTGAAAACACGAAATGACTAGTACACTCCACAGTAATGACCGCTACTCTTGAAGGTGGGTTAAACTTCAAAAATAGTGGGTCACAACATGGGGACTAAATCATTTATTTTGAAATACGTTTGTGAAATTCAATTTTGAAAACTGTTTTTGAAAATTATTTTGAAAATCATGTTGGTGAAGAATGTTGTTTGAAATTCATTTGTAGAAAGTAGGTTTTTGAAATAAAATTCATGGGAAGTAGTGTTTGAAAATCATTTGTAAACAGTAGATTTTTTAAATCTGGTCTTTGCAAACCGTTTAACAAAGTTTATGTTCTGGAAGACTTTGATTGAAATCGATTTTGAAGACTGCTTTGGAAATAACAATTTTGAAAATCATTATTTTTTGAAATCATTCGAGATGAACGGCTTTGAAGATATTTCATTAGAGTGTTTGACATGATTCATTTTCTGATTTTTGCTCATTTTTGAAACGTGATCACATAGATGTAAGTGGAAAATAAAAATTGTGGCTGATTTTATGTGGAGCTGAGTGTGAATGATTGGGATAATCACCTTCCAGGTCAATCAATGCTTCCATACCACCGGGGGAACCGTCGTCCCTTCACTGTTCATCTCTCGGGATTTATCTCTGTTATGCCTTGTGGGGCACATCAAGAAAGTCCGGAGTGCTTAAGTTCAAAAGGTCAGGATACCCGAAGTGATACAGTCACACGAGCCACGACCGGGGATTATCACAACATACCCACTTTTGAGAAACTTGGGGAAGTACTGCATGGGAACAGGTCTCCCATCGTCTGCACGATAAGGTGTGTCTAAAGTCCAAATTATTCGCTGACCACGCTATGTCATGTATGGGTATCCGTAAATACGGGATCCGCTATGAATTTGTAGCGCGACATTGAGCTTTAGAGATACCCGTGGTGCAGAGGAATCTTGGAGAACTGGCCCCGTGCAATCTTCAGGGTAAGGCAAAGGGTGGTCAGACAGACGGCATACAAGGGGGTGACTACCCATAAGCCCATCTTAGACACCGGATAAGGCACCTGGACACTGAAGGCTCATGGCTCACTATATGCTGGCTTAGACTCGGGTAATGGAGGATATTTTTGGATCATGAGCTTCAAGGTGTTGGTCTTGGACTGTATTACCTCGTGGGTTAACTCCTTCTAGTAAGGACCCAACTCATGGGAAATCAACCGTGGACCAATTGGGATCCCGTGACATGTGGGTGAAGCGGGTGACACAGAGGAATGCATGTCCTAAGCTACCCGATGCAGCAATGGGTTAACTCCTTCTAGGAAGGCCCCATTTACAAAAGCAGTAGATAAACAACAACAATTAAAATATTATGTCATGCATGAAGAGCAATAATCATAAGACAGTAAACACACAACAGTAAACTAAATTGAAGCATGCAAATATCAAAGAACACATGTGGCACTCAAGGCCAATCTCGAACTCTGAACTCTCATCCAAACTATCCTCTCATAGCAAACTAAGTGTGGAGTAGAGTAGTCCTAGTGGCTTTGAAATGAATCTCTTGAAGGTTTTGAAAGAAGTGGGGAAATCCCAACAATTTTGAATGAAGTACAGTCTTCCTTGAGCAAGTTTATGAGAAACATTTACTCAAGTTTTCCCCAGCAGAGTCGCCATTCTGTGAAGGGTGATTTTTCGGTATGAGGGGGGTCTATCTAAATATGGTTCTTGACTGAAAAGCCTAGATCCTAAAATGCCATTCTATGGAGGGTGAAAACCCGTTATTCTGGCATCCCTCAAATACCTACTCTATCGTTCGTCTTTCCCAGAAAGCATAAGGGGGAGTATTAGTGAATATTATACCCGCTCTCAATGGGCTCCACGCGGACTGATGCCTCTGTAAGGCGGAATTGACTAGAGTCGCCACCTAGTTTGACCTATGATAACTAAGAAGGAAGGTCGGGTTCTAAGAACCGTTAATTGACTCTGAGATTGTTGCCTATGGATAGGACTTATCTGGTCATACCAAAGATTCTGTGTGGGTTCGCACTAGGTTACACCCCTTAGAAGTGGCAACGACCACGACTTCGGATTGGTGCCCGAGGAAATCTCGGTCTCCAATTGTCGGGATTACCTTCTTTCAAAACCTTATTAAAGAGATTCATTTAAAAGCCAATGACAGGATTAGGATGAGAAGAGAGAGAGTGGATGAGGCGAGCTTTTCTGCTAAGCTAGCACCAAGAGGAAGAATTGGTGAATTCGGATGAGTATAGAATGAAGATCTGGGAAAGTCTAAGGTTGAGTGAATAGACAAGACTTGAATTCTGATGGTTTAAAGTTTGTGTGAGTTGAAGAAGGTTTGAGAGATATGAGAGCCACCTTTGAAAGGGAAAAGGGTTTTTTATTTGGAATGGGGTCGTACCCTATGTGGGCTGCCTACGTACTCAACCCCCTATCGAGATCAGACCTTACGTAGTTCCGACCTTTAGGATGGTTGAGGTTTTTGAGGTAATTGAGGGTTGGAACTTGGAAGTGCATGGGGTTGTTTGAAGGTGAGATGGCTAAGTGCAAAAGGGTATTTTGATTGAAGTGGGGTCGCACCCTGTGTGGGTTGCCTACGTACTCAACTCCCTGTTGAGATCAGACCTTACGTAGTTCACTACCTTTGGGGATTTGGGAGTTTTAGGGGTTTTTGAAGGAATTGAGATTTTGACCTTTTGGGTCTTTGAGGGGTCAATGGGGTTTTGTGGTCATTTCGTGGGGTTTGATGGATTGTCGAGTTTGTTTTGGAGTTTGAGGTGCTCGACTCTGTGAGATATTTGAAATCTTAAAATGATGACGTCTGTGAGACGCTCGGGTCTGTGAGACATTTGAGGCTTGAAAGGATTATCAAATTTCAAGGGGTTCGGCTTTTTGAGGAGCTGAGGGTTTTCGAGGTGTTTGAATTTGATGAGTCTATTGAACTATTGAGGCTTTCAAATCCGTTGTGCAGTAGAGACCTTCGGGTCTATTGAGCTGCTGAGACGTTCGAGTCTGTGGAGCTGCTGAGACGTTCGAGTCTGTGGAGCTGTTGAGTCGTTCGAGTCTGTGGAGCTACTGAGACGTTCGAGTCTGTGGAGTTATTGAGACGTTCGAGGCTGTTGAGCTGCTGAGACCTTCGAGTCTGTTGAGCTGCTAAGACGTTCGAGTCTGTTGAGCTATTGAGACGGTCAAGTCTATTGAGCTATTGAGACGGTCGAGTTTGTTGAGCTGCTGAGACGATCGAGTCTGTTGAGCTGCTGAGACGGTCGAGTCTGTTGAGCTGCTGAGATGGTTAGAGATTCGAGATGCTTGACTTCAAGGAGCTTGAAGTTTTCCGAAATTTGAGATTTACGATGTTCGGAAATATTTGGGATTGACATGAGATTGAATTAAATTGGGAATGAAAAGAATTTTGAATTGAATTGGATTGAAATTGAATTGATTTTGAATTGGGATTGGATTGAAATTGATTCGGAATTGAAATTAAATTGGAATTGAAGTGGATTTGAAACTAAATCGGGATTGCATTGAGGCAATGAGCCGGATTTGGGCCTTAGAGATGGGCCAGGTTTGGGCCTTGAAATGTGGGTCGGATTGGGCCTTTGAAATGTGGGCCAGAATGGGCCTTGGAAACTGGGCCGGATTAGGCCTTGAAAATTGGGCCAAATTGGGCCTTGTTTAGGCTTCTGGGTTAAATTGGGCTGGATTGGGCCTTGGTTGGGCTTTTGGGTTGAATTAGGCCGAATTGGGCCTTAGAAATTGAAGTTGGAAGATGATTTGAAACTCTGAGACAATTGGAATTTGGAAGGAGTTTTGAAGTTTGATCTCGGCACTTTTGGAAGCATTTCAAATGCTATGTGAGGTTGAAGTGTGTCTAGTGAGTGTATGAAGAGTATCTAATGTTGAGTGTGAAAAACTTTGATTTTAAAGAATTCATGAAGGATATCTGGTTTTGGAGTATGAGGGGATTGATTTTGAAGAGTGTATGATGAGTGAGTATGAGAGGGATTGATTTTAAAGTGTGTTTGATGAGAGAGTTTGATTTTGAAATGTGTTTGATGAGAGAGATTGATTTTGAAATGTGTTTGATGAGTGAGTATGAGAGGGATTGATTTTGAAGTGTGTTTGATGAGAGAGTTTGATTTTGAAATGTGTTTGATGAGAGAGATTGATTTTGAAATGTGTTTGATGAGAGAGATTGATTTTGAAATGTGTTTGATGAGAGAGTGTGAAAGAGATTGATTTTGAAGTAGAATTGGATTCGTTGGATTTTTAAATTGATTTGGAATTGGATGATTGATTGATTGCGAATTTTATTCTGACTTTAGAGGATGATTTGGAAAATTTTTAAGGGAAACGGGTATTCCTCACATGGACCGTGTCTAGGACCCGTATGCATTGAGGATACCCCTAAACCTAGAGTTTTTCTAAAATGTACCTTAAAGGTCCACTAAGAGGGCAACCTGATTGGCTTTCTAGGGCCACCTGTTCCAGCCCGTTTGGCTGGTTATGAACCGAACCTGAACAAAATTAGATTTGGGCCAAGAGTTACATGGGCCCAAACAGGATCAGTCCATACACTTACAAAATCATAGGCAAGGAATGATGAACAAATGATATGTTGTTATACCCAAAATTTCAACCCCCCCGGAAGAGAGTCTCTACTAATAGGATAGTAGCGAGGGTTCCCGGTTCGATTGGGGCATTTCAGAGTACTAGGGACAGCTTAGTCATCTCCAGGGGCACTTTCGTAATTTTTCAAGGCTCCTAAGCCCCCTATAGGCTTTCTCTCTCCTCCAAATAAGGGTCAAATCAATTCAAAACTTTGAAATTTTAACCCATGAAAGGATGACATTTGAAGTAATGGCGTTGGAATTTTGATTTTTCGAATTTCCAATAATTTTCTAGCAATTTCTGATTGAATCTGACGAGAAATTGAATTTAAAAATATTCCAATATCCAAAAAATTCGATTCCACTTTAGAAAATTCAGAAATATCATCCTTTACCCATGTGTAAAATTTCATAATCAAATTCCTTTTGGAAGCCCTTGAGCTAAAACGTCGGTAAATCTCGGTTTTTACCGGATTTTTCTATCTTTAAGGAAGCCTATATAAGGAACCTTATCCCATGATCAAATCAGAACCTCAAGAACCCTAGACCCTCAAAGAAGGCAGCCGTCTCATTCTCTTCACGTTTTTACACATCCAAGCACCAAAATCACATCAAAAATCCCCCGAAATCACCATCAAACACATTTTTCAACTCCCAACACATCAACAATCATCAAACATCAACCAAACCACCTCCAAAACGTGAAGAACACCTTCAACAATCAACAACCAGAAGCTCGGGTCGAACTCAATCCGGAACCGGCACCATCGGAGCCTCCGAAGAATCCCGACGTGAAGAATCCTCCTGAATTCGAAGGTAAAACAGGTTGCAATTCTACTTTTCTAACTCCCCACGACCTTATTAACTCTCTGTCAAATTTTGGGTTCAAACTAACCTTTTTACGCTTCTGTATTGCTAATTACTTTTGTTTCTGCCTTGTTACTTGTTCGTCAAGTTTCGTACATAATTCGACTTCAAACTGCAATCTTTCAATTACTAACGAATTGTATACCTTTCAGGCTACACGTGCATAAATTTTGAGCCGAAAACACCTTCGGGAACCACCATAAAACCCCTGTCCGTGGGTGGTCCGGGATCTCGGACCTATGGTCCGGGACCACGGACGGGTTGTCCGTGGCCACGGACACCCACGGACGGCGGCGGGATTTTAAAATTTTAGGTTTTGTTAAACTATGTCCGGGCCTACGGACATCCTGTCCGTGGCCCCGGACTTTCAAATTTTTGTTTTCTGTTTAATTCGACTTTATTTTCACATAGGTTAACTAGGGTCCGTGGTTACGGACATTAGGTCCGTGGCTACGGACGGAAACAAAATTTGACCTAATTCTGCCTCCGAAACCCTAGTTTAGGTAATTTCAACTTTCACTTTTATTTTCAGTCAAAAAATGCTAAAAAACACAAAAAAACAGAAGCTCGCGCACTTAGGTTAAAACGACTCGTAATAAGCCGTAATTAAACTAAGTAGAGGAAAAACGACTTCTAGGAGTAATGAAAGTAATTGAACCCTAATTAAGTCGAATATCAAGCCCCCGAACCCGAACTCTCCTTTCCTAATTTGATCTAGGTAAAATTAGGTGGCGACTCAATAGGTTCCAGTGAGCTAGCTTAGGTTTTAATAATTATTGTTATATGACATAGTTATTAACCTTAGGTTATAAGTGGACCTAAAACCCGACTAGATCTCAACCAACTTAATCAACATAGGGTAGGGTTTAAAATCGAGGCTCACAGACTGGCGACTCTGTTGGGGACAAACTTCTTAATTTTAACTTGTTTAATTTTAAGAAAGAGGGCTTAACTCGAAATTGTTTATTTATGGCTTTATTACTTTGTTTTTACTTTTGTGCGCACTTTAATTTCTGCACCTTTGCATCATATGAGAGCGAGGGTCCACACAAACCGTTTCACCCCGGGACCCATTGAGGGTCCCCTGTCAGGGACTCACACCTTTTAGGTGATGTGAATAAGGGGGGAAAAGAGGAGGTGTCGTCTAACCACACCCCTTAATACCTGGGCTTAGCCCCAAGCGTTTCCTGGCAGTCCCCCTAGCCCATTGTTTGGTCAGTCAAAGACCCGACCGTAGACGCACACCTTCAGGTGATGTGAAAAAAGTGGGGAAGCCCAAAGAGAATAGCGTGCAAGCCCTATTCCTTTGGGTGACCTGGGCCCAGCCCCTAAGCACCTCTCCGGATCGATCCATACCTGATTTAACCGTCAAGTGAGGACATGTTGAATTTGTGTGGGCCTTGTTTGCTGTGATCGGCCCACTACCCAGCCTAGAAATTGATAGGAGTTTCTCCTACATCAACTAGCCCAACCCGAATTGGCAGCTTATTGTTTGCGGCCCAAAGGCCTGTTTGATTTAATATGTGATATTTGGGCTTCGGCCCAAAAGTTTAGACTTAGGTGATTTCTCTTTCGGCCCAATTTGAATTATCAATTTAGTTCTAGGCCCATGAAAACAAATCCACCTGAAGCAATCCATAAAAATCCATCAGGCCTTTCCATTTCAAGGCCCATTCTAGTCCAGGAAGACTTTTCACTCGGGTTTTGACCCACGATCCTAGACACGGGTATCATCTTCAGCCCCAATCATAATTACTCGGCCCAAATTCCAATTCACATCCAGAACATGGTTTAGAAATCACTTCAGCCCATGCGCTTTACTTTTAACCCAAACACATTCTGGCCCAAGCGCCCAATTCTCAGAACATTTCACCCTAGGCACCCGTTCACAGCTCATGAATCATTCCGGCCCATGTGCCTCTCTTCCAACTCATTTCGGGCCTCAGTGCCAACCCACAATTTTCAAAACATTCCAGCTCATGTGCTTTTCTTGCAGCCCATACAAGTTTTAGCCTAAAACTTCTTTGTGGCCCAGAATTTTTAGCTCAGGTCACTTTTGTTTTCCAACAGATAAGCCCAAATCTCAAAGAATTGCAGAGGGAGGAAATCCAGTCAAGATGGATGCCCAGTTAGCCGAAGAATTCAATGGGATGCTGGAAAAGATTGAGCGCATGGAGAGGGCCAACAAGCCAGCCGGTTTTGACTACTTTTCCACTGGATTATATCCCAAGGTTGATCTCCCTCCAAGGTTGAAATTGCCAACACTTCCTCTATACAAAGGTTCCTCCGACTCACAACTTCATTTGGCAATGTTCGATAGGGAAATGTCCATCCTTTCGCTAAACGACATGCAGAAGGCCAAGGTATTTGCTCACTATCTTGATGAGACCCCTCAGCATTGGTACATAACTCAAAGGATAAATACCAAGACCTACGAGGAGGTATGTGAAGCTTTTCTGCATCATTTTGAGTACGCTAGAAGTTTTGGAGTCACCAGGGCTGATCTTGCAAGCACACAACAAACAGAAGGTGAATCAATGTCTGATTTTGTTAAGCGTTGGAGGATGAGGCAGCCGCAATGCTCACACAGATGGACGAACAAGAGCAAATCCGAATGGTAATTAAAAATATGCAGAAGCAATACAGTGACGAGCTGAAATTCACATACTTTCCTAGCTTCAACATGCTGATGGGACAAGTTAATGTCCTAGAAGAAATGATTCACCAAGGGGAGTTAAAACTTGGGAACTCAAAAAACACCGGGAATGGCTCGGGGAAGCAGCCTGTATCCAAAGTGGCACCCGAAAGAGAACTAGGCAGCATGAGGTAAACACCGTTCGACAGATAAAAGGACCAGGACAAATCGTTGGGGCAATGGAATCATCCCGAAAGAGCTCCCGTCGGAGAGAGTTCACAAACATCGGTCAACCATTGAGCCGGGCTTTTGAAAGACTCCAGGAACGAAACATGTTGCAACCTCTCACCCCTCGACAAAGGGACCCCCAAAAAGGAAGGAATCTGAACCAGTATTGTCAGTATCACCAGCTTCCCGGTCATGACACCGACAACTGCAAAATTCTGAAGCAGCACATCCAAGATCTTATCAATCAAGGTTTTCAACTCCCCGAGTAGGAATCCCATGTCAAGCACCATCAGAGAGTGCTATCTTCAAGTGTTTTCTCCGATTTCTTCTCTTTACTAGTCATTTTTATGTTTGTAGTAGTTAGTTTCCTTTATCATTTTCGGTAGTTTCTCTAAGTCTGTAATTTCCAACATTATCTCATGATTCATAAATAAAATCACAGTTCCATTTTCACAATTCCTGTACAAACCATTTTTCATTCATCGAAAAAGAAAAAAACAAAAATGCTTTCCAGGGAAAAGGATCACGGAGTAATCATTTCCCGACTATGGAACAGAACGATTTATCTCTTGTTTCTAAAAGTTGAACATGCCACGCTAAGCATCACAACACACCCCAAAACATCCAAAACAACCCACGAAGCGGTTCCAAGTCCACACCTATCAAATTGTTGTCACAAACCCCAAATCAATACTGGGGGCAATCTGAGTTTAGAATTGTTGTCTTCGAATCTTTTGGTTAAGCTTGTGAACAAGTCTCTGAGTGAAGATCTCGCGAGAGTGTCTTGAGTGGTATAACCATGAGTGAACGAGCGTATCATTCTTACACGACTCCGGTGGGTCCACATTCAAAGGTGAGGTAAACGGTATAACTCCGACCGAAGGAGATAATTTGTAAATTTACTCTTAGACCTGCGAAAAGTAACAAAGAACGGATACACAACTATCAGGAATGACGAAGCACCTAGGTACAGCACCACATAGCAAAAACATGTAAACCCTATAATTAAACCCTAGGCACCCCCGTTGAGCCTTTCGTATATCCCTTTTCGATATTATGAACTCCACAAAAATAACTAAGCCAATGATGAATGTCCAGCCCGGTGACCAAAGGAAGCAAGGAGCCAGATTCTCGGATAATGTTTTCATCAATCCCAAGAAGCAATGCTGCTATCATCATGATGAAGCAATCCGCAAATGGTCCCAAAGTGACACAGATCCAAAGAGCTCACATCAAAACAGTTCTCGAAGCCCAAAACCGGGAATCACAAGAACCCCGAAGGCAAAGTCAAGAAAGGATAAAGAAAAAGGGCAAACCCGAGGTGCCTCGAAGAAATCCAAATGACAAAGAGAAGAGAAATGGTGTAAAGGACAACTTCAAAGTCCAAGTCCAGAAGCTCAAAAACCGTCAACAAAGCAGCTAGATGACTTCAAGACAAGGAAGATGAATCTGAGAGAAGACGCAAGCAGCTTTGGTCCCCTTTAAGCTCCACATACCTCAAACATCCCTCCATGGTCCCGTTGTCTTTCATCACACCCTAAGGCCACGTTATAAGCCTCAAAGACTTCCGACTTGGTAGTTGTGTATCCAATCACGTGAAAGTAACAGATCGAATGCGTAAATTCATCAAATATCAAATTTAATGGTCTAGAAGTTGTGACTGTAAGTGAGAAACGAGTGTAACACCAAACACGTCGAGTGTAGGTTAGGAAGCACCAAATCAGAACATAAGCCTTGACCCTGTGAGGACGAGACTCGTTCGCACGTTTGATCAAAGAAAATACCGGGGGCAATCGATCGGAATGATCGATTGCCATGAACTCCTACTCAGATTGTCTTAAGGGAAAAATACTAGGGGTAATTGTTGGTTCCAACAATTGCTATGACAACACCAACTGGAACCCAAAGCTCAATATCACCACCATCATCCCACCACAGGCACACATAAGCCCTTACCACCACATCAAGCACCTCAGGCCCACATAAGCCCTTACCTCCACACCTCCACTACACAGGCCCACAAAAGCCCTTACCACCACATCAAGCACCACAGGCCCACATAAGCCCTTACCTTCACATCATACACCATACCCCACCGGCGGCATGTTCATCTCGTAGGAGATAAATTACAAGTCCGAAGTCTATAGTTAGGAAATGATAATTCACTTTCCTTTTCACTAAACAGAATTTTCTTCAAACGCTGCCACGTTTGGCACCTCTTTCAACAATTTTTTGTCTTGAACAACTTTCCTTTAACTACTTCGGTTTCATAAACCTCATCATGGCCACATTTGGCACACTTTCTAGCAATGTCTTGCTTTGGACAATTTTTGATCCTTAACTTTGCCATGTTTGGCACATTTTCCAACGATTTCTTGTTCTGGACAAGTTTCCTACATACACTTTGATTGTATTTTGACATGCACATCATCTTTGCCACGTTTGGCACTTTCATAATCAACTTTCATCATGATCATTTGCATAAAGTCTACCTTGCATCCGTCCGTACGAAACTCCTCATCATAGACCAGAGATACAGATTCTCAGCCGAAGGTACAGATTCTTCAAAGATACAGATTCTCACCCGACTAGAGATACAGATTCTCAGCCGAAGGTACAGATTCTTCAAAGATACAATTCTCACCCGATCAGAGATACAGATTCTCAGCCGAAGATGCAGATTCTTCAGAGATGCAGATTCTCACCCAAAGAATCAGATTCACCAGAATAGATGAACTCAACCTCAGGCTCGTCATGAACCCAATTTCCTACCATTCCATTTAGGCACCCATAGGTCCTACTTTACATTCGTCAATTTAGGCACACATCATATCGATCTCATTACATCTCTTTTCTCAGGTTCCCGACACCTTATAATGCTCGGCGTGTCCCATTCAATCTCAGGTTCCCGACACCTTATAATGCTCGGTGTATCCCATTCAATCTCAGGTTCCTGACACCTTATAATGCTCGGTGTATCCCATTCAATCTCAGGTTCCCGACACCTTATAATGCTCGGTGTATCCCATTCAATCTCGGGTTCCCGACACCTTATAATGCTCGGTGTATCCCATTCAATCTTAGGTTCCCGACACCTTATAATGCTCGGCGTATTCCATTCAACTTCAGGTTCCCGACACCTTATAATGCTCGGCGTATTCCAGGTTCCCGACACCTTATAATGCTTGGTGTGTCCCATTTAATCTCAGGTTCCCGACACCTTATAATGCTCGGTGTATTCCATTCAACTTCAGGTTCCCGACACCTTATAATGCTCGGCGTATTTCATTTGCTTTCAGGTTCCCGACACCTTAGAATGCTCGGCGTACTTCATTCCTTTAAAGGTAGTCAACGCCTTAGAATAGCTTGACATCATATCATCCTCATAGGTAGTCAACGCCTTAGAATCGCTTGACATCCCTTCCACTTTACTCATAGGTCGTCAGCGCCTTAGAACAGCTCGACACAACTTGTCAGATTTCAATTGCATGTGGGGTCTTTTAAGATCCAAAATTTTGGGGTATCACTCAAGCATCAACTAGCCTTCTCATTTCCATTACAAAGTCTAGTTGACGGGGGGCAATCTGTTATACCCAAAATTCAACCCCCCGGAAGAGAGTCTCTACTAATAGGATAGTAGCGAGGGTTCCCGGTTCGATCGGCACATTTCAGAGTACTAGGGACAGCTTAGTCATCTCCAGGGGCACTTTCGTAATTTTTCAAGGCTCCTAAGCCCCCTATAGGCTTTCTCTCTCCTCCAAATAAGGGTCAAATCAATTCAAAATACTTTGAAATTTTAACCCATGACAGAGGATGACATTTGAAGCGTAATGGCGTTGGAATTTTGATTTTTCGAATTTCCAATAATTTTCTAGCAATTTCTGATTGAATCTGACGAGAAATTGAATTTAAAAATATTTCAATATCCAAAAAACTCGATTCCACTTTAGAAAATTCAGAAATATCATCCTTTACCCATGTGTAAAATTTCATAATCAAATTCCTTTTGGAAGCCCTTGAGCTAAAACGTCGGTAAATCTCGGTTTTTACTGGATTTTTCTATCTTTAAGGAAGCCTATATAAGGAACCTTATCCCATGATCAAATTAGAACCTCAAGAACCCTAGACCCTCAAATAAGGCAGCCGTCTCATTCTCTTCACGTTTTTACACATCCAAGCACCAAAATCACATCAAAAATCCCCCGAAATCACCATCCAAACACATTTTTCAACTCCCAACACGTCAACAATCATCAAACATCAACCAAACCACCTCCAAAACGTGAAGAACACCTTCAACAATCAACAACCAGAAGCTCGGGTCGAACTCAATCCGGAACCGGCACCATCGGAGCCTCCGAAGAATCCCCACGACAAGGATCCTCCTGAATTTGAAGGTAAAACAGGTTACAATTCTACTTTTCTAACTCCCCATGACCTTATTAACTCTCTGTCAAATTTTGGGTTCAAACTAACCTTTTTACGCTTCTGTATTGCTAATTACTTTTGTTTCTGCCTTGTTACTTGTTCGTCAAGTTTTGTACATAATTCGACTTCAAACTGCAATCTTTCAATTACTAACGAATTGTATACCTTTCAGGCTACACGTGCATAAATTTTGAGCCGAAAACACCTTCGGGAACCACCATAAAACCCCTGTCCGTGGGTGGTCCGGGATCTCGGACCTATGGTCCGGGACCACGGACACCCATGGACGGCGGCAGGATTTTAAAATTTTAGGTTTTGTTAAACTATGTCCGGGCCTACGGACATCCTGTCCGTGGCCCCGGACTCTTCAAATTTTTGTTTTCTGTTTAATTCGACCTTTATTGTCACATAGGTTAACTAGGGTCCGTGATTACGGACATTAGGTCCGTGGCTACGGACGGAAACAAAATTTGACCTAATTCTGCCTCTGAAACCCTAGTTTAGGTAATTTGAACTTTCACTTTTACTTTCAGTCAAAAAATGCTAAAAACACACAAAAAAACAGAAGCTCGCGCACTTAGGTTAAAACGACTCGTAATAAGCCGTAATTAAACTAAGTAGAGGAAAAACGACTTCTAGGGGTAATGAAAGTAATTGAACCCTAATTAAGTCGAATATCAAGCCCCCGAACCCGAACTCTCCTTTCCTAATTTGATCTAGGTAAAAATTAGGTGGCGACTCACGATAGGTTCCAGTGAGCTAGCTTTGGTTTTAATAATTATTGTTATATGACATAGTTATTAACCTTAGGTTATAAGTGGACCTAAAACCCGACTAGATCTCAACCAACTTAATCAACATAGGGTATGGTTTAAAATCGAGGCTCACATATGTAAAGATGAATTTCCAAGGCTATATAAACAAATATGCATGCTGACATGGATTTTAAAAGCTTAAGTTATATACGTATGAAATGAATTTCAGAAGTAGTACGAGAAATGTATATACAAGAACGAATCATCAAAGCTATCCAGGTAGCGAATCAGAATTATTTAAATCTAAAACTCTCAAAAACTAACAAGAAGAGTCCTACTGTATGGGTTGCTAACCAATTGTTAGTCTTATCCTATTTACTATCTTTCAATAGTCAATCAAAGGTTGAAAACAAGAGAATAATACAAAGGTCATGGGACGAAATCACAATAATGAATAAATCATAAGATTGCAACCGAAAGTTAAAACAACAAAAGAATTACAAATTGATACAAATACAAATAAAAAGCTGCTATGGGGGGTCGCATCGACGCCGCGTCACTTGAGCTGATAGGATCAGCAAGAAGTGCACCAACCGATACACGTGTTTGAAGTGGAGACCCCGGTAGTCCTAGCTAAGGTCCAGCTCCTTAATCCAGCACTTCCTCGTTCCTCAAGCAATATGTACATACCATAGAACAAAAACAAAGAGGTACGAGAATAATTAGTAATGAAATGTAAAAGGGTTGGGGTGTGTGCAATGGGATCATACGGCCCCTCTCAATGGGAGGAAAGGGGGTAATCTAATCATCTCCCACACCCCAATCGAGAACATAGAAAAGAGTTTTAAGCTGCCAACAAATGCTAAGGATTGTAAGATAAATCAAGCATTGGAGTTGCTACTCAAATTAATTCATCATCATAGATTATAACGCAACCAAAGTGTAGTATCAAAGATAGGGGTTGTGAGTCATGTGGGATCATACCTAGAAGTGTTTATATCATTTCCCTCTAAGATGAAAGATTAATGAGGAGCATCCAGCCAATGAGTGATTTATGTACAATTATAGCATAGGGCAACTATCACTCGATTCTATGTTCTTATCTAAGCGCAAAAGGGACAAATCATGTGCTAGTTTCAAACTGATTTCCAAACCATTATCAATGCGCAAGGAGCAAGTTCTAGGCCGAAGCCACTCAATTTCCAAACTGAATTTACGGCGCAACAAGAGAGATCAAGCAAGAATGCTTGTGATAAGAAAACTGACCTTTAGGGTTTTCAAACCCATGAAGTGGTACCAGGCCCAAAGCACAATCATATGGTCAAGTTGCAAAGCCCAAAGCCACATCCAAGCCAAGCGAGACCACATGTACAAACCACAGTCCATTCGGATTAATATGAGTGTACATCAGTCATAATAGAAAGTCAAAGTGTAAGGGGCAACTTATATTGAAAGGATCAAACGATAATATTACAAGTTACATAATTTCCAAAGCGGAACAATTAATGATCAACAACGACCAAATTTCAGTCGAACAAAACTGAACATCATTTTCAAACTCAAATTTAAGGCGCAAAGAGAAAATAGTACTAATAGGATTTCCAAACCCCATACGGAGAAACCACAAGTCCCAACAGGACATTAGTCAAGGTTATTCATGAAATCCAGTCCAGGCTCCATTGGAATGTACCTCCGTTAGAGTATGAAGCAAAAGAGATAGTCAGCAGTAATCACCCAAAAAAGATAGCACATATGATGGAGTCAATTATCATTTCGCAAAATAAATCCACCAATAAAGTCTGGCCACTTCAACAGGCCATGACATCCAGAAGGTCCAGGAATTAGCAATCAACCACCGTAAGGAAAAATAGATAACAAACCAAACAGGAATTTTCGGTCCAGCAACCGAAGGTGGCGCTAGGAGACGTCAATGGATTATTCTAAGCTCGCACAACAAAAGTGAAGCTAAATGAAAGCATTAAAGTGCTATCAGCAAAAACAGACAGCCAGGGAGGTCAAACAGACCCTCCGAACCTTAGTTAGGCTGCAACGACTAGAACTTGGTCAATTTAGCCTTTCGACTTATCATCCAACGCAAGTAGTAAGAGTAGTAAGTAAGTAAAAGTAAAGTAATCTTAGAATTCAAGCTCTCAGTCCGATAATCCATCACCGAAAACATAATAGAAGCTTAAATTGCTAAAATAATGGTCATATACATGAATCTGCTCAGATAATTTTACTGAACACGCGAAGAGATTTACCGAATCAAGCTCGACCATCCAAAAATTGCAAATTGGCCAAACAAACATGCGAACTGACCAAGTAATGTCATCAGACAGAAATATCCTCTAATTAGTAGTTGAGTGAGAAGAGATTCAGTTACCGACGAGGTAACAAATTCCTCGGTTTCGAAATCAGGAACAGTAGCGAGGTAGAGGATCACGACCAGGTCTGAATCGACTGAGACATGGTAAGCGAACTTTGAATAGGAAATGGCCGGTGCTCCACGAGAAGATGACGATGTGATTTTCCCATCTTTCGTGATGACCGAGGCGCAACAATTTTAGGGATTTTACTCCTCAGAGGTGCCGATACAAGAAAATAGTAAAGGGAGGCGTGAAGCACTCGCGTTCCTTGCTCGACAGTTAGGTTGCAAAGTTTCCAATGGCGATGAGAACGTCGGTGGATAGAATGAAGCAAGCGCAGAGCATCGTTCCTTGTTGCCAGTCGGTTGCAAAATTACCGGTGGATGGGAATGAACGAGGCACCGCAGGTATGTTCCTTTGTTCTCCAGTTTGATGGCAAAATTACCGTGAGTAAGAGAATGCTGGGTTGAGCAGTATGCTCCTTGTCGCCAGTTGGGTTGTAACTTATCATGGTTGAGAGAGTGGAGAAGGCTCAGAGCATGCTTTTGTGTTGCAATTACCGTGAATGAAGAGGAGAATGGAGGCATAGAACATGAGATTAATGGGAGAACAGAGTGAAAAGAAGAGAATGAAGGAGATGGTAGCGGCAGGCTTGAGTGAATTGAAAACAATACCGATCAAAGGTATATCATCGGAGTGAAGAATCAGGGTTTTTTGGTCGAAGAGAGTGGAGACGGGGTGCAGGGTGGAAGAACTCAATTCCAGAAAAACACGGTAGAATGTTGGGGGAAAGAAGATGATCGATCAGACTGCCCTGAGAAGAAGACGGCTACTGTTCTTTAAGAAGAGAGATGTGTAGGGTTTTTCTGACTTTTTTTTGGTATGGGCTGCATTCAGTTGGGCTTAAAAAAAATAGTTAATCGGGCCATGCAATTTGTGGGCCTTGAAGTTTGGAAAGGATGGGGTTGGGTTTGGGCTGTTGGGTTTGATTGAAGATTGGGTTAAGACCAAGTTTGGTCCACCAAAGAATGAGAAAGGAAAAGAATAATTACAATGGAACTTCATACAAAACCTATGGAAAGAAAACAAAAAGCTATAACTCGACATGAGTAAAATCATCAGAAACACTAATGCTTAAAAAAAAGTATATGCAGAATAAAACTAAATAGGTTAGTCAATAAAAATGAAATGTTTTCTTTTCAAAAATAACAACATGAAAAATGACAAAATAATATAAGTAAAATAAAGTAAACGAAATGCCCACAACTATGGAAATTAAATTGAAAATAACTAAATAAAAGGGTAAGTCTAAAACAACATACTATTGTTTGAAAATTCATCTTCGGAAAATTGGTTTTTCCTAAAATGCTTGAAAATTGGTTTAAAATTTTATCGTAAAACGATGGCTTCATTTTGGCATGCACGTAAATATATTTCGAGAAAGAAAGGCGACGACCCCTCTTATTTTAGTTATTATTACGGGATTTGCTTTATGGGGTGAGAATTTTTGGTGTCTACAGCAAGTATATTATATAGTTTATGTGTATATTATATAATTTACAAGCATATTATATAGTATTTATTAAAGATGATTTGTTTTAATAAATAACCTGATTTAAAATAAGCCGGTTATGATTTTGATGTCATAATATGATCCATATGTATTTCCTATTATTTTAGTGTATTTATTTGTTTATAACTTATTATAATAATGATGGTGTTTAAATATACTATTGATTTTATTACATACAATAAATAAGTTAGTTTTTCTATGTCGGTTACATCCTTTGATATTTTCTGATTTTATTTAGTTAATCAATTTAAACTTTATATATTTCCAACCCCATCTAATAAACCAGCTTTACCTTTCCACATTTCCTAGTTTCTAGTTTTTTTATTAAAGAGTTTAATTTTCTTTATTGATTAAACAATTATTTTCTTTGGTATTGATTAAACAGTTTATCTTCTATACTCTTCATTTACCCTCCAGCCTTTTTTATATACCCAGCTGTTGTTCCATTGATCTGCCCAGCACACCTGACTCTTCTCTCTCTCTCCAAATACCTCTCTCCTTCAGCTGAAAAAAAAAATCATTCTCTAGTGTGCCTCTTTACCTACACAAAACAAAAAAGTAGTACAAACTACATCCTGCTTTTTCTTTTGTCTCTTTACCTACACAAAACAAAAAAGGTAGTACAAACTACATCCTGCTTTTTCTTTTGTCTCTGTATCATAGATTCAAAAAAAAAGAACAACAATCTCTCACACACACGCAAAAATATAGACCCTCACATCTCTTATAGGTTGCTATTTTCTGACAAACCCTTACACACAATAAAAAAAATTAGCATATTTCCGCGAGTATGGGTACACATCTGGACAGTTTATGTCCCTGATTTGTGAGGATGTAATGTACACCATTAGATTAAAAGTAGAAGTAATCTAGTGGTTAATATTATTTAGTTACTTTTTTATATCTTTTTTATTTTTAAATGCTAAATATTAGTATTTATTAACTCCCAGACCTATCTCTTTACTCTACAGCAGATCTACTAATTAGGTTATAATTATTGTAAGTGTATTTTTAAATTCCCTAATTTCAATCACAAAACTTAATTACCCGCCCATTTCCTCTTCACCTTTATTCACCAAAAATCTCTCTAAACTCAACTTAATAGTAGAAGAGAAACCACCTCCTCTCATCCTTCGTTTACCAATCTCTCTCTGAATTTTTTAACGTTGTAGAAGGGAAACCACCACCTGCACTAATCGTTGACGCTGTAGAAGGGAAACCACCACTTTCAAAATCTGTTCGACAACGTCAAACAACCAGGTCTTTCATCTTTATTTACTAAGCCCTCTTTCATCTGATCTTGCTCACCCATTCATTCTCTCTGCGCTCTTTCAAGTTTTTCTTCATTTTCACTTATTTTGCTCTCTCATTCATTCTCTTTGCTCACTGGTAACTATTTCCAGTTTTCTTCACCAACAAAAACAATGGAGTTGGATCAGTAGGTTGGTAAAACCAAATCAAAGAGAAAAACAACGGTGAGTTTGCTCTCGTACTAAAATTAGCATATTTTTGTTTTGATAAAGTATTCCACTTTGTTTTTAAGTTAAGTATTTGATTTTTTATATAAATTAAGTGTTAGGATATTTAGATATTAAGAATGCAAACCAATAGAAATAAAGTATTCGACTGTATGTATAATAAGTAAATGAAACAATATAAATAAAGTATTCGAGTGTTCATATACGAATATATATAAAGTATACGATAGTTTTTTTAAAGTAAGTATTTGACTGTTTTGGTATCAATTAAGTATACGACTGTTTGGATACTGAGTATAAAATCTATAGTAATAAAGTATTCGACTGTGTTGATACCAAGTATTTAAATCTATAGAAATAAATTATTAGACGGTTAAGTTAAGTATTCGATTTTTTTGTATAAATTAAGTGTTAGGCTGTTTAGATATTAAGAATACAAACCAACATAAATAAAGTATTCGAGTGTATGTAAAGTATTCGACCGTTTTTTTAAAAAAGTAAGTATTGACTGTTTGGTATCAATTAGGTACACGACTGTTTAGATACTGAGTATAAAATCTATAGTAATAAAGTATTCGACTGTACATACCAAATATTCAAATCTATAGAAATAAATTATTCGACTGTTTAGATACTTAGTGTACGACTATATAGATACTAAGTATACAATCTATAGAAATAAAGTATTCGACTGTTTAGATACTAAGTATGCAAATCTATGTAACTAAAGAATTCGAATCTTTAGATACTAAGTGTACAAAATGATATAAATAAAGTATTCGACTGTTTTTTTAAAAGTAACTATTTGACTGTTTTTTGTATCGATTAAGTATACGACTATTTATATACTGAGTATAAAATCTATGAAAATAAACTATTCGACTATTTAGATACTAAGTATGCAAATGTATAGAAACAAAGTATTCGACTGTTTAGATGCTAAGTGTACGAATCAATATAAATAAAGTATTCTATTTTTCAGATATAGAGTATACTAAAGTTAGTATACAAATCCGTAGAAATAAAGTGTTCGATTGTGTAGCTATTAAATATACGAATCGATATAAATAATGTTTAAATATAAAGTAGACGAATTATATTTTGTAAGTATCTTCTAACTGTTTTTGTATTACAAATTCTGCGTATTAGTCTAAATGGATATTTAATGGCTTGTGTGCAGTTGCATTTGATAAACGATCATTTCCTGAGTATTGGTGTGAAGAAGGAAGTAACAAAATTTGAGGTCTCATTAGTTGACTGTCCAAAACAGAATGACACCAACAGTTGTGGTGTATTTATCTGCATACTGATGCAGTTATGGGATGACTGTGGAAAACCAAGTTGGAAGAAGAGTTGGATGAAGTCTGACGTGTTGTCAAGATTTAGGATGCAATTATGTGCTAATGTCGTACTATACGATGGGAATGACTTGCTGATTATTAGATAAATGAAATAATGTTATGCAATAAAGATGCAAAGAATGTGAAAAAACGTTCAGGAGGTGTTAGACATGTCATGTAAAACTTTACGATGCTATGTCGTTTGATACCAGCAGATTGTTGTAGTGATCTAATTTAATGATGAATGGTATTTGAAATTGGCATTTCAATATTAGTTGAGTTGGTATTTGAATATAATGTTGAATTGTATTTCCTTATTATCTAAACGTAATACTACAAAAATAGGCAATTAAAAACTTAAAATTGTTATGCAATTCATAGAGAGGAATTTTATTGTTTATAAGTAATATCTTTCAAATTTAGCATCTCAATATTAGTTGAGTTGGTATTTTAATATAATGTTGGATGGAATTTCCTTCTAAAAAGTGTTTGTAGCTGAGGATACAGTTCAGTCGTGATCTAATTTATATAGAGAACTTGTTGGTATTTGAATTCATTATTCATTTACTTATTTATCCCTTGGCATTTAAGCATTAGTTGAATAAGTATGTGAGTTTGTATTAACTTGGCACACAAACTGTAATACTGCAAAATTAGGCAATTAAAAACTTAAAATTGCTATGTAATTCATACAGAGGAATTTTATTGTTCATAAGTAACATCTTTCAAAATTAAGCATTATTCATTTACTTATTTATCCGTTGGTTTTTTGGATCAATCATGTTGTTCACTCGGTACCCTGCCTTATTGCAAGTAAACTTTACATGTTCTCTTATGTTGGACTTCTTGCCGAGTCGTGCATACTGCCTTCATATACCAAAGCCTTGGGTTTTTGCATAATCGTTGTAGAACTTTTGACAACTCGAATGCTGGCAAATTCTAACTTGTGCCAATATTCTTCATTCTCAGGTGACAACATATCTATTTCTGCATTATTAAATAATGTTTCAGAGTAATAAATGAATATGAAACTGATAGTGGTAATATATTGAAAATGATAACATATTGTATAATATATGAATATATAATAGTATGTACACGAATACAACGTGAATAAGTATTCAACTTATTAGCATACTATAGGGGATGTGAATTATGTATAATTGTTGGAGAAATATGTGACTACTTCTACAACTTAGGCAGTGTACCTATCGTTTTGCGGAATAGTAGATTTGTGGGTTGTCGTAATCTTGGGGATCTCGCTGTGGATAACTGATAGTGTAGTAATTTGACTGAGACTTCTAGTAAACAAGTTTTATCATTTTGATGAGAGTATGATTAAAAGCTAATTCATAAGAATAATAAAAACAATTAATCAAAACAGAATAGAAATAGAAATTATAAATCTTTTTGTTATTAAAGAAGCATCCCGGGTTATTTTGTTTACCTATTTTATCCAATAATATCAATATAAACTTTCCCACTTTAATAATAAACTCAAGAATCTTAATTAGTTCATTGACCGGTTCTTGTACAACAAACCCTAACTAGCAGAAATAACAAGCCGCAATTATGCCCAAGTCAATTCAACCAATCGCATTATTAACAATTCCTATTGGAGACGGATTAACCTATAGGCGAGACACGGTTCTAGTTGTTAATCCGTTTTGACTTCCTATGTCTAGAACCTTGTCTCAGCATCACATTTTAACAAGAGACTACAAATATCACTTTAATAATTGTACAAGAATATTAAAGCGCATTAAGAACAAGAATCAAAATACTGCATAGATAAATTATAGTGGAAAGCTTACATAACACAATTATATAAAATAGGCTCGCTTCAAAACCCGGGAAGCTAAGTTTATTACTCAGACATTAGCAAGGATAAAATAAAGATAGAAATAGCCATTATTTTGGAGACTGCCGGAGGAGACGGGGCTGCGATTCGCCTCTGCTCCAGCTGCTTTTCTTCTCTTCTTTTTATCCTGGTTCTGCCGAGTGGTGGAATGAAGAATGAAAATAAAATGGAGAAGCGGGGATAAGAGGATGGAATGGGTCGGAGGTGTGGTTTGTATTGTGGTGATAGATGGATGATTTTTGATGCAGAAGTACTGGGTTTTAATAGAAGAAAGGAGGAAGAAGAAGACAGGCTGCGACAACGCGTGAGGAATTTACGGAGTGCAGTGGGGCGGTGCAGTAGGTCTATCGACATGCATGGAACTGTCGACATGGAACTGTTGACATGCGTATGGAAGGAACTCAGTCTTGTCCGCCCAAATATCCATGGACACACCGCGGACATTTCTTTCTTGTCCGGCCATGTAACACCCCTACCATTAATACTGTCATTATCGTCCAATCTCCTCGTGCTTCCAGATTCACGCAGCGGATACATACTTACATACAGTGGGTGATACAATGCCGTTAGCCACCCACGTGACTAACAAGGCTACTACTACTACATACAGCATCGGTCTGATGGACCGGAATATTTGAGTACTACACAATGCGAGTCTCACTACAATTACGAATCAAATACTACACTCCCATTCCATACAATCCACAAGTTCAATACAGTACAATGTCATTCACCGAGTTTACTAGGATCCTTATACAAGAATAATACCTCTTCCAAACTCATACATACCCTCTAGGAATCTACCCACTACCCATTCCTCACAAACTACGTGCGTTCTAAATACAAGGGTGTGCCATTTAGCACACCTCTACATTCTACTTCTAGCTATCCAAGTGCAGCCACCGGTCTCTTACCTTGACCATATCCGCTTCGGGTACCTGCACACTAAAAACGTTCCCCCGAGGGGGTCAGCTTTCGCTGCGCATGATAACCGCATACCCCGCGTACTAGTGAGGGTACGCCGACCACTTGGTCGAATACATGCGATTGATTTCATTCAAACATACATGCATACATGCTCTTATACACAATATTACAATACATTACGCAAGGAATACATACATACACATCAATACACGCTCTTCATTACATACATGGCAACCCATACAAGTCATCAGATACATTCTTACCTTTCCGAGGTCCGCAATACGCAATACATATACAATACATACGCAATACATACCCAATACACCATCCTTGTTAGCTCATGTTGGTCCACCCGGGTTAATCGGGTGGAGATTACTCTTTTACTCGTTACACAGTACTTACGCATACATACTCATACTCATACATACTTACTTACTTACTCTTACTCATGTTAAGTCGTCGGGACCTCCGGCCCGGGGACTACTCGTCCCACCACCACCGGGATTACTTTGTTCACCAATCCAGGATGCTACTCATTTAAGGGATTTGGGCCGTGGACTAGTTTAAGAACCAGGAATCGGATCCAACCTCTTGTGTCTCCTCATCCTCACGCGTGGCCGAAGCTATATCGGACTTCTACTCACTCCAATTTATTCCTTACTTATGTTAGGAGTTAGGTAGTTAGGAATTAGCAGAAGTCACACATCCAAGCCACAATAATACAATACAATGCTCATATACACATCCATACAAAATACAATACAATATACAAGTACACTACGAAATACAATACACTTCATCATCATTCATATATTTCATGAATTATACAAACTATTGTTTAAGACAAATATCAAGAACAATGTAAACAAGCACAAGTAAGTGCAATATAGTCTGATTCATGCATTTATCTTATTAGGTGATCAAATAAGCACACAAATCGGGGTAACCAGATTAGGATACCGGGCATGAAGAAATCATACCTTTTTCTACAATTTACTTTACCGGGTGCCCTCTTGTTTCTTAGTCCTTAATTGTTCCTCGAGTGTAACACCCCATCCAACAACAAACACATAACAACAATCTGCAGCGGAATACACACCTCATCACATAACTTAACTCATTGGTGTTACACGCCGTTAACCACCCACGTGGCTAACAAGGCTATTACATAAACATTGTACCGGTCTGATGGACTAGATTCCCGAGCGACTACACATTACTGACCCTTTCCATTAACAACAACAACAACATACGCACACCTTCCAACGGTACCGAGTATTTACAAATTGATGCCGATAACAGTTTCGGTCTTACTACACCTACTGTACATATACAACTTAAACGATTACCCATGTACAACGACTACCCCGTCCTACTCTCGAACGGCTTCCAGCTCCTTGAACCTGAAATAGAAAAAGAGAAAGGGTGGCCCCCAAGGGGCTCAGCACCTTTGCTGGTATGGTAATCCCGCAGCCCACATGCTACCGGGCCACGCACAACTAATTGTCGTCTTAGCATGCGATTGATTATATTTAAATCATGCATGCAACTGTAAACACACAACACATAATCATTCGCCTCAACGGCTCAACAAACGGATAATATATCCTTACTTAATAAGTCACTCATGGTATTCATCATCCCTAGAGTGTTCCTCCTCTAATGGAGCTACTTCCTTAATAGACGACACATACCCTTAAATCGGTTTATCCTTAAATGCCTCTTATCACAAACTGGGAATCATATCCATGATCCACACACTCCACATTATACATCCTACAACATACACTACATACAACACTTAACAACACTTTGCACGTTTCCACGTGCACAACATAATACCGCAATAGATATTGCATCACAACAAAAATACATAACATAACGGGAGTGGTTCTCTTAGGAACCGACCCAAACATTGTTTATACACTGGTGAGCCTAGAGAATGTTGCCAGTCTCATGATAAGCTCGTTATACAATAACAACAACACTCATTACCGTCCTAATAGTTGGACGAGTAACTTAAGTTAAGGTGGTTCGGGTTTGGAGGCCCGAACACACCACACAAACACATGTTCCCCCTAAACCGATCATAAGTCAGAATAGCTAAGCTTTGGAGTAAGCTAATGGGAGATCATAACCCGTGAGGGAAACAACCATAACAAGAGAAGGGTAAGGCTAGGAAGGATACCCTCTCCCAAACAACGCGCGACCGGCCAAACCGGATTCCTCACTACTGTTAGTACATACTTACTTTAGATAATAGTTAGAACCCCACTATGGAGTCTATCACACCTACACACATACAGTATTACAACTGGGTTAAACACACAAGGGAGATCCCTACATTCACATACACATATCACACAATTAACACACGCATAGCCGTGGTTAGTACGTCCCATGGTACGGGTCGTTTACTCCGAATACCGAACTCTCATGTGATCCTAGACTCAGTTAACTAAGGTTAACACTTCCGAGGTTAAATGGTATCGGACTTGTACACGCCACATAAATGAATTACTGTAAACTCATTACATGTTTAATCTTACAACGTGGCAAACATACAGAAAAACACATAAGCATACAAGCCGGTGTAATCCGGTAGGACACAGGTTGCAAGAAAACCATACCTGTCACCGGAGTCCACGTTACCACGTCCACTTATGTTCCTCGAGCGATTCTCGAACAACTGTTAACATCACATGTGTTTTTATTAACATCGGGGTTTGCTTGATTATTTAATGTCTAATGCTTAACTTTCCCCGTTAACTTAGTTACATAACTTTACATTTTAACTTGTTTTACTTTTACATTTTGATACAACTTTTCACCACTTAATTGCCATTAAACTCACCTAACATGTCCTTAACAACCTCATAACATCATTAACCATCAATCCCCATCATTAGACATCATTTTCCAACCTTAAACAACATTTTTAGAGTGGTCCGGGACTTGGTCCTTACCTTAAGTCCCGGACCAACACATTAGAAAACTCGGGCGATTTTAATGGTGGTCCGGGACCTTGTACTTCCCTTAAGTCCCGGACCACAACATTTACAACTCTCGGCCATTTTAAAAGCTTGGTCCGGGTCTTGAACCATGACCTAGGTCCCGGACCAAAGCTACAGAATTGTCAAAATTGCATTTTCAAGTGTGTGTTGCCTTAGTTCTCCACCTCCATTAATTGTATAAACTTACCATATGATCTTAGGTATATTCTAATGCCAAAATACCACTTCGATTCACCTTAAAACATTGTCCAACTTGTTACCCAATTTTCTTATATACACCAACACTTATAACATTTAACTCTAGGTTTCTTAAATGGTGTTTCTCACCTTTGATTACAACTATCCCAAATGTTTCCTCCTTACCTTAACATCATCTCCCAAGCATCTTCTCTTACTAACCAAATCCTCTTTTCACAACTTCTTGAATTCCTTTCTCAAACCTCACCTAAACATCATTTCTTCCTTGTACATCAACATTCCTAAACCTTAAACAAACTTCTCCAAGACTTAAATACATCCTCAAAACACACATTGAATTCCTAGAACTTCCAAGATAACACCTAAATCCTTGCATCACTCTAAATCACCTTAACACATGTTTTCTTCTCAAGTAAACATTTATTCACCTTTAACACTTCCTAGTTCACCAAGACCATTTAAAAACTTAGAACTTCTCACACATTTCCCAAATTTGGCCATAGCTTCTCTTGTATATACTCACATCCAAACACTTAGGTTTTTACCTTATTTCATTCAACAACCTAAATCCATCAAGCACATTTTTATACACAAGACTTCACACATTTTACTACATCACAATATAGTGCATAACTTAAATTGCTTGGCACTTAGGCCCTTAAATAACATGGCTCTTAGGCCCTTAAATTGCATAAACCTTAAACACTGAATTTCCCACATAAGTAATGCCTTTGACCTGCAAGTACATACACCAATACATATGTTCTTTTACTAGTCTCCTTGAGAACACTTTACTAGGTCCATTCACCATTTGCTCTTTAGGTAGTTTTAACAAGCATTATAAGCTTATTTCTCCTAAGGCATTAAACCACATTAAGATAGCTAGCATATTTACCTCTTTTTCCTCCCAAATTTCTTTCTTGTTTCCTTACAAAACCGGTAAGGCATTTGGTTCCTTGCCAACTACTAAACATTATACAAACAACTAATGAGTATTCAAGCTTTAAGCTCCATCTCATTGTAAACCCTAGGTTTACATTATTTCAAAACATTAATGTAGTTGTTTTACCTTAATCTTTAAAGGGTGTTTGAATATCTATGAAGAGAGGACTCCACCTAGTCCTTGAAAGATTCAAATGGAGCTAGAACAAGGCAACTCAAGGAGCTCCATCAATGAATATTTTCGGTCACACACAAAACATGGAGGAAACTTGATTTTTCTTTGAGATTCCTTACCTAGGAGCAAAGGAGATCAATAATATGTGGAAAGACAAGCTCAAGCTCCATCAATGGTGGAACTCCATGGCACCGAAATGGGGCTCTTGAAGTTTTGAGAAGATAGGAATGAAGAGCTTGATGAGAGGAAGAGAATGGTGGTGTTTGTTTTTGATTTGGTTAAGTGAGTCATGAGATATTGACAATGGAAGATGGTGAAATGGTGGTGGTGCTGTAGCTTCACCGTGAGAACAGAGAGAAGAGAGGTAGAAGAAGAAGGGAACCGTGTGAAATGAAGGGAGAAATGAGAGAAGTGAGTTTGGTTTTGTTTTTGAAGATATTTATGACTTAAAGCAAATAGTAACTTATGAGTCATCCTTATTTACTTAATAAGGTAACATGTTTGGTGACTCACTACTACAAAAACCGGCCCCCTTTTAAGCCTAGGGGTAATATAGTCTTTATTGACTCATTTAATTACTTATAACATCATATGTTACAAACTAGCTTATAAAAATCACTATTCACTTAAACAAGGCACATAGAAGTGAAATTTTTGATTTCCCATTGATATAGCCACCCAAATGTGATACTATATAGTACACATGTTAATTAAAGGGTAATGATGGACATTTAGCCATTCAAAACTCATTTACAAGACAATTTTTCAAAAACGTGCTTTAAGACTCCTTAAAGCACTTTTTGTGTTTTAATTGTTTTCAAGCTTGGTTTTCTTTGGTAATTGATTTAATATGTTCATTAACATATTTATAAGGTATAGGTATGACCATTAGGTCTTATACAAATTTATCCCAAGCTTAGAGCACATTTTTGCTCATATTGACTTTAAGGTATTTTCTTGTGTTTTATTTGGTTTAATTGTCTACCAAGGTTTCTTAAGGACTTAATTAGCCTTATTAAATCATAATTGAATATTACTAAGTCTTGGTAGGCTCTTTGGGTCCTAACCAAGTTCACTCATAGCTTAGAGCATGTTTTTGCTCAAACTGTATCTTAGCGTTTTATTGCATTTACTATGGTCTAAATTGTTCACTGACGTTACTAAGGCACTTTTTAGCCTTTACATACCATAGTTTGATATTTAAACCACATATCAAGGTTTGGGGTATTTCATCGAGTCCTATTCTTGAACCTCCGGCTACATGCCAAACGGTTCAATCAATACTACGCATTACATTACATGCATAATTACTACTCCCGTACTTACCCCGTTGTCCCATTGTTTCGATTTACCTTAACGTTTATAAACTTACAACTTCCTTAATTACTCCTCATACTTGTTTATACCTTTAATGACCCTTAAACATCATTAATCAGGTGCTACTTATCTTATACTATCATCACCATTCTCTTCCTTACCTTAAAACTCATTTTATAAGCTTAAAATTAAATTTTGGTGTTGGTCCGGAACCTTGTCCGGGTCCTAAGTCCCGGACCAACACTGGTCCTAAGTCTCGGGTTGTTTTTCTACCATGGTCCGGGACATTATCCCTCTCCTAAGTCCCGGACCAAAAGTGGTCATTCTCTCGGCTAGTTTTAATGGGGTGGTCCGGGTCCTTGTATAGGACCTAAGTCCCGGACCACCCTTCACATACAACTCTCGGCCTGAATTTTACATTGGTCCGGGACTTAGTCCTGGACTTAAGTCCCGGACCCTGCTACATTTTCTACAGACTTGCAGTTTTTAAAAATCTGTTACATTCCACACTTTGCCTAATTAATTCCCCATTGTCCCTACACTTAATCCCACATGTTTAAGCACCTAATTAGCCTCTTAAACATCCTCAAATCCTTTGCTAACTTCTTACTTCCTTTCATACTAATTCACACATACACTTTTACATTTCCCTTTCAACACATACACATCCTTCCTAGTTTTTTTTGCTACAGATTTTAGTTCTCAACTTCCCCATGCACATTCTCATCTCCTAATGCCATTTCCAAAGCCTACAATGCATTACCTTACCTCTTCAAGTCCAACACTCTTTTTCTTAGGTCTTGCACCTAAGTTCTCCTAGTTTCTTCAACACATTTCGACAACTCTTGCTACAGATTTTTACCTTCTTATTTCTCACACTACAACTACCATTCCATTATTACCAAACATCTCTATCAACTCCAATATACACCTTGGTTCTCCCATTCACCAAGTCATCCATAAATGCACATATTCCTACCGAAAT
The DNA here is from genome assembly GCA_023374045.1 of Limonium bicolor. NCBI lineage: Eukaryota > Viridiplantae > Streptophyta > Magnoliopsida > Caryophyllales > Plumbaginaceae > Limonium > Limonium bicolor. Next base: position 163,217,932 of record CM041777.1, on the reverse strand, counting down.
TTTGCCATAGTTTACCTACAATTCTAACTTCTCCACATACACACTTTTTCATCAAATTCATTCCTAATCTAACCACACCCTTACAAGGGTCCTACCAGCACACAAAGCTATATCAATCCATCTCAATACATCAATACTCCATCAAACATCAATACCAATACTCATACACAATATACTTGGCTCTAAGGCCTACAATTTACTTGCTAGTTTCCAAATACTCAAAACTTCATAAACTTCAATACTAGTACATTAGTTTAGGTTCTTTTATTTGTTTACCCATTCCCATTACACTAATGCATTAAATTGAGCATTAAGACGGAGCTCTTACCTTAAGCTTATATTTCCTTCAATTCTTTTTCCATTCTCCTCTTTTCTTTTCCACTTCTTCTCTTTTCTCTTTCTTGCCCAAATCGGCCATATGGGGAATGGAGTTGCCAAACTCCATTCCCATCATCCAAGCGCACAAAACAATTGCAATTAATATACTAACCCTTATATTAATGCTAGTTCATTGAAATGTTTAAAGCAAGATTTCTAGGGTTTACCTTTGGAGTGTTTTAGGAGGGGTTTTAGCCCTTGGTTCAAGGTGAATCCACCACCATTGCAAGGTTGAATTGAAGCTCAAAAGAGAGAGAGAAAACAAGGCATTACAAAGGGTGAAAATCGGTTATGAAAGGAGATTGTGAAAACACGAGTTTTTCATGTAGATTTGTACCTTAATGGAGAGAGGGAACTCCAAGCTACACATTGATGCTATTTTCTTCACCAATGGGGTATACCCACGAAAATAAACTTCCTCATTTTTGGATTTTCAAAAGAGAGAAGTGTAGAGGAGGATGAGGGGAGTAAGAATATGTAATTATTTTTACATTTGGAGCTCACATGGAGGTAGAGCATGGAGAAGAAGAGAGAGTTGTCATTGTTGTTGTGGGGAGCTCTCCAAAATCGCCCAACCAGAAAGAGAGGAGGGAGAAATCGACGGAAGAGGGAAGAAGAAGGATAGGAGAGAGATGAGTGAGTGAGAGGTGAGAGAGTATGTAAGACCCTTTTAACCTTTTTCACTTTATTGCTTTTTGACTCTTTTATTTAGCTAGCTAGTATGTGGGTGTGTGAGGGGATTATTTTAACTCATAAAAACCGCCCCCACATGTATTACTAGCTGGAGCGTTTTTCCGTCTTTTACAGAAAACGCTTCGTTATTTTACCACACCGTTTCGGTACAATTCCTAACCGGGTCCGTTTTCCGGAATTTCCTCGTTTAATTATTTTTATTGACTATTAAGCTCCCATAAATGCTTAATTAATTTTTATTTAATGCTTTAAATTTTTACGGGTCTGTTTGACCATTTAAAGTCACGTCTTCGGGTTTCTCTTCTCGAAAATGTGCACTAAAGCTCTATTAGCGTTTAATGCATTATTTGGATTCGTTTTCTTTGGGAGTTGTTCCCATATATTATTTAGGTATTATTAAGCCTTTAGAATCTATATAATACGTTAACCGAGGTCTCATACCTCCTATGGTTATTTAACACTTATTTAGCGTTTTTCATTTTTTAAGCATTTCTTTATTTCTTTTGGCTTTATTTTTCCTTACCAATATTACTTAGGCGTCATTAGGCCCTTAAATACGTATTAGATTAATTTTAATCCCTGTATTTAGTTCGGGGTATTTCAATCTACCCTCCTTAAGAACTTTGTCCCTCAAAGTTGCTAGAGGTCATGGGATTACTATACTTACTCATCCATACTTATCTGCCAAAGCCATACATTCTTCCTCCTTACCAATCCCAAATCCGTTACTCAAGGTTCCTACATACTATACTATACAACCATACCATACTAACGCACAATAATTACTACTCCAATCCCATTACTACCGACCATCCGGTTCCTCATTACCAAATTTATACATACATACAATGCAAGGCTATCCCCAAAGCAATGCAATACACATACAATCCCGCAGGCACTCAGGTCATCTAGACACAGGACTCCTTTATGTCCTGCTGCCCTTGGAATAATACAACATGCTACACTACTATCTTCTCCGGTATAAGTTTCTAACAAATCCTCTTCTCCTAATCTAAGGAAAATCTTTTCACAACTACTAATTAGAAATTTCTAAACACACAACTCCAAATTCCAATTTATATTCATTACTTCTATCCTATGTGTGATTCTCGTGACCACTTGAGGGGAGCTTCAAGAATCATTCGACCCTGATGTGATCAGCATCAGTGTTGAATTATCTTTCCACCCCAATTTGTGTTCGGTTTCCCTCGATCTGATCAGGATCAAGTTCGACTTCCCACATCAGTTTCAAACAAGCAATTAATTCAATTATTTTCATGTTTATCTTTTTACTCTTCCTAGTTATTCATACATCCTCAAAGGATGGAGTCCGGTCCATCAGTCATCCTCACTCTACTTCCCAAATACTTTACCCTGTGGTTCAATACCTAAATGCTCATTTCACCAGCCTTCACTACTTCCATCCATTATTCTCCATCATTTCAATTATTCTAACTAAGGATTGCCATACTTGTAAAATTTAGTTGTCCTCAATTTACTTCCAATGACTTACATAGGTATACACTACTCTTAGACTTCACTCATCTATTACTCTCATTCATTTCGTACTACTTCTTCAAAGGCTACAATACTTGTGGAGCTCCGTCCACTACTCATTACTCTTCTTTACCAATACTCTTACACTGGTGTTACAAGATGGGTATATTCATCCTATGGTATTTGCATGTCTAATGCCTAGTTACCATAATTACAATATGAATGAATACCTATGTTTATTTAACATAGTATCAATCATCAATTTGATTCTCATTTGTGCTATGCACATTACGGTTTATGTGTTTTATTCACAAAACTTATACTAAGCGATTTTCGCTCTACCCCCTTAAAAGGGATTACGCCCACGTAATTTACCATATGTTATTATTATTAAACATTGGTTTAATCAATTTGGGCAATCTAAAGCGTTTAGCTTCACTACGGTATACTATATAATATGCTCTAGTCAAAGGGTCTTAACCATACCAATGGTTTAGTCTTTGCACCAAGAATTCATATATGAGTTTATTTAACTCATAATTAATTCGGTTCTAGCCTCACCGGCTTCAAGGCATTAATAGCCATTCTATTATACTCACTAGGTACCTAGCTAGGGCCCCCTAGCTTCTACTGCGCGACCCTGATAACTTGGGTTATTCACCCTTCTTGTTATCCTTAAAGTGCTATACATCACCTTTTGTCTGTCTATTATGGGAATGAGGTTTATTAAACAAATGCGGTATTCCTTTACCGTGTTTGAACTCAATGAGTTTAAGATTTATAACCAGCTCTCTGGTAATCTACTGCACATGCTATTTATGCTTCCACGATTAGTCGTTAAGTTCCTCCGACTTATTGTCGGGCGAGGTTAAGTCACTACTTAACTGTAGTGCTTCCTCTGTTATCAATAGTTTCCGGATTACACCAGTTCTTCTGGTTCAGTACAAGTGTTCTTTACTTGTATGACCTTGCATTGATATGCGTCGGTCCTAGTGACTTTCTGAAGTCTCCTTTCACCCTTTTTATTCCATCGGAATTCACATTTGTGAGTGTTAGTGTGTTTCACTCTCTTCGTGCTTCTTTGGCCTTAGGCCGCACGGTTTGTTGCTAAGCTTTCTTAGCTGGCTTGTGCCACGTTCGTTGGTGAAAAGAAGGGTTACTACCATTTACATTTCCTATATCCCTCGCTATCCCACTAGATCATTAGCTGTGCAAGAGCAATACCAAAACACTCAGTCATACAGAGTGCAGAGGCGTAAACGCTTGACAGTAAATCACTTATGTGATAGGAATGAATATCTCTGCATGTCATCTTACTACTCCGTATCATTGTCTAACTACTTACTCATAGCGATCGCTTGTTGCGCACCTTATTCTTACTCATTATACAACATCGTTCTTACTGGCTGTGTTACTGTGGTAGCTCGTCTTTACTCATTACCATTGTCGTTGGCACCATTTCCTTATGGTGTAAATATACTAGGAGGTTCCTGTGTTTGTGTGTATGACGGTTGTTGTAGCATACCGCAATCTTATTATCTTCCCAATGTGGCGATGTCTTATTCGACTTAGGTTTTATGTGTAGGTTAGCTTACCTCACATTCTATCATCATTTACTATATAATTTACCAAGTATCTTGGTTGATAATGGATGAAGTAACTTACCTGGTTATAAGCTCTCTTGAGCGTTAGTCATTCGTGGTGTTCAATGTGTATTCACATTGATTGTTTTTGACAATTACTGTCTCCCAGTGCTGAGCATTGGTTATAGGCTCTAGCTATGCAGTTTCACTTGTATGTACATCACCGGAACATCCCATGAAATTTCAAGGGTTCTCTGGTCCCGTTCTCCAATTGAAGGGTATTTTATCACTGACAAATGAGTGAAGGTTCTTGTTGAGGGGTTGTCTCTACTCATGGGTCTCGTGACGAGGTTTGTCATATTGGTGTTTACGCAATGGTTCACCACATGCTTGGGTGCATATGGGATATACTTACTCCCTTAAGTCGTAATGGTTTGGAAACCTCATTTCCTTATTCCATTGCCCCTGGCAGTATCTACATGCGTAGGCTTTATTGTTATAGTGGATGGAAGCCTTTCCAAAGGGTTCACATCTTCACCACATTGGTGGTCTTTGTTTAACAAGAGTTACCTTTCCTCGAGTTTCCCCGTAGTGTCCAAGTGTGGACTAGGCCATTGTTGGCACTATTACAATTTCTATGCCTCTGTGTTATCGTTGCTACAGAAGGCATGAAGGTAATTAAAGCTTGTCAACTGTATACTAGACTGATGCTCTAGTGACAGTGGCGCTGAGTTGACCATCACTCCAAGCCACTCAGGATGTTGGGTTTGAATTGATGGTCCAGTTGTTGATTTCTTTGTCGCATGAGACACTATCTCTTGCGAGTCTTGTTATCAAATGGTGTGGGTTATGCAACCGTTAAGGTTTACATAACATAGTTGGGTGATGGCTTTTAAGCCTTATTGCTGTAAGCTATGCTCTTTGCAAGCTGCTTATACATGTTTCCACTCCATTTATACCCCATAGGTTGGAGGTATTACTAGGCTCCATGGTAAGTCGTGACATCACGCTTCCGCTCATAGGAGACCCTTTAGGCAATCTGGTGTTAGTCCGGGCCTTCTGGTAATTTAGGGTATTTCCTGTTAAGTGAAATCCCTTCGGTGTTCTAACCGAATGTTCGTTCTAGCTCATGTGCTCTTATCATGACGCTTGTTCAACTGTTGTTATCTTAGACACCCTTCAAGGATTGCTCCTGAGTGCTGTTAGTTATGTCGTTACATCCGGCTAATGTTTACGATATGTTGTGTCCACTATACCACCTTGTGGTATTGTATTTGAGTTATTCCCTTTTTGAGTTATAACGTCTCCCATTCTTGGTAGACTGTTTATACTTTCTCCTAGTGTTTTAGACTAGGTTAGTATCCTCTCCAATGTTGGATTATACTTCATGGTAATCTTGTGATCGCTCTAGGGAACTCATCCCGTTGTTGAGCATCGTCGTTCACATTAGGTGTTTGCCTTACTATGCAGGGCTGGAGAATTGCTCCAGTTACCTTGCATTTGCTTGAAGTCCTTAAGACATATCCGATGTCTACACTTGCTAGTCTGTGCTCCTTGCACCTTCTGGTTCTTATTCCTTACCTTCAGATGGATTCTCTGAGTTCCTTTATACTTGACCGTCTGAAGTGTACAGCTGTTCTGGTTTGAACTCACTGATGGTCCGTAGAACGGAGTTGACTACTTCCCGTGTTTCGCCCACTACATGTATACATACGTGGGGTATCATGTTGATACGTTACCACTTACCCAACTATATGTCTGGCCCGCAAGCTCCTTCGGAGTGCGGTTGTCCCACATCCCGTAATTGGGTACACTCGTAGTGTTCGGCACACGCCTAGGTGAAGTATTCTATTGTTAACTCCTCTTGTATCATTTATGATACTCACCGTAATTATGTTGGTTTGGTTTAAAATCCAAGGTTTAAAGAAAGGTTGTGGTTTTGAAAGAGAATCTCGGTTTGAAAAATAACGGTTCGGTGTTAAAAGATGTTCTTCATGGCATAGCCATGTTTGAGGTCTTGACCAAGTCCAGCTTGTTGCTGACTGGTATGTCCTTAATACAATGGTCAGGCTACTAGGCCTTTCCAGGGTTTCATTCTTCCAGTTTTCAGGATTTGCGATCCTGTGGTCGTTTCATTGCTATCCCGGTACATTACTATGTACCTGTGGTGTGTTAGAGTTCCTTTATGTATCCCTGCTCTTACTGCACTTGCCGTGGCAAGTGCGTGGTACTGTTGGTTTTTGGGTCATCCTATACCGATCTTGGTATGGTTTCCACTTATATTTAATGGTCTTGTTGACTCTTCCCTTGATCTTATTGATCTAGGTTTGGGAATACTTGCTCTTTCGGGTAAATTCTCATTGGTCTTAACATGATTGTCCTTGACCGGGGCACTTCTCCAATCCTTGGAGACTCCCATTTATTCGTCTTATGTTTTTCGTTGTTGCTCATTCCCACTGGTTTACCGTGGTTATTGAGCCTTAGCTTGTTTAGGCACTACTCTTGTAGTCCTATCGGTTCATATCCCATGGATATCCTTGTAGCTGTGTAAGCTATGTCGGCCAGGTATCATAACCCTTTTGGCGTTGCAGGTTTGAAATTAGTCACTACCGACTATGTCCTTAGTCAGCTAGCATACCGTTGATGGTATTAGTTAGATATTACTGCCCCGTAGACTGGTGTCTCGGGTTTTGTTACTGTTCCTTTTTCCGCCTTGCTGCACGCTTAGTGCTTCTTTTCCTGTTGATGGTTGATTAGCTAGGTTCTCGCGACTGCTAAGCACGTCGCCCCATGCTGTTGTAAGTTGTAGCCTCCTTATGCTTGGAGTGCTCATTCAACCGCTATTGAGTGCGGGTATTGTTGTTTAACCGGGATCCCTCTCCGGGTCTTCCAATCCTTGGAATTTACTATATGTCGGTTCTTGTTTACAGTACGGTGGTTTCACCACTGCCAGATCGGGTTTTCCCGAGTGTGAGAGGACTTTCCTTCTCTCTGGCGTTCTTTCCCAAGTTATACAGTGGGGCTTGCGGTGGGCTGGACTGGTACTGTAGGTATCCGGTACTCCCCGGGAGTTCCTAACTAGCATATCTCTAATGCTAACACTCAGCCCTTAGCCCTAAGCTTCTAATTCCTAACTCGGTATTTCCTAAACTCGGTATTTCCAGTCATCAGAGCGAAGTATCGCTCTGATACCACTTTTTGTAACACCCCAACCATTAATACTGTCATTATCGTCCAATCTCCTCGTGCTTCCAGATTCACGCAGCGGATACATACTTACATACAGTGGGTGATACAATGCCGTTAGCCACCCACGTGACTAACAAGGCTACTACTACTACATACAGCATCGGTCTGATGGACCGGAATATCCGAGTACTACACAATGCGAGTCTCACTACAATTACGAATCAAATACTACAATTCTCATTCCATACAATCCACAAGTTCAATACAGTACAATGTCATTCACCGAGTTTACTAGGATCCTTATACAAGAATAATACCTCTTCCAAACTCATACATACCCTCTAGGAGTCTGCCCACTACCCATTCCTCACAAACTACTTGCGTTCTAAATACAAGGGTGTGCCATTTAGCACACCTCTACATTCTACTTCTAGCTATCCAAGTGCAGCCACCGGTCTTTTACCTTGACCATATCCGCTTCGGGTACCTGCACACTAAAAACGTTCCCCCTAGGGGGTCAGCTTTCGCTGCGCATGATAACCGCATACCCCGCGTACTAGTGAGGGTACGCCGACCACTTGGTCGAATACATGCGATTGATTTCATTCAAACATACATGCATACATGCTCTTATACACAATATTACAATACATTACGCAAGGAATACATACATACACATCAATACACGCTCTTCATTACATACATGGCAACCCATACAAGTCATCAGATACATTCTTACCTTTCCGAGGTCCGCAATACGCAATACATATACAATACATACGCAATACATACCCAATACACCATCCTTGTTAGCTCATGTTGGTCCACCCGGGTTAATCGGGTGGAGATTACTCTTTTACTCGTTACACAGTACTTACGCATACATACTCATACTCATACATACTAACTTACTTACTCTTACTCATGTTAAGTCGTCGGGACCTCTGGCCCGGGGACTACTCCGTCCCACCACCGGGATTACTTGGTTTACCAATCCAGGATGCTACCCATTTAAGGGATTTGGGCCATGGACTAGTTTAAGAACCAGGAATCGGATCCAACCTCTTGTGTCTCCTCATCCTCACGCGTGGCCGAAGCTATATCGGACTTCTACTCATTCCAATTTATTCCTTACTTATGTTAGGAGTTAGGTAGTTAGGAATTAGCAGAAGTCACACATCCAAGCCACAATAATACAATACAATGCTCATATACACATCCATACAAAATACAATACAATATACAAGTACACTACGAAATACAATACACTTCATCATCATTCATATATTTCATGAATTATACAAACTATTGTTCAAGACAAATATCAAGAACAATGTAAACAAGCACAAGTAAGTGCAATATAGTCCGATTCATGCATTTATCTTATTAGGTGATCAAATAAGCACACAAATCGGGGTAACCAGATTAGGATACAGGGCATGAAGAAATCATACCTTTTTCTGCAATTTACTTTACCGGGTGCCCTCTTGTTCCTTAGTTCTTAATTGTTCCTCGAGTCCTATTCTTGAGCCTCCGGCTACATGCCAAACGGTTCAATCAATACTACGCATTACATTACATACATAATTACTACTCCCGTACTTACCCCGTTGTCCCATTGTTTCGTTTTACCTTAATGTTTATAAACTTACAACTTCCTTAATTACTCCTCATACTTGTTTATACCTTTAATGACCCTTAAACATCATTAATCAGGTGCTACTTATCTTATACTATCATCACCATTCTCTTCCTTACCTTAAAACTCATTTTATAAGCTTAAAATTAAATTTTGGTGTTGGTCCGGGACCTTGTTCGGGTCCTAAGTCCCGGACCAACACTGGTCCTAAGTCTCGGGTTGTTTTTCTACCATGGTCCGGGACATTATCCCTCTCCTAAGTCCCGGACCAAAAGTGGTCATTCTCTCGGCTAGTTTTAATGGGGTGGTCCGGGTCCTTGTATAGGACCTAAGTCCCGGACCACCCTTCACATACAACTCTCGGCCTGAATTTTACATTGGTCCGGGGCTTAGTCCTGGACTTAAGTCCCGGACCCTGCTACATTTTCTACAGACTTGCAGTTTTTAAAAATCTGTTACATTCCACACTTTGCCTAATTAATTCCCCATTGTCCCTACACTTAATCCCACATGTTTAAGCAGCTAATTAGCCTCTTAAACATCCTCAAATCCTTTGCTAACTTCTTACTTCCTTTCATACTAATTCACACATATACTTCTACATTTCCCTTTCAACACTTATACACATCCTTCCTAGTTTTTTTTGCTACAGATTTTAGTTCCCAACTTCCCCATGCACATTCTCATCTCCTAATGCCATTTCCAAAGCCTACAATGCATTACCTTACCTCTTCAAGTCCAACACTCTTTTTCCTAGGTCTTGCACCTAAGTTCTCCTAGTTTCTCCAACACATTTCGACAACTCTTGCTACAGATTTTTACCTTCTTATTTCTCACACTACAACTACCATTCCATTATTACCAAACATCTCTATCAACTCCAATATACACCTTGGTTCTCCCATTCACCAAGTCATCCATAAATGCACATATTCCTACCGAAATTTTGCCATAGTTTACCTACAATTCTAACTTCTCCACATACACACTTTTTCATCAAATTCATTCTTAATCTAACCACACCCTTACAAGGATCCTACCAGCACACAAAGCTATATCAATCCATCTCAATACATCAATACTCCATCAAACATCAATACCAATACTCATACACAATATACTTGGCTCTAAGGCCTACAATTTACTTGCTAGTTCCCAAATACTCAAAACTTCATAAACTTCAATACTAGTACATTAGTTTAGGTTCTTTTATTTGTTTACCCATTCTCATTACACTAATGCATTAAATTGAGCATTAAGAAGGAGCTCTTACCTTGAGCTTATATTTCCTTCAATTCTTTTTCCATTCTCCTCTTTTCTTTTCCACTTCTTCTCTTTTCTCTTTCTTGCCCAAATCGGCCATATGGGGAATGGAGTTGCCAAACTCCATTCCCATCATCCAAGCACACAAAACAATTGCAATTAATATACTAACCCTTATATTAATGCTAGTTCATTGAAATGTTTAAAGCAAGATTTCTAGGGTTTACCTTTGGAGTGTTTTAGGAGGGGTTTTAGCCCTTGGTTCAATAAGGTGAATCCACCACCATTGCAAGGTTGAATTGAAGCTCAAAAGAGAGAGAGAAAACAAGGCATTACAAAGGGTGAAAATCGGTTATGAAAGGAGATGGTGAAAACACGAGTTTTTCATGTAGATTTTTACCTTAATGGAGAGAGGGAACTCCAAGCTACACATTGATGCTATTTTCTTCACCAATGGGGTATACCCACGAAAATAAACTTCCTCATTTTTGGATTTTGAAAAGAGAGAAGTGTAGAGGAGGATGAGGGGAGTAAGAATATGTAATTATTTTTACATTTGGAGCTCACATGGAGGTAGAGCATGGAGAAGAATAGAGAGTTGCCATTGTTGTTGTGGGGAGCTCTCCAAAATCGCCCAACCAGAAAGAGAGGAGGGAGAAATCGATGGAAGAGGGAAGAAGAAGGATAGGAGAGAGATGAGTGAGTGAGAGGTGAGAGAGTATGTAGACACTTTTACCTTTTTCACTTTATTTGCTTTTTGACTCTTTATTTAGCTAGCTAGTATGTGGGTGAGTGAGGGGATTATTTTAGCTCATAAAAACCGGCCCCCACATGTATTACTAGCTGGAGCGTTTTTCGTCTTTTACAGAAAACGCTCGTTATTTTACCCGGTTTCGGTACTATTCACTAACCGGGCCCGTTTTCCGGAATTTCCTCGTTTAATTATTTTTATTGACTATTAAGCTCACATAAATGCTTAATAATTGTTATTTAATGATTTATAATTTTTACGGGTCTGTTTGACCATTTAAAGTCACGTCTTCGAGTTTTCTCGAAAAACGTGCGCTAAAGCTCTATTAGCGTTTTAATGCATTATTTGGATTCGTTTTCTTCGGGAGTTGTTCCCATATATTATTTAGGTATTATTAAGCCTTTAGAATCTATATAATACATTAACCGAGGTCTCATACCTCCTATGGTTATTTAACGCGTATTTAGTGTTTTTCGCTTTTTAAGCGTTTCTTTATTTCTTTTGGATTTATTTTTCCTTACCAATATTACTTAGGCGTCATTAGGCCCTTAAATACGTATTAGATTAATATTTATCCCTGTATTTAAGTTCAGGGTATTTCAGGCCATTTTTACACGGACAGGCCACGGACAATTCTGTCTTCTGTCCGGCCATTTTTGGGCGGACATGTAATGTAAGTCCTCCTCTTCTGTCCGCCCTTATTTCCACGGACGGAACCTCAAATTTGCCGGGTCCGAACCAGTGTCCGGACCAGCCTGGTTCGGACGGTTATCTTGTCCGGCCAAATTTGAGCGGACGTGACACGGACGAAATTCCAATGCATCCGAACCACCGTCCGAACCAGTGTGGTTTGGACGAAAATTGGTTTGCTTCTAAAATATTCGTTTCAGCTCTGATTTAAGATCCGTCTGCGCCCAGGCGTTCGTCCCTTCGTCTACTTTGCTCCTAGCTTGGTTTTCCTCGTGTTTAACCAATAAATTTGTGAGATAACCAATAAAACATAAACTAGAGGAAAACTAACCAAAGTGGAGAAATGAGCAAGAAAAGTGCTAATATAATATATGAAATACACCCATAAAACATGCTCATTTGGACACTTATCACACCCCCACACTTATCTTTTGCTTGTCCTCAAGCAAAACCATGTACCCAAGTAAGTAGGGAATGCTCAATACTAACAAATGTTATTATGAAGGGTAGGATAACGAGGTGAACAGTACATGATCTTAAACTTTTTTAGGAGTGTGAATCATCACCTACTGGTGGCATAGGTGTGCTGAGGGTAAGAATAAAATATAGAGTTTCGGGGTATGATCCGGAGTGCTTCAATGCTTCTCAGTTTTGGTGACTTTCAGAACTTTTACCATGGCCAACTTCTCTCAAGAATGGGCATTGAGGAGAAAACAAAAGGAAAAATAGATTTATGCATTTGTTTCACTTTGGCATAAGAGATGAGAAGATAAAATGTAGGCATCAAGCCTTTGTATTTAAGAACACTCAACTCTCATTTGTTGGTTACCAATGGCGTCTCGCATGTCTCTTGTTTATTATTTTTCTTTTTGACAGAAAAGCCCCCCTTAGCAATCCCTAAGAAAGAAGATAGAAGGAACCCCTAAGCGATAAAAATCCAACCATTTCAGATCATTTGGTCACACCGCATAAAAAATGCTCCTCAAAAGTAATCAAAATGAAAAATTTTGTACCATTTATCCCACAATTCATAACAGTATTTATTCATAAAGAGAACAACCCACATATAAAGGGTCCACAATATTGAATTTGGACAAACGCAAGATAAGTAGAGAGATTAAGCATTTTAAGCAATGTGTCAATAAAGAGAGACTTAAGACGAGCGACAGAGAAGTGTGTCCTCCCCCACACTTAGATTGGAGCAATGTCCTCATTGCGTAGGAAGAATTAATTTAACGAGGTCATGCAATCTACCAGAGTGCCTCACACAATGCAAAGTAGTAGGGAGTATGTAAAAATTTGAAGTGCAAAGCGAAAAGAGTGTACTCCCCAGAGTTCGCAGAGTGTTTAGAGTAGCTCCCCCACACTTGAGTTCAGCTGTAGAATGACATAGTATGTTCCTAGAAAGAATATTCTAAGCAGCCAGAAGAACTCAAGTTAATTCTCCTCGTTCTCTCTCCTCTCTTTTTTTTCTTATTTAATATAAGAACATATATAGGAATAATATGGAAGACAAAACATAAAATAAAAATAGTAGGATAATAAAATGTAACCACTGGGTTGCCTCCCAGTAAGCTGCCCATATTTATAGTCTTTGGTTAGACTCCCGCTTCGTTATCCTGGATCAAAAATAAAAGTAGACAACAACTTTGCCAGGAAAACAAAGTTAGCAGTAATTAAAAGCAAACCACCTGGATCAAAACAAAACGTCACCTCGGCAAATAAAATAGGAAAATGAATACTCCACAAAACCTGGTTTTTGAGGAGGTATTGCCGGTAACGTAGTTCTAATAGAAGACCAGGTGGTGATGACTTTTCCTCCTCAAATTGGAGGATGTAAACATCCTTTCCTTGTTGTTGAGGCTTATGGAGGCAGGGTGAGAGTTGATGAGAGACTGGTGGTAGCGGTGTTCCTTCCTCAGATTCGAGGATGTAGATATCCTCTTCCGGTTGGTGAGGCTCAATAGGATAAACCTCTTCGCGGACTGGCTCTGTAATACCCCAAATTTCTTAAGCTGTGATTAAGGTCTTATTTGATTGTAAACCTTGGGAAACCCTAATTTCTAAAGATGGAGAAGGTTATAATTAGTTGGAGGTGCTTGGTGAACATTAGAAATTTTAGTTCCCGGAGTATCACCCGGTGTACCTTAGTTTCGTAGGATTTCTGAAATTCCTGAAAATTACTGAATTCCTCAGGAACTGAGAGTGGGTATCAACCTTAGGAAGTGTGTTAGATACTTTTGAGAGTGTTTTGAGGAAAGAAACAATCATATCTTTCTTCTCTTAATATAAGACAATCTAGTTACATTTTTCAGTATTTAGTGGTTCTGGGCAAACGGGGCTTAAGGAGAGCTCAAAAGTGACCCGAGGAAATTCCTTAAACCTGATAACCCACACTAGTATTAACATACCTACACATATAGTCTTAATTCCCATAAAAGCTCAAGCCAAACATGGCCTAAGATGGGGCCGAAAATATCAAGGAAGGAGGAGAAAAATATCTCGGTTACTATTCACACCTCCTTACTATTCAACCTCCTTACTATTTGCCAATGATTACAAAATCAACTTGCCCCCTCCTTATCCATTCAATGGCGGTTTGGCATGAGTGGTTAGGATTGGTTTTTGTCACCTAACACAAATCTATGGCTATGGACAATTCTAGAAGTCATAATTACAAATAGTAAGATAAGGATAAAAATGTAGTATAAAAGGGGGGGTGGAGGTCGGCCATGGTAGGTGAGCAAGGTGGCCATTCCTCTTCATCTACCTTGCTTCTCCTAAGCTAGAAAACACCATTGGAGCATAGGCAACAACACTCCTCCATTGGAAACACAAATCTAAGGTAGTAATTAAGCTAAAATCAAGGAAAAAGGCAAGTTTAAGGAGTGGAAGCCAAACTCCAAGGTGGGTGACTTGGTTGTTGGAGATTTTGAGCTCAAGCAACTTATAATAAAGGTAGAAAAGCTCCAAAATGGCTAGGAGAGGACAGGTAACATCTATGCACATCACTTTCACCCTTTAAGCTTATTTTCCTTCTTAAGTCATTCTGTTTTGTTATCTACGAATCCTATCTCCTATTTTCTTAAAATTTCTACAGTAAACTAGGGATGAATAGTTAGAGAACATCCAAGAAAATCAAGTCGAAATAAGGTTGGGAAGTAGGAAAACACTAAAGAACTTTGAAAATGAAGAAAAATGAGCTTTAAGCTTTAGGAATTGTTTGGATGGGTTTCCGACATGGGTTTGAGCTTAAATTTTGAGGGTAGTCTTGAATAGTTAATATATGGTTATGGTTGAAAAATCAGGTCGAATGGAGAAATTTAAGTCGGTTAGACAAGGTAAAGAAACTAAAAATGAGAAAATGTGTTTTAAGCCTTTCTGAGTGTTTGGATGGGTTTCCGAATTGATCTTGAGCTGAAATTTTGAGGAGATACTTTTGTTGTCTATATTGGATCATGGTTAAATTTTTAGGCCGAGACTCGTTGGGAAGTTGTTTGAGTTGGTGAATAGTGATTTTGGCTAAAAATAAGAATTTAAGCTTTCTAAAGTGGTTTCTTGGAAATTGTTTGATTTTCTGATTTATTGGAGCGTGAATGGTATTGTTATGATGTTATTAAGGTTATTTTACAAGTGGTGAGCTTGATGTGTGAATTACTACTTGTGTAAAGCTTGGTTATGATATCTTACCCATGGTTTGCAAATGTGTTAAGGATAACCTCTTGTGGTGGTGGTGGTGGAAAGTATTGTGTGATGTTGATATCATGGTTATCCTAAGGCTATGCCTCTTGTGAGAGCCTTTAAGGCCAAGCCGACGTTCCGGCAACAAAATAAGCTCGTACTAATAAAATTGGAGCTGCCACTATGATCTACTCCTATTGGACAGAAGTTTTCAATAGGGGGGTGTGCACACTTAAGGACATAGGGTGGGTGGTGGTGGTGGACTTCATTTGGAAATATCTTGTGTGGTGGACTTCATTTGGTAATATCTTGTGTGGTGGACTTCATTTGGAAATATCTTGTGGTGGACTTCATTTGGTAATATCTTGTGTGGTGGACTTCATTTGGAAATATCTTGTGTGGTGGACTTCATTTGGAAATATCTGTGGTGGACTTCATTTGGTAATATCTTGTGTGGTGGACTTCATTTGGAAATATCTTGTGTGGACTTCATTTGGTAATATCTTGTGTGGTGGACTTCATTTGGAAATATCTTGTGTGGTGGACTTCATTTGGAAATATCTTGTGGTGGACTTCATTTGGTAATATCTTGTGTGGACTTCATTTGGAAATATCTTGTGGGTGGACTTCATTTGGTAATATCTTGTGTGGTGGACTTCATTTGGTAATATCTTGTGTGGTGGACTTCATTTGGAAAATCTTGTGTGGTGGACTTCATTTGGAAATATCTTGTATTTGATATTAATTATCTCTTGATAATTCATGGTACAGGTAAATGGTGTGTGATCTATTCTGATTTGTTATATTTGTTAATATTTGCTGGAACAAAGGTTTTAAAGAGAAAATAAGTTTTTACGGGGTGTGGTAGTGTTACTCTTTTTTGCTGATTTTATTTGGTTGTGTTTTCCTGTGTATATGTATTCTGTGAATTCAGGGTAACTGGGATGGACACCTTCTCTGCACTGAGGACGAGTCCACCGATACTTTCTATATTTTCATGTCTGTCACCTATCGTAGAAGTTTACAGCCTGGGGGTCACCGAGATAATTTATGAGGAGTGGAACAAGAAGATACAAGGTTTTAGGCACCCGGAAAATGGCACCAGTCAGTCCATCACTCATGATGTTTCCACTGTGTACGAGTATATGCAAGTGGTCCCTAGTTAGATGCTAGCGATGTAATAGCCTTTTGATACCCCTTTACTTTTGGTGTAAAATAGGAGTAGGAGCTAACATAGTAGTTGGCTAGAAGGGGTCTTTTGGTACTAAGGTGTAAAGTGACGGGTTGGTTGTGTCACTCTTTTGATAGTAACAACGATGTAAGATAGCTAACGTTAAGGTGGTGGTGGTAATAGCCTTACACTTACTAGTCTTTAGTAAGTGTGGCGGTAACACCCCGGTGATAGTATTAGGGGACCTTGTAAAAAGAAGTCTGACGCATGTATAATATAAGCAGTTGCTTTGGTTATAACATGTCTCTCTGTAATCAAAAAAAAAAAGAGGCTAAGTAAATGGTGGTGGTAAACCGGGGCGTTACAGAGTGGTATCAGAGCTATAGGTTTGCTGGAGGGGAAAATTTGAGTTTGACTAGGAAGCAAGGTGACCCAGGCTTAGGTTTAGGAGTCTAGGCAGAACCATGTGGTTCTGAAAATATGTTTGCTGTGATATTTGTGTGTTGTGTGCTTGATTGATTATAGTTAACTATTTATATTGCAACTAACATATCTCTGTGTAGAATAACGGAGAGGGGAGTGGACGGAGTAATGGAGAGGGGAGAGGACAGATGGATGAACTGAGGGTTGACACTGAGTATGAGAAGAATCCTGGAGCAGCACGAAGCTAGAGCTGAAATACCCAAGGATTTCTCCCGGAGGATAGCAGCTATGAAACCCAGTACTTATTCAGGAGAAGAGGATCCAGTAATTCTGGAGGAGTGGATCAGAGAGTTTGACAAAATATTTGATATTATTGATTGCCCTGAAGAAAAGAAGGTAAGTGGGGCTGTATTTTATTTTAAAGGTGAGGCGGATCTGTGGTGGACTGCGGAGGAGGAGAGACTTAAAGTAAATCCGGGTTTTGGGTGGAATATGTTGAAAGATGTGATGAGGAAAAGATTTTATCCGGAGCATGTAAGGTTGCAAAAATATCAGGAATTTACGGGATTGAGGCAGCGAATGGATGATGTTAAAACTTATCATGCTAAGTTTGTGGAGCGTGCTAGATTTGCTCCACATGTGGTACCTGATGAGACTGCTAAGGTTCAACGCTTCCTAGAGGGTTTAAATTGGGATTTACAAGAAGCTCTGAGTGTAATACCTATAACTACTTTACAAGAGGCGTACGATAAAGCTGCTAATCTTTATAGGGTACAACAGAGAAGGAAGAATAATGGAGGTAAGAGTGGTGGAAACGCTTATCAGAGTAGCGCAGCGGAAACGTTGTGGACCCATAACCAGAAGAAAGGCAGAGAAGATACTAATGAATCTTCATAGGATTCAGGAAGTTATCATGGTTAAGGTTAATTATTAAGTTTCAGGAGAAACTTTCTTTTTAGGGGGGAGAGTCGTATGGTAAGTGATGAATGATTATTAGTGTTTGTGAATGTTTGTGATTGTGAATGTTTGTTGGTGCCAGAAATGGTTGGTAATACTTGAATATTATTTTAGGAGTTGTCCTCTTAATGATTTCATATATGTGGTATCGTTGAATTTGTGAATGGTTTATATTGTGCGACTGGTGTGTCTGAGGTTTTGTGTGATGTTGCTGAATCATTTGTGGTTGATGAGGTTAACTGAGAATTATTGTGTGGAGTATTGTTTTAATTTCTTGGAGTATGTGAATGTATTGTTTGGTATGTGAATGTACTGTTTGGTGTGATGAATTGAGCTTCGGGGACGAAGCTTTGTTTAACGGGGGGAGGATGTAATACCCCAAATTTCTTAAGCTGTGATTAAGGTCTTATTTGATTGTAAACCTTGGGAAACCCTAATTTCTAAAGATGAAGAAGGTTATAATTAGTTGGAGGTGCTTGGTGAACATTAGAAATTTTAGTTCCCGGAGTATCACCCGGCAAACCTTAGTTTCGCAGGATTTCTGAAATTCTTGAAAATTACTGAATTCCTCAGGAACTGAGAGTGGGTATCAACCTTAGGAAGTGCGTTAGATACTTTTGAGAGTGTTTTGAGGAAAGAAACAATCATATCTTTCTTCTCTTAATATAAGACAATCTAGTTACATTTTTCAGTATTTAGTGGTTCTGGGCAAACGGGGCTTAAGGAGAGCTCAAAAGTGACCCGAGGAAATTCCTTAAACCTGATAACCCACACTAGTATTAACATACCTACACATATAGTCTTAATTCCCATAAAAAGCTCAAGCCAAACATGGCCTAAGATGGGGCCGAAAATATCAAGGAAGGAGGAGAAAAATATCTCGGTTACTATTCACACCTCCTTACTATTCACACCTCCTTACTATTTGCCAATGATTACAAAATCAACTTGCCCCCTCCTTATCCATTCAATGGCGGTTTGGCATGAGTGGTTAGGATTGGTTTTTGTCACCTAACACAAATCTATGGCTATGGACAATTCTAGAAGTCATAATTACAAATAGTAAGATAAGGATAAAAATGTAGTATAAAAGGGGGGGTGGAGGTCGGCCATGGTAGGTGAGCAAGGTGGCCATTCCTCTTCATCTACCTTGCTTCTCCTAAGCTAGAAAACACCATTGGAGCATAGGCAACAACACTCCTCCATTGGAAACACAAATCTAAGGTAGTAATTAAGCTAAAATCAAGGAAAAAGGCAAGTTTAAGGAGTGGAAGCCAAATCCAAGGTGGGTGACTTGGTTGTTGGAGATTTTGAGCTCAAGCAACTTATAATAAGGTAGAAAAGCTCCAAAATGGCTAGGAGAGGACAGGTAACATCTATGCACATCACTTTCACCCTTTAAGCTTATTTTCCTTCTTAAGTCATTCTGTTTTGTTATCTACGAATCCTATCTCCTATTTTCTTAAAATTTCTACAGTAAACTAGGGATGAATAGTTAGAGAACATCCTAGAAAATCAAGTCGAAATAAGGTTGGGAAGTAGGAAAACACTAAAGAACTTTGAAAATGAAGAAAAATGAGCTTTAAGCTTTAGGAATTGTTTGGATGGGTTTCCGACATGGGTTTGAGCTAAATTTTTAGGGTAGTCTTGAATAGTAATATATGGCTATGGTTGAAAAATCAGTCGAATGGAGAAATTTAAGTCGGTTAGACAAGGTAAAGAAGCTAAAAATGAGAAAATGTGCTTTAAGCCTTTCCGTTTGAATGGGTTTCCGAATTGATCTTGAGCTGAAATTTTGAGGAGATATTTTTGTTGATATTGGATCATGGTTAAATTTTAGGCCGAGACTCTTTGGGAAGTTGTTTAAGTTGGTGAATAGTGATTTTGGCTAAAAATAAGAATTTAAGCTTTCTAAGTGGTTTCTTGGAAATTGTTTGATTTCTGATTTATTGGAGCTTTAATGGTATTTTATGATGTTATTAAGGTTATTTTACAAGTGGTGAGCTTGATGTGTGAATTACTACTTGTGTAAAGCTTGGTTATGATATCTTACCCATGGTTTGCAAATGTGTTAAGGATAACCTCTTGTGGTGGTGGTGGAAAGTATTGTGTGATGTTGATATCATGGTTATCCTAAGGCTATGCCTCTTGTGAGAGCCTTTAAGGCCAAGCCGACGTTCCGGCAACAAAATAAGCTCCTACTAATGAAATTGGAGCTGCCACTATGATCTACTCCTATTGGACAGAAGTTTTCAATAGGGGGGTGTGCACACTTAAGGACATAGGGTGGGTGGTGGTGGTGGACTTCATTTGGAAATATCTTGTGTGGTGGACTTCATTTGGTAATATCTTGTGTGGTGGACTTCATTTGGAAATATCTTGTGTGGTGGACTTCATTTGGTAATATCTTGTGTGGTGGACTTCATTTGGAAATATCTTGTGTGGTGGACTTCATTTGGAAATATCTTGTGTGGTGGACTTCATTTGGTAATATCTTGTGTGGTGGACTTCATTTGGAAATATCTTGTGTGGTGGACTTCATTTGGAAATATCTTGTATTTGATATTAATTATCTCTTGATAATTCATGGTACAGGTAAATGGTGTGTGATCTATTCTGATTTGTTATATTTGTTAATATTTGCTGGGAACAAAGGTTTTAAAGAGAAAATAAGTTTTTACGGGGTGTGGTAGTGTTACTCAGTTTTTGCTGATTTTATTTGGTTGTGTTTTCCTGTGTATATGTATTCTGTGAATTCAGGGTAACTGGGATGGACACCTTCTCTGCACTGAGGACGAGTCCACCGATACTTTCTATATTTTCATGTCTGTCACCTATCGTAGAAGTTTACAGCCTGGGGGTCACCGAGATAATTTATGAGGAGTGGAACAAGAAGATACAAGGTTTTAGGCACCCGGAAAATGGCACCAGTCAGTCCATCACTCATGATGTTTCCACTGTGTACGAGTATATGCAAGTGGTCCCTAGTTGGATGCTAGCGATGTAATAGCCTTTTGATACCCCTTTACTTTTGGTGTAAAATAGGAGTAGGAGCTAACATAGTAGTTGGCTGGAAGGGGTCTTTTGGTACTAAGGTGTAAAGTGACGGGTTGGTTGTGTCACTCTTTTGATAGTAACAGCGATGTAAGATAGCTAACGTTAAGGTGGTGGTGGTAATAGCCTTACACTTACTAGTCTTTAGTAAGTGTGGCTGTAACACCCCGGTGATAGTATTAGGGGACCTTGTAAAAAGAAGTCTGACGCATGTATAATATAAGCAATTACTTTGGTTATAACATGTCTCTCTAGAATCAAAAAAAAAAAAAAAAGAGGCTAAGTAAATGGTGGTGGTAAACCGGGGCGTTACAGGCTCAGACAAAATATCTTTAAATTTTAATTGCTCCTCTTGTGCTGGGGATGGAGATGGAGGAGAATTGTAACTTTCAGACATTTGCACCAACTCAGCGTCGGACAAAAATGTCCTGATAAGTTTCTTTATCTCCTCATCAGAACTTATAGCTTCAATAATATCTGGCTCGAATCGATCTTCACTCCTTGGAGTCACCACTGGAATCTCTTCTAGCGGCTTGGTCTGACTCGGGAGAAATTCGGCTGGCCCTTGTGTAGATTGTTGTTCATTCTGATTGAAGTAGTCATATCCCAACTGAGCTTCTTTGTACTGTGTATTAGCCTAGTCGACTTCCCACCAATACGGCTCTCGATTCGATTGTTGAGGTGGTTGATAATCCTTGACCAACCTTTGATAGGAGGACATCTCCTCTTGCATGTGAGTCCATTCCAAATTGATCAACAATCTCCTCACCTCATCGTAGCCGCTCTCCATAATCAGTAACTATCCTACAAAAAACAAAAATAAAAATACCAAGTAGAATAGAACTAAAAATAGAAAATAAACACAAAAACAAAATTAACTAAATAGAAAGACAAATAAGAAATAAAACAGAGATAAAAGAAAATTGCTAAAATAGATAAAGTAAGTAAAATTAAATAAAGCGAAAATAAAATAAAACAGAAATAAAAAGAAAATTAAACAGATATCTCAATCAAATTAAAAACCATCAATTAACGGTGCCGGAGATCCCCGGCAACGGCGCAAAAAACTTGTTGGAGAAATATGTGACTACTTCTACAACTTAGGCAGTGTACCTATCATTTTGCGGAATAGTGGATTTGTGGGTTGTCGTACTCTGGGGGATCTCGCTGTGGATAACTGATAGTGTAGTAAATTGACTAAGACTTCTAGTAAACAGGTTTTATCATTTTGATGAGAGTATGATTAAAAGCTAACTCATAAGACAATAATAAAAACAATTAATCAAAACAGAATAGAAATAGAAATTATAAATTTTTGTTATTAAAGAAGCATCCCGGGTTATTCTGCTTACCTATTTTATCCAATAATATCAATATAAACTTTCCCACTTTAACAATAAACTCAAGAATCTTAATTAGTTCATTGACCGGTTCTTGTACAACAAACCCTAACTAGCAGAAATAACAAGCCGCAATTATGCCCAAGTCAATTCAACCAATCGCATTATTAACAATTCCTATTGGAGACGGATTAACCTATAGGCGAGACACGCTTCTAGTTGTTAACCCGTTTTGACTTCCTATGTCTAGAACCTTGTCTCAGCATCGCATTTTAACAAGAGACTACAAATATCACTTTAATAATTGTACAAGAAGATTAAAGCGCATTAAGAACAAGAATCAAAATACTGCTTAGATAAATTATAGTGGAAAGCTTACATAACACAAATATATAAAATAGGCTCGCTTCAAAACCCGGGAAGCTAAGTTTATTACTCAGACATTAGCAAGGATAAAATAAAGATAGAAATAGCCATTATTTTGGAGACTGCCGGAGGAGACGGGACTGCGATTCGCTTCTGCTCCAGCTGCTTTTCTTCTCTTCTTTTTATCTTGGTTCTGTCGAGTGGTGGAATAAAGAATGAAAATAAAATGGAGAAGCGGGGGATAAGAGGATGGAATGGGTCGGAGGTGTGGTTTGTATTGTGGTGAACGATGGATGATTTTTGATGCAGAAGTACTAGGTTTAAAAAGAAGAAAGGAGGAAGAAGAAGATAGGCTGCGACAACGCGTGAGGGATTTACGGAGTGTAGTGGGGCGGTGCAGTAGGTCTATCGACATGCATGGAACTGTCGACATGGAACTGTCGACATGTGTATGGAAGGAACTCATTCTTGTCCGCCCAAATATCCACGGACACACCGCGGACATTTCTTTCTTGTCCGGCCATTTTTACACGGACAGGCCACGGACAATTCTGTCTTCTGTCCGGCCATTTTTGGGCGGACATGTAATGTAAGTCCTCCTCTTCTGTCCGCCCTTATTTCCACGGACGGATCCTCAAATTTGCCGCGTCCGAACCAGTGTCCGGACCAGCCTGGTTCGGACGGTTATCTTGTCCGGCCAAATTTGACCGGACGTGACACGGACGAAATTCTAATGCGTCCGAACCACCGTCCGGACCAGTGTGGTTTGGACGAAAATTGGTTTGCTTCTAAAATATTCGTTTCAGCTCCGATTTAAGATCCGTCTGCGCCCAGGCATTCGTCTCTTCGTCTACTTTGCTCCTAGCTTGGTTTTCCTCATGTTTAACCAATAAATTTGTGAGATAACCAATAAAACATAAACTAGAGGAAAACTAACCAAAGTGGAGAAATGAGCAAGAAAAGTGCTAATATAATATATGAAATACACCCATAAAACATGCTCATTTGGACACTTATCAATAATTAGTTCATGAATAGTATTTAAGTAACTGTACGATTTATTACCGGCATTATCATCTTCAACGTTGATGTTCAGGCCTTGATTCATGTCATCTTGCAGTGAGATTGTGTGATCATCATTGATATCATCTATCTCACTAGGTGTTAAGTTGAGATCCAGTGGACACTTTATATTTGGTTCCACGTTGAGATCAAATGAACGCATACATCCAGGTTGAAGCGCATCATCTTCCGAATTTAAACTAAAACTAGTTGAAAGATCATTTGATAGTGAAGGATGGTGGTAGTAATGAGACTTAGTTGAGGTAGAAATGGAAGATTGCTTTGGAATCATTGCATATGCAAATATAGAAATGATATGAACAATTAGGAAAAAAACTATCTCATGCAAAAATGGGGTTGAAGTGGAATGAAGAAGACGAAGCTACCTTGATCTAAGTAATTCTGGTATACTATTGGAGAAACGTGTATATAACATGTCTATTTTCGTTTTGACTATTCACTACCCATTATGGTTGTTCAGTTATTATGTCCGGTAGAATGTGGATAAATACCAACTGTATTGTTATACGTATACTATGAAATCACTAACTCGAATACTAGTGTGTTAAGTTCGTGTACCAGGTATATATTAGCTATAATATTATTACTAGTTTTTGTTTCAAATACTAACTTAATACTACTTGAAATACCATGTAATACCATACTCAACTATTGTAGTGGTCTTCATATGTATACCTCGTAATTAATTATTACTTGTGCTATATTGTAAAATGTGAAAAAATTTAAATAAAATAAAATGTTAATGAGAAATAAATTTTTAGTTTCCCAAGACATACACCTGAAATACTAAATCAGTACTAAATCAAGTACTCATAACTGTATATTGAAGCACTAACGTCTCATACACTCATATACTAGATATGACGTGACCTATTAAACTCTCCGTAATTATTACTTATACTATATTGGAAAATGTGAAAATATTTAAATATAATTAAAAAAATATGACAAAAGTAACTTTTTAGTTTCCCAAAACTAGCACAACTCAAATACCAAATCAGTACTATATCAAATACTCATATAAGTATATTGAAGCACTAACGTCTCCTGCACCCATATATACTAGATATCACGCGACTGTTAAGCTCCCCGTAATTATTACTTCTACTATATTGGAAAACGTGAAAATATTTAAATATAATAAAAAATTTAGGACAAAAGTAACTTTTTAGTTTTCCAAAACATACACATCTCAAATACCAAATCAGTACTATATCAAGTACTCATATAATTATATTGAAACACTGACATCTCCTACAATCATATACCAAGTATAATGGTGACTTTTAAGCACCCTAAAGTCATTACTTCTACTGTGTTGGGATACGTGAAAATATTTAAATATAATACAAAAATTTTATGACTCAAAAACTTTTTAGCTTCCCAGAATATTAAATCATAAACAATTAACCAACCTAACTAATAGTTTATATAATAAAAAACTTATTTAGCCAATCAAATTGAATCCAGAAGACGAGACCGAAGCCAGGCCCGTTTCATCAATCTTATATTATGAAAGTTTGCTAGTTTAATCCTTACTGGCCACTACTTGAGCTGTTCAATAATTCAGCTGCCAAGTCACCAAGCGCTGCGCTTGAGCTCCCACCTTCTCTCACCGTCTTCGCCGCCTCTTCTTTCATCGCCCTCATCCTCCTCCTCATTTCCTTCCCTTCTTCCCCAGCCATCAAAGCCTTCACCAATCTCACAATCTGTTCACGTTTCACTAATCCGTCCGGCTCATTCACTCTAACTCTGAAAGCAGCCTTCAAGTCCTTTTCAAGGAACACCGCATTAAGGTTTTGCTCCGCAAATAAAGGCCAGGCAATGAAAGGTATCCCTCCACCAACAGTACTTTCCAAGATCGAGTTCCAGCCACAATGAGTCAAGAATCCACCCGTCGACCCGTGAGCAAGAATGTGAACTTGCGGGGCCCAGTTTGGCATGACTAGCCCACGTGCGATTGTCCTTTCCAAGAACCCTTCAGGAAGAAAGCTCAGAGGATCGTGTTTCTCATTGATGCCTAGGTAAGAACCAAATGAACTCTCCTCGTTTGGACTTCTGACAACCCACAGAAATCTTTCCCCACTCAACTCAAGACCCAATGCTATTTCATTGATTTGATTCTTCGATAGTGTTCCGCCGCTTCCAAAGTTCACGAACAAGACTGAATCCGGTGGCTGTTCATCTAACCACTTCAAGCAATCGGCGGCGTATTTGTCGTCTTGCTTGACTGGACCAACTGTCTTCGTAAGTGGTCCAATCGGATAAACCTGTGATTTTCCATCAACCGGTTCTCTCAGTGCTCGAATCGCCCCAGGCTCCAACCCATTGAAGCTATTGAGTATGATTCCCTTAGCGAGAC
The DNA here is from genome assembly GCA_023374045.1 of Limonium bicolor. Taxonomy (NCBI): domain Eukaryota; kingdom Viridiplantae; phylum Streptophyta; class Magnoliopsida; order Caryophyllales; family Plumbaginaceae; genus Limonium; species Limonium bicolor. The sequence continues at coordinate 163,191,812 of CM041777.1, read as the reverse complement.
CGTACATCTTGGCATGGTCCAAAACCCAGCTGTATACCGGAGCATTACGCACCACCACCCCGGTAGGCATATCTTTTCCAGGAACGGGAACACACCCTGGAAGATTGACCGGTTCTGCCATGTCCATGAAATTCCCGGTCACTGTTCTATCCATCTCGGGCAGATGGAGGAAAAGGGAGAGACTCATGGCTGATGACTGGAAGCATACGTACGGTTTAATACCGAGCTCAATAGCGACGTCGAAAGCTTGGGTGCCAAACATGTCCACAATGAGGGATGAAACAGGTCCACGGTTTGAGGTGGAGAGGTCGACCAGGAGGTCTCTCAGAGAGGGGAGAGACCGCTTGATTGATAGGTAGATTCTAGCTACCATCTCTTCAGGCAAGGTTGAGAAGTCACCATTTTCAAATCTCGCGGGAGGAAGTGAGCGGAAGTCGATCTCTTCGCCAGAGGGGAGAGTAGAGAGAAATGAGGTTTTGATCTGGGAGAGCTTTGTGGAATCTTCGTCGGAGGAGCTGGTTGGGATGACGATGAAGGTGATGGAGAAGGAATGAGGGTGGAGTTGGATTAGTCGCTTGGAGAGCTCGAGCAGTGGGTTGAGGTGGCCTACGCCGGCGCCTGGGAGGATGGCTAAATGGACGGGTTTATGGGTTTGTGCACATACCTCCATGGTTTTGGATCAGGAAGATGAGATATTGAGTAGTATTTTTTTTTTCTTATTTAACTTGGAGGTGAAGAGAGATATAGTTATCAATTGTTTCTCTTCATGTCAGTCTCGTTCTAAATCTTCTGATTCTTTTTGTGACCAAAAAAAAAAATCTTCTGATTCTTTACATCACGAACTTGGCTTGGAAGCACCCACTTATTCGGTTATATTACAGGTTATTAAATACTCGTCACCTAATTCTGCTGGAGCTGAATGTATTGATCCTGATTGCACATGGGTGGAACTGTGGTACCACAACTTCATTTATATGTTTTCATTTTCTGGATTCACCTATTATGTGAATAATATTTCAATCTTATAAGAACTTTATGCCTAATTCTATGTGAATTCGTTAGAGCAGATTATCAAAGAACCTAAATTTAGGTTCTTAACACTCTCTTTCCTGTTTCTCTCACTGTCACATCATTTTAGGAACCATTATCTAATTTTTACCAACATTACAGAACCCATCATCTAGTTTAAACTCTTTACATTTTTATCATTTTGTTTTTTACTTATTAATTATTATATGTATACTTAACATTAATATTTAATTCTTATTACTACTATTTTCAATAATACACAAATAAATTGAATTTAATATTTTATGTATGATTAAAGTTTATTATATTTTTGAAACAAAAATAAAATAAAATTTGTTCATATAGATTATTAATATAATTTTTTATTATTTTTCACTTGATAATTAGGATTAAAATATTTTATTGAATTTTGAAAGGAATACATTGGTACACATTATAATTTTCAAGTAAATTTTAATATTATATTTTTATATCACTAAAATAGAAATAATAAGTATTAATTTATCAAAAATAAATATACATTAAAAATATGAAAACATAGTCAATATGGATCTCGTTTTGTAGAGAATAAGATTTTAAGAATTTTGATATAATTGGTTTATTTATATCATTATTAGTTTTTTAATATTAAAATTTTAAAATATATAAGATTTAGCTATTTATATTTCACATACTATAATTAAAGAAAAAAATGGTGGATCCCATTTATGGGTTCTAAAAGGTTTTTCCCAAAGAACCCAAAATTAGAGTTCTTACCCCTCTCTCTTCCACCTCATATTTTCTTATTTATGTTTTTACTTAAGAACCAATAAGAACCATTGATAATCATGCTCTCTTACTTGTGCTAAGAGAAATAGTAGGGATATTAAAAGAAGGCCCTAGGAGAAGAAATCTTTACCAATGATGACAAGCTGACATAGGGCGCTATATATTATTAATTTCAACTTTCAAGTGGTCGATACAGTCAAAGCATGCTTTTGAACCAAATTATACTTCCTCACGGGCATAGCTGAAATGAGGAAAATTTCCCGGGGACGGGCAATCGCCCCTCTCTATTCCCAATCCCGGTTGATTTCTCCAACAATTCTCGTTTCCGGATTTTTTTTTAACGTTGTAAAGAAGCTGATAGTTCATTTACCGGCTTCTTGATGCCGATAAATGAATTATCGGCTTCTTTACAACGCGCCAACGGTAAAAAAACGGCTAGTTTCTGGTTTGAGCTTTTATAAATGATTTATTGGCTCTCCAACTTCTGCTACTTCCTTGCTACTTCCATGCTACTTCGTTGCTATTTTTCCTTCTCTGCAAAATCAAAATTTGTTGTTCAGTCCTCATCCTCACACATTCCTCACTCTTTCAATCATTTGCTATAGATATTTGAGATGGATATCCCATGTACTCTTTATCTAAATGTAGAGCTCATATACAATCCAGATGGTATATATTTCCATATTAATCCCAATTGGACGAGATTTATCCATTGTGAAATTCCCAAGTCTTCCACATTTCAATCCTTCAAAGATACTGTCAAAAATCTGGTCGACTTGGAGTTCGGGGGAGATTATGTCATCACCGACATGGTTTGCAGAAAGTTGGAGAACAAATATCCAACTTGCTCTTATCTTCCACTCAAAATTACCAGCGATTCCCGGGTGAAGCTGATGATATCGAACTTCATCAAGAATTCAGACTTGCTGAACAACGTGGCTGTGAAAGTTGAGTTCGTGCGTGTGACTACCCCTTCTTCGGAGGAAGACATGAAACCGTTGATGATTTTTCCCAGCATCAACAAGCCGAAGATGAAAGTCTACAGATTCGGATGATGATTCTGAGATGGAGCTAGAAGATTTACCTGACGACGACGATATGGTTGATGAAGTTGGGCCCTCCACACCGTACACTCCTGCAACGCCGTTCTCATCGCAAGTGGATTTAGAGGCCATAAGCCAGATACCATCAGACATTGATCGACGTGGTTTGCCATACTGGAGGCCAGGTCAAGAGTTCGTCATGGGGCAAGAATTTGCTGATAAAAATGTTCTTGTGACTGCAGTAAAACAGTATCACTTGGAGAGAAACGTAGATTTCGTTGCCCCCGAGAATAACAGGAGAATTTACACCCTAAGGTGCCGACAAGGGTGTTGTTTCAGATTTCGAGCCGCGCTGCTAAAGAATTCATTTGAATGGCGGATACGGAAATTTAGTCCGCACACATGCGCTTCAGCCCTAGACGAGAGTAATGATCGTTTTTTGACTTATAATTTCATAGCTGAAGTCATGATACCAAGGATCAAAGAGAACCCTGCACTACAAGTGAAGACTGTGATTCAACTTATCTGCTCAGAATATAAAAGGAAGATTAGCTACAAGAAAGCTTGGTTAGGCCGTGGGGAAGCGATAAGAAGGGTCTATGGTGAGCAGTCATTTACTGAATTACCCAGGGATATCATAACCATCACACACTCTATACCTAATTCGTATGTCGACCTAGAGTCAACTGTTGTGTTTCAAGATGAAACTCAGACCACTTTTGTTAGGCGGTTTAAGCGTTGTTTTTGGGCATTTGGACCATGCCTCACTGCTTTCAAGTATATGAAACCTTTACTTCAAATAGATGTCACTCACCTGTACGGTAAGTACAAAGGGAAATTATTGGTTGTTGTGGCTCAAGATGGTAACAACAAGATAATACCAATGGCCTTTGCTATTATTGCTAGTGAATCTAGGGATGACTGGAAATATTTTCTTGACCGTGTTCGTAACATAGTCATTGGAGATAGGAACGATGTGGCAGTTATTACGGATCGGGCCGCAGCTATAATGTCAATAATGAGGGAAGAACCGTACTGGCTTCCTCCTTGCCCAACATTTCTTGTGTATCCGTCATATTGCTTCAAACTTTCAGACAAGATTTGGAAACAAGGAGTGGAAGAAGTACCTCATCAACACAGGTAATTGTGAGAGATTTGTATGTCTTCGTTTTTTGTATATTGTTTATGTATTTAATCTGATAATATTTCTTGTGTAGGCTACTATTTCAGAAGGGATATAGTCCAGGACAGATTAAATCACTTACTTTCTCTGCCCCCTAAGAAGTGGTCACGTGCGTATGACGATGACAAAAGGTGGGGCCATATGACTACTAACCTGGTAGAGTGCATGAATGGGGTGTTGAAGAGGGTTCGTCTCTTACCGGTAACAGCTATTGTTGAAATCACTTTGTACAAGTTAATTGATTACTTTCGAGATAACTTAGAAACTTACACTACACAAAGGAATAGTGGGTTGTTTTTCACCAAACACCTACTGGAGAAAGTAGGTGAGAACCAAACACTTGCCAACTACCACCGTGTGGTTGTTATCGACGCTATGGATTTGGTGTTTAAGGTGGTTGACAACGGGGATCCAAACTTAAGGCGTGACAAAGGTAAATTTGCAGTGCGAATTAACTCTAGGGAATGTGAATGCGGTGAATGGCAGGCGTTTAAGTATCCATGCTCACATGTCATGGCCGTGTGCTGTACTGCCACCCTGGACTGGAAGAATTACGTTCATCCAGTTTACAGACTTGAAACGATGATACAGGCTTACAGCGAGAACAAGTTTGTGCCACTAGGAAATCAAGGGAAGTGGCCCATATACGCTGGAATTCGTATTGTTCCTGATCCAGCAATGATGCGCAATGTTAGAGGCCGGCCCACATTCTCCCGTATTCATAATGAAATGGATGAGAATTATGAGCGTGAAACAAGACATTGTGGGCTATGTCGCCAACGAGGTCATGTAAGGACAAGATGTTCGAATGTAAGTTATAGTTAATTCCCCTGTATAATTGTATGTTATTGCATTAGCCAATTATGCTCCTGCTCAGACAGGTCGTGCCTTTAGCAAGCACACCAAAAAAATGTAATTTATCCATTGTCTGTTGTAATGAATTATCTTTAATTTGTGATTGTTAAATATGCAAGGACTAAAGATTGATTTGATATACCATTTTATTGGCTAAGGAAATATTCCAAATACATAGATCGATTCAATGACATCCATCATTGTTTTATTACAGAACGACATACTAATACTTATTCATCTTCTCATACGTGCTTGTTGTAAACAAGAACATATATCATAGGAGTAGCCACATATCACTTCTGTTGATGCCTTAAAATGGACGAGATATGCATCATCCACCTACATATTAACCTTCATGTTCGCTGTCATCTGAACCGTAATCTTCATTATACTCTTCTGCCAAGGATATGTTCGCTGGTGGTGGTGGTGGGTTATCTTCCCTAAATGCATATACCACACATAATTCTAATCGAGTATAAAATTGTTGGTTATAAACGAACCGTTCAATCATTGTTTGAACGTCAACATCTCGTTTTATTTGCAATGGCCCCCATACAGGGCGTGGCTGGGAGCACAGCAGTAATCGATGAAATATCGATTCAACCACACCATAGTAACCGTACCGCTATTTCAACCTAGTCTCTACAACATTGTCAAACTCGGCGAACGTAATATCCATTTCGATATCCAAATCGAAATGGTCAGTGGAATATGTTCGGGCAAAATACAAACCAGAATCGTTGGTGATTGGCTCAATGTCAAGCAAGATAGTGCAGGGGATCTCCATTGATGAAATGCGACGATGAAGTTCAGCAAGAGCTATGGATAACTTATGCAATATAGTAATGACAATGGTTGTGTGTAGTTATTTGTGTAAGTGAAAGTAAAACGCTTGTTGTATTTATATGCATAGGATAAGGGAGTATATATGCAGTGAGAATAAAATTGAAATCCATTGGGGGACGGGGGGGGGGGGGGGGGAATCTTATCCGATTAATCATGTTTGCCATCAGCTGCATCTAATGCTTTATCCATTGTCTTTTGTAATGAATTATCTTTACTTTGTATTTGTTTTCCACAAACGAATAAAGATTGCTTTGAAACACCACAGTTGGTATTCCACACGATAGTCCACATGCAAGGAAAATTAAGCCTTCATTTTTTTGGCAAAGGCAATATTCCAAGAAGGATTGTATTATATTGTAATGTAGCAGAAAAAAATTCAATTATAAAAGGGGTACACCTTGGACTGATGTCGTCACCTCCTTCCTCAACCGTTGCGCGATTTTCAATTAATAGTAGATTCCTCACGCTTCTCAACTGGTGAACCATAGATCAGAGTGATGTCGCGACCAACAGTGGATGGCTTTGTACCGAGGAGATGATATATCCTCAAACACTTTCTTATGTGTACTTGGTCAATGACATCATGTGAGAAACGGGGTGTAGAATTTGTGTTGTAGAGTTGTGGTGATTAGTAAGGCTACTAACCTTTCTCTAACTTGCTCTAGGGAAGAAGTTCTCATCAACCATTATTGTAATGTCTACCAGGTAAACAACATCACTATGAGAGATGATGGCCAAGTTGTGGTGGTTAGTATAACTTGGCTTGGTATGTTTTAGTGTATGTTCCCCAACTTGCGCATACATTTTGAAACAGTAGTTGTTGTTCACCTCTCTTTTGTTCCTTTGTTTTAGAAAGATGGACAAAGTGGTGAATATAAACAACGTTTGAATATGATATTAATGTAGATCCATTGGGGGACGGGGGAAATCTTATCCGATTAATCCTGTCTGTTGAATGACATCCGTTGACCTTGTAAATATGCATGCATGCAGTACTACATGCATAAAACAGGTAAATGACGTCCGTTGACCTTGTAAATATGCATGCATGTAGTACTACATGCATACAACGTTGTTGCAAAAATTTAGGCCGATCCGAGTTCCGCAAGTGCTCCATAAAAATGCCCAAAGTAGCAACATTAGCATAAAAATGATTTATTGAAAACTGCACTACGGTGCCATGTTTAGCATCGATTACCAACAGGTAAATGATGTCCGTTGACCTTGTAAATATGCATGCATGTAGGACTACATGCATACAATGGTATTTCAAAAATTTAAGCCGTTCCAAGTTCCGCAAGTGGTCCAAAAAAATGCCCAAAGTAGCAACGTTAGCATAAAAATGATTTATTGAAAACTTGCACTATGGTGCCATGTTTAGCATCGATTACCAACAGGTAAATGACGTCCGTTGACCTTGTAAATATGCATGCATGTAGGACTACATGCATAAAATGGTGTTGAAAAAATTTAAGCCATTCCGAGTTCCGCAAGTGGTCCAAAAAAAGTGCCCAAAGTAGCAACGTTAGCATAAAAATGATTTATTGAAAACTGCACTACGGTGCCATGTTTAGCATCGATTACCAACAGGTAAATAACGTCCGTTTACCTTGTAAATATGCATGCATGTAGTACTACATGCATACAACTTTGTTGCAAAAATTTAGGCCAATCCGAGTTCCGCAAGTGCTCCATAAAAATGCCCAAAGTAGCAACGTTAGCATAAAAATGATTTATTGAAAACTGCACTACGGTGCCATGTTTAGCATCGATTACCAACAGGTAAATGACGTCCGTTGAGCTTGTAAATATGCATGCATGTAGTAACATACAACGTTGTTGCAAAAATTTAGGCGATCCGAGTTCCGCAAGTGCTCCATAAAAATGCCCAAAGTTACAAATAAAGCACGGTTTAAAACAATTTACGGACAATGTAAAAGCCTTACAATAATAATGCTGAAATTCAACAACAAGTGATAAAACGAAATAAAAGTACATATCAATGTTCATAAACTAAGGACTAGTGAAATCTGGATTATAAATTCTACGATTCCTATACCTAGAGTGTGTGCCCCTTAACCATATCCCCCTAACTTCCTCATTTTGCGGCTCCCTGGTAGGTGTACTAGGATCTACTGATGCAGATGGCATGGAGAGGACCATGCTCTGGTGTACCAGAAGGAGCAGTCTGCTGCAAAGTTGAGGGATCATATGAAGGAGCAACAACTAGTTCAGTTTGTTGCTGCCCGATACCAGCTAAATTGCCCCAGTTAAAATGTCCAGTTAATTCCCCCTCATCAAATATAAGATGATCACATATATTGACCAGCTCCTGAGTACTCATGGGGGAAAGAGTAGTAGCAGGTTGGTTCGACGAACCCGCACCAGCATCAAAATATGTACCAAAATCAGGGGGTACCTGGCCGAAGGTCGTCTGTTGTGGCTCAAAAGATGGCTGAAATACCCCGAACTTAAATATAGAAATTAAAATTATTTTAATAAGTATTTAAGGGCCTAATAATGCCTAAGTAATATTGGTAAGGAGAATAAATCCAAAAGAAATGAAGCAAACACTTAAAAAGCAAAAAATGCTAAATGAGCGTTATATAACCATAGGAGGTACGAGACCCCGGTTAGAGTATTATGTGGATTCCTAAGGCTTGATCATGCCTAAGTAATATATGGAAACAATTCCCGAAGAAAACGGACCCATAAAATGGATTAAAACCACAAACAAACCTTAAAGCGCGTTTTTCAAGGAAACCGAGAAAACGCGACTTTAAGCGGGTTAAATAGACTCGTAACAATTTAGGCCAACCAAATAGTCATTAATAAGCATTAATGAAGGTTTAGAACCAATAAAATCAATTAAACGAGAAAATAGTAAAAATTGTAAAAAACAGGAAGTTGTGGGGTGAGAGTGTAAATAGAACAAACTAATGTGTCCCACTTGCAAATAAAAAAATTAAAAATCTGTAGGTGTTGTGTGTGTGGCCGATTGACTCCCCTCCCTCTCAATTCTTTATTTCTCTCTCACACTAAAGGACAAACACAAAAGTAAAAGGAGGAAGAAAGTACAAAAGTAATATTAATCTTCTCTCTCCTCCCCATTTTGCATTCCCTCACGTACTACTCCCTCCTTCTCTGATTCATCTTTTTCCCCAAGCTTGGCTATGGCGATTTGAGAAAGGCCAAACAAACCCCCACTTCTCTCCTCTTGTTGATCACTCAAATCTTGTCCAAAAATTATAAAATTGGTACCGTTGGAATCCCCTTGCCAAGGAGAACATTCTCCTCTGTTCAAAAATCGAAAACCTCCCATTCCATATCCATGGGTATTCCTCATTTGAAGGTTTGAAACCACCATTAGAAGCTCCTCCTTCATCTTGTTGGTTTGTGGTAAAAGGAAATCCGAAAATCTCTCATTTCTAGCTCCTATTTGCATTATAAGAATTCCTAAAATGAGAGCTCTTGTTCCTTGTTGTTCCAACCGTTTTGGCTTCTTATTGGAGCTGGAAATATTACCCTCTTGCTAGTCAAGAACTCTATCTAGTGAGTGAAAGGTAAAGTCACTCCTAAACCATAAATATATGTTCATAAGTTCTAAGGTAAATTTCTAGGGTTTAAGTGTTAAATTAGATACTCATTAGTGTCTTGGATATGGGCTGTAGCATTGCCTAATTGGTGAACCAAGAACAAGGGAAAGAAAAGAAGAAAGAAGGAGGAGAATTGGAAAAGAAAAGAAGGAATTATAAGCTCAAGGTAAGAGCTCCTTCTTAATGCTAAATTTTAATGCATTAGAGTAATGGGAATGGGTAAACTAATTAAAGAACCCAAAATATTGTACTAGTATTGTAGTTATGGAAGTTTGAGTATTTGTGAGCTAGTATTTGAATTGGATGCCTTAGAGCCAAATAAATTGTGTATGTGTATTGGTATTGTTGTTTGAGGAAGTATGGATGAACTGGTATTGCTTGAGTGCTGGTAAGACCCTTGTATGGGTGTGGCTAGATTAGGAATGATTTTGGTAGTAATGGATGTATGTGGATAAGTTAGAATTGTAGGTAAACCATGGAGTGGTAGTTGTAGTATGAGAATATAAGAGGGTAAAAATCTGTAGCAAGATATGTAGTGATGCATTGGAAAGTCTAGAAAAAACTAGTGTGTAAGACTTGGTAAAATGAGTGTTGGACTTGAGGATTGATAGTGTAGTTGCTTGGAAATGGATTGGAATGGTAAAATGGAATTAGAACAAAGTGCAAAATGCAAAGAGAGGTGTAGGAATGCACAAGTGTGCAAAGTGTGAAAATGAGAATGGAAATTTGTAGAAATTAAGCAAGAAGTTGAGTAAGGATTAAACCTATGATTTGAAGAGGTTTAGAGCATGTTTTAAGGTGTTTAAACATGTAGGAAACATGTGGAAAGATTGTGGAATGAGTGGGAAAAGATTGGGGTGAATTTGGAGTCCAAAATGAGTAGAAAAACACTTTTAAAAATAGGGTCTGTTGTGGACCGCCCCTAGGGACCGCCCCTGTGGGGAGGTCCAGTCGAATTTTGCAGGATAATGTAGTTTCTGTTGTGGACCTCCCCTGGGACCTCCCCAGAGGGGCGGTCCAGACCAGAGAAGAAGAAAAAAATGTGTTTAAGGCCTTGTTTGGTGACCTTTAAAGGTCCTAAGAAGTGTGAACGAGTTTGAGAAGTGGTTAAGAAAGTTGTGAGTTTAAGAACATTAAGTTAAACCGAAGTAATGGGACAACGGGGTAAGTATGGGAGTAGTAATTATTAATGTACCGTATGTACATAGTATTGATGGTAATGTTTGAAACATATTTAGTGGTTCAAGAGTAAGACACGAGGAACAAGTGTGAACCAAAGGAACGTGAGAACACCCGGTAAAGTTAACCCTGGTGAAAGGTATGATTTCTTCATGCCCTGTATCCTAACCTGGTTACCCCGATTTGTGTGCTTATTTGATCACCTAAATAAGATAAATGCATGAATCGGACTTTATTGCACTTACTTGTGCTTGCTTTATGTTGTTCTTGATATATTGCCTCGAACACTCAGTTTGTATAATTCATGAAATGAAATGATGATGATGAAGTGTGTATGTACCTTGTAGTGTACTTGTGTAATGTATTGTACCATGAATGGATGTGAATGTGAGCAATGTTTTATTGTGTGGTCTGGATGTGATGACTTCTACTAATTCCTAACTACCTAACTCCTAACGTAAGTATTGAGTAAAATGGAATGAGTAGAAGTCTGATATAGTTTCGGCCACGCGTGAGGATGAGGAGACACAAGAGGTTGGATCTGATTCCTGGCTTTTAATCTTTTCCACGGCCCAAACCCCTTAAATGGGAAGCATCCTGGATTAGTGAGCCATAGTAAGCCCGGTGGTGGGACGGTGTAGTCCCTGCCCGGAGGTCCCGACGACTTAACTTGAGTAAGTAAGTAAGTAAGTAAAGTATGTATGAGTAATGGTCTTGGCTGGTGTAAGTCACTGACCCTGAGTAAAAGAGTAATCTCCATCTGATTAACCCGGGTGGACAAAAAGGAGCTAACAAGTATTGTGTATGTATGGTGTATGTATTGTGTATGCGCATTCCGGTAAAGGTAAGTATGATTGGTTGACCTGTATTGTCTTCCTTGTATGTAATGTAGCGTATGTATGTATTCCTTGTGTAGTATTGTAGTAGTATGAATGAAAGCATGTATGTATGTATGTACTTGTAAAATGAACTGCATGTATTCGACCAAGTGGTCGGCGTACCCTCGCTAGTACGCGGGGTATGCGGAAGTCATATGCAGCGTAAGCTGAGCCCCTTGGGGCACCATTTTTAGTGTGGAGATGCCCGAAGCGGTTATGGTCACAGTAAGAGGCCCGCAGCTATGTTTAGACAGCTTGGAATGAAATGTGGATAGTAGTAAACGGTATAAGGCTTGTAGCCTTGAATGTAGAAATGTACCAAAGGGTATACCATTATGTATTTAGAAAGTATGTAGTGTGAGGAATGGGTAGATGCTAGACCCTTAATGAGTATGGGTGAAATTGAAAGAGGTATTGTATTTGGATAAGGACCGTAGTAAACTCGGTGTATTATGTTGTATTGTAATTGTGGAGTATGGTATTAAATGCAGAATTGTAGTACTCGGTTCTTATTTGGAACGTGTATTGTAATTGCGTAGTACTCGGATATTCCGGTCCATCAGACCGATGCGGTATGTAGTATTAGGCCTTGTTAGTCACGTGGGTGACTAACGACATTGTATCACCCACCGTCGTGTAAGTATGTATCCGTTGCGTGAGTATGGAAGTATGACGAGTTTGGACGGTAATGACGGTATTAGCGGTGGGGGTGTTACAAAAAGTGGTATCAGAGTGAAGTATCGCTCTGATGATTGGAAATACTGAGTTTAGGAAATACCGAGTTAGGAATTAGAAGCTTAGGGCTAAGGGCTGAGTGATAGCGTTAGAGATACGTTAGTTAGGAACCACCGGTGTGTACCGGATACCTACAATATTAGACCCGCCCTTCACATCCCTTTTGTACAACTTGGGAAAGAACGCTAGAGAGAGGGAAGGTCCTCTCATACTCGGGGAAACCCGATCTGGTAGTTGTGAAAACATCATACGGTAAACAAGAACCCGTCAGATAGTAGTTTCCAAGAATTGGAAGTTCCGGATATGGTTCCCGGTTGAACAACAATACCCGTACTTAATAGCGGTTGAATGGGCACTCCAACTACAAGGAGGCTACAACTTACAACAGCATGGGGTGACATGCTCAGCAGTCGCGAAACCTGGCTAGACAACCAGTAGCAGGAAAAGATGCACTAACCGTGCAACGAAATGGAAAAGGAGCAATAATGGAACCCGAGACACAAGTCTGCGGGACAGCAGTAGCTAGATAATACCACCAATGGTATACCAACTGACTAAGGATATGGTCAGAAGTTATTAACTCAAAAACTACAACGCCAAAAAGGTTACAACACCTGGCCGACATAGCTCACACAACTACAGGAACATTCACGAGATATAATTCGACAGGACTACAAGAGTAGTGCCTAAACAAGTTCAGTCTCAATAACCACGGTAAACCTGTGGGAACGAACAACAGAGAAAAACACAAAACCACATAAATAAGTAGGGATCTCCAAGGATTGGAGAAGTACCCTGATCAATGACAGTCATGTCAAACTCACTGAGAAGTTACTCAGAAGACTGAATACCCTAAGTAAGAGATCCAATGATCAAGAGAAGAGCCAACAAGGCTACCGAATACGTGAGGAAACCATACCGTGACCGGTATAGGTTTACCCAAAAACCACCAGTACCACACACTTGTCACGGCAAGTGCAGTAAGAACAAGAATATGTAGAAGAACCCTAACACACCACAAGTACTTAGTAATGTACCGTAACCGTAATGAAGCACCTACACGATCACACATCCTAAAAACTGGAAGAATGGAACCTTGGAAAGGTCTAACGGCCCGACCATTGTATTAAGAGCTTACCAATCAGCGAGAAGCTGGACTTGGTCAAAGCCTCAGACATGGCTACGCCATGAAGAACTTTTTTTAACACTGAACTATAATTTTAAAACCCAAATTTTTTCTTTCAAAACCACAACCCTTCTTTTAAACCTTGGATTTTAAAACCAAACCAACAGAATTACGGTGAGTATCATAGAATGATACAAGAGGAGTTGACAATAGAATACTTCACCTTGGCGTGTGACGAGCACTACGAGTATACCCAAATACGGGATGTGAGACGACCGCACTCCGAAGGATCTTGCGGGCCTGACAAATAGTCAGGTAAGTGGTAACGTATCAATAAGGTACCCCATGTATGTATACATGTAGTGTACGAAACACGGGAAGTAGTCAACTCCGTTCTACGGACCATGAGTAAATTTAAAGCAGAACAGCTGGACACCTCAGACAATCCAGGAGAAGGAACTCAGCTAAGTAATAAGTATAAGGGACTCAGAGAATCCATCTGAAGATAAGGAATGAGGACTATAAAGTGCAAAGAGCACAGACTAGTAAGTATAGACATTGGATATGTCTCAAAGACTTCATGCAAATACATGACAGCTGGAAGGGATACCCAGCCTAAACACAGTAAGGCAAATGCCTAACGTGAACACCACAATGTTCAATAAACGGGACGGAGTTCCCAAGGACAAATACAAAACTAGGAGAAATACAAAACTACCAGGGAGCATAATCCATCATCGAAGAGGATATTAAACCTAGTCTTAAGCACTAGGAGAAAGTATAAACAGTCTACCCAAGAATAGGAGACGTTATAACCCTAAAGAGGATAGCTCGAATACAATACCACAACGCGGTATAGTGGACACAACATATCATAAACATCAGCCAGATGTAAGGCATAACCAACAACACCTAGGAGCAATCCTTGAAGGGTGTCTGAATTAACAATAGTCGAACGAAGCGTCATGATAAGAGCAAAGGAGCTAGAACGAACACTCGGTTAGGACACCAAAGGGATTTCACTTAACAGGAAATACCCTCAACCGCAAAAGGCACTGATTAACACCAGATTGCCTAAAGGGCCTCCCATGAACGAAAGCGTAATGCAACAACTTGCCATGGAGCCCAGTAAATACCTCCAACCCTATGATGGCATACGAGGAGGTGGAAACATGTATAAGCAGCCCGCAAGGAGCATAGCATTCAGCAATGAGGCTTAAAAGCTAGGAGCCAACTACGTCATGTAGATTTAAATGATTACAAATCCACGCTAAATGATAAGAAGAACTGCCGGGAATGGCAAGTAGACAAATGTTATTTCCTACAATGAGCAGAGCGACAATCGAATCGCACAATTTGAACTCAGCATAATGAGTGGCTTGGAGTAATGGCTACCTCAGTGTCACTGTCACTAGAGCATCAGTCTAGTATACAGTTGACGAAGCTTTTAATTGCCCTTCATGCCTTCTGTGGCAATGGTAGCACAGAGGCATAGGAATTGTAATGATGCCAACACTGGCCTATTCCACGCTTGAACACTACGAGAAATCTGAGGGAAGGTACCCCATGTTAACGAAGAATCACCAAGGCGGTGATGAGGTGAAACCTTAAAAAAAAGCTTCCATCTACAATAACGACAAAGCTTGCGCATGTAGTTATTGCCAAGAGGCAACTGAGTTAGGAAATGAATTTCCAAAAAAACCACTACGCCTAGAAAGAGGCTTTGAGAGCAACTGTGAAAACCAAAGACGGGTTGGTTTAGAAGAAAACACAGAATGTGTATAATGTGGACTATAGAAGCACATCGCTTAAAGAGCATAGAGATTGGAAGGAGTAAGTATACTCCATACACAACCAAGCATATGGTGAACCATTGCAGAAATGGCGGAAGTACATAAACAGGGATTAACCTAGTAAACCTGGTCTTGAGACTTATGAGTGGAAACAAACCTCTCAACAATAACTTTCACCTATCAGTTATAGAATATTCCTTTATTGGAGAACGGGACCAGAAACCCTTGAAGTTTCTTGGGATGTCCCGGTGGTGTACATACTAAAGTAAAACTGCACAGCCGGACCTTATATCCAATGCCAGGATTTATAAGGAAGTGAGCGTCAAATCAATAAATCTGAATACACATTTCGAGATCGAATGACCAAAGCCAAAGGAGTTAGTGAGCCAACAGGTCACTTCGTCCTTGATCAACCAAGATATTTGGCAAATTATATCATAAATGATAAAGTAATGTGAGGTAAGCTAACCTACACATGAAACCTAAACTGAAATAAACATCTCCACATTGGGAAGATAATATTATTTGCGGTATCCTACGACAACCGTCATACACACGAACATAGGAAATCCTCGGTGTATTCACACCATAAGGAAATGGTGCCAACGACAATGGCAATGAGTAAAGGTAAGCTACCACAGTAACAGAGACAGTAAAAATGATGTTGTATAATGAGTAAGAATATGGTGCGCAACAAGTGACCGCTATGAGGAAGTAGTTAGACAATGACACAGAGTAGTAAGTACAAGATGACAGGCATAAATATTCATTCATAACATATAAGTGAGTTACTGCCAAGCGTTTACGCCTCTACACTCTGTATGACTGAGTCTTTTGGTATTACACTTGTGCAGCTAATGATCTAGTGGGATAGCTAGGAATATGGGAAATGTAAATCGTAGTAAATCCTTCGTTTCACCAACAAACATGGCATAAGCTAGTCAAGCAAAAGCTTGGAAGCAAACCGTGCGTCCTAAGGCCAAAGAAGCACGAATAGTGTAAAACACACTAACAATCACAAGATGTAAATTCCAGTGGAATAAAAAGTGAAAGGAGACTTAAGAAAGTCACTAGAACCGACGCATAGAAAATGCAAGGTCATACAAGTAAAGAACACTTGTACTGAACCAGAAGAACTGGTATAATTCAGAAGCTACTGACAACAGAGGAAGCACTACAACAAAGTAGTGACTTAACCTCGCCAGACAATAAGTCGGAGGAACTTAGTGAATAATCGTGGGAGTACGAATAGTATGTATAATAGATTGCTAGAGAGCTGGTTTTAAATCTAAAACTCATTGAGCTCAAGCACGGTAAAAAAAATACCAAACTTGACTAATAAACCTTATTTCCACAGTAGAGGAATAAAAAGGTGATGTGTAGCACATTTAGAATAACCAAAAAGCGAATTAAGCACTAAGGTTATCAGGGTCGCGCATCAGAAGCTAGTGGGCCCTAGCTAAGAGGTTAATGTACCCAGTGCGTATGAGAGAATGGTCATCAATGCCTTGAAGCCTGATAGGCTAGAACCGAATTAATTATGAGTTAAATAAACTCCAATAGGAATTCTTGGTGCAAGGACTAAACCATTAGTATGGTTAAGACCCTTTGACCAGAATACATTGAGTAATAAACCGTAGGAAGCTAAGATGCTTCAGAGTGCCCGAATTGAGTGAACCAATGTTCAATAATAACATATGGTAGATTACGTGGGCGTAATCCCTTTTAAGGGGGGTAGAGCGAAAACCGCTTAATGCAAATTTCACGTATAAAACACGTAAACTATAATGTGCATAGCACAAATGAGAATTGATTTGATGATTGGTACTTATGTTTAATAAACATACGTATTCATTCATATTGTAATTGTGGTAATTAGGCACGAGAGATGCGAATACCATAGGATGAATATACCTATCTTGTAACCCCAGTGTAAGAGTATTAGTAAAGAGGAGTACAGAAACTCCTGGGGAATGATAATCCCTATAGTGTATGTCTATTTGAAGTTCGACATGGCATTACGATGCATGAGTCGGTATAAAAACTGATGTAGAACCTAGAGGAAATTGAGTTCCCTAGGTGATTGTTTTGAGACAATTGAGAATGAGTAGTGGACGGAGCTCGACAAGTATTGTATCATTTAAAGAAATAGTACGGAATGATTGAGAGTAGTTGATGAATGAAGTCCATAAGTAGTGTTTTCCTAGGTAAGTTGTTAGAAGTAAACTGAGGACGATGGAATTCCATAGGTATTGTATTTTTTAGTTGGATTATTTGAGATGATGGGGAGTAATTGATGAAAGTAGCAAAAGTTGATGAAATGAAACCATAGGCATTGAATCTCGAAGTAAAGCATTTGGAAGTAGATTGAGGATGATTGATGGACTGAATTCCATCCTTTAGAGATGTGTGAATTGGTAATTATGACTAGGAAGAGTAAAAAGATAGAAAATGGAAATAATTGAATTATTCGGTTGTTTGAAACTGATGTGAAGTTGAACTTGATCCTGATCAGATCAAGGGAAACCGAACACAAATTGGAGTGGAAAGATAGTTCAACACTGATGCTGATCACATCAGGGTCGAATGATTCTTGAAGCTCCCCTCAAGTGGTCACAAGAATCACGCATAGAATAGATGTAATGAACATAAATTGGAATTTGGAGTTGTTGTGTTTTAGGAAGATTTTTAATTAGTGGTTGTGAAAGGATTTCCCTTAGACCGGAGAATGAGGACTTGTTGGAATCTTATACCGGAGAATGATGGTAGTATATCATGTTGTATTATTCCAAGGGCAGCGGGACGTAGAGGAGTCCTGTGTCTTGATGACCTGAGTGCCTGCGGGATCGCAGTGGAGATTGCATTGCTTTGGGATAGCTTTGCATTGTATGTATGTGTAAACCTGGTAATGTAAAACCAGATGATTGGTTGTAATGCGGATTGAAGTGATTGTAGTATACTTGTATGGTATGGTATGTAGAGACCTTGAGTAACGGTTTTGGGAATTTTTAAGGAGGGGGAATGCATGACTTTGGCATAGACGTGTCTGAATGAGTAAGTATCGTAATCCTACAACCTTGAACAACTTTGAGGGCAAAGTTTCTTAAGGGGGGTAGATTGAAATACCCCGAACTTAAATATAGAAATTAAAATTATTTTAATAAGTATTTAAGGGCCTAATAATGCCTAAGTAATATTGGTAAGGAGAATAAATCCAAAAGAAATGAAGCAAACGTTTAAAAAGCAAAAACGCTAAATAAGCGTTATATAACTATAGGAGGTACGAGACCTCGGTTAGAGTATTATGTCGATTCCTAAGGCTTGATAATGCCTAAATAATATATGGAAACAATTTCCAAAGAAAACGGACCCATAAAATGGATTAAAACCACAAACGAACCTTAAAGAGCGTTTTTCAAGGAAACCGGGAAAACGTGACTTTAAGCGGGTTAAATAGACTCGTAATAATTTGGGCCAACCAAATAGTCATTAATAAGCATTAATGAAGGTTTAGAACCAATAAAATCAATTAAACGAGAAAATAGTAAAAACTGTAAAAAACGGGAAGTTGTGGGGTGAGAGTGTAAATAGAACAAACTAATGTGTCCCACTTGCAAATAAAAAAAATTAAAAATCTGTAGGTGTTGTGTGTGTGGCCGATTGACTCCCCTCCCTCTCAATTCTTTATTTCTCTCACACACTAAAGGACAAACACAAAAGTAAAAGGAGGAAGAAAGTACAAAAGTAATATTAATCTTCTCTCTCCTCCCTATTTTGCATTCCCTCACGTACTACTCCCTCCTTCTCTGATTCATCTTCTTCCCCAAGCCTGGCTATGGCGATTTGAGAAAGACCAAACAAACCCCCACTTCTCTCCTCTTGTTGATCACTCAAATCTTGTCCAAAAATTATAAAATTGGTACCGTTGGAATCCCCTTGCCAAGGAGAACATTCTTCTCTGTTCAAAAATCGAAAACCTCCCATTCCATCTCCATGGGTATTCCTCATTTGAAGGTTTGAAACCACCATTAGAAGCTCCTCCTACATCTTGTTGGTTTGAGGTAAAAGGAAATCCGAAAATCTCTCATTTCTAGTTCTTATTTGCATTATAAGAATTCCTAAAATGATAGCTCTTGTTCCTTGTTGTTCCAGCCGTTTTGGCTTCTTATTGGAGCTGGAAATATTACCCTCTTGCTAGTCAAGAACTCTATCTAGTGAGTGAAAGGTAAAGTCACTCCTAAACCCTAAATATATATTCATAAGTTCTAAGGTAAAATTCTAGGGTTTAAGTGTTAAATTAGATACTCATTAGTGTCTTGGATATGGGCTGTAGCATTGCCTAATTGGTGAACCAAGAACAAGGGAAAGAAAAGAAGAAAGAAGGAGGAGATTTGAAAAAGAAAAGAAGAGAGATTAGATTAAGCTCAAGGTAAGCGCTCCTCTTAATGCTAATTTTAATGCATTAGAGTAATGGGAATGGGTAAACTAATTAAAGAACCCAAATATTGTACTAGTATTGTAGTTATGAAGTTTGAGTATTTGAGCTAGTATTTGAATTGGAGCCTTAGAGCCAAATAAATTGTGTATGTTTATTGTATTGTTGTTTGAGGAAGTAATGGATGAATTGGTATTGCTTGAGTGCTGGGTAGGACCCTTGTATGGGTGTGGCTAGATTAGGAATTATTTTGGTAGTAATGGATGTATGTGGATAAGTTAGAATTGTAGGTAAACTATGGAAACATTTTAGTAGGAAATGTGTATTTATGGATGACTTAATGAATGGGAGAACCAAGGTGTGTATTGGATTGAGTAGAGATGTTTAGTAACCATGGAGTAGTAGTTGTAGTATGAGAATATAAGAGGGTGAAAATCTGTAGCAAGATGTGTAGTGATGCATTGGAAAGTCTAGGAAAAACTAGTGTGCAAGACTTGGTAAAATGAGTGTTGGACTTGTGGATTGATAGTGTAGTTGCTTGGAATTGGATTGGAATGATAAAATTGAATTAGAACTGTTATACCCAAAATTTCAACCCCCCCGGAAGAGAGTCTCTACTAATAGGCTAGTAGCGCGGGTTCCTAGTTCTATCGACACATTTCAGAGTACTAGGGACAGCTTAGTCATCTCTAGGGGCATTTTCGTAATTTTTCAAGGCTCCTAAGCCCCCTATAGGCTTTCTCTCTCCTCCAAAGAAGGGTCAAATCAATTAAAAATGCTTTGAAATTTTAACCCATGATAGAGGATGGCATTTTGGGCATAATGGCGTTGGAATTTTGATTTTTCGAATTTCCAATAATTTTCTAGCAATTTCTGATTGAATCTGACGAGAAATTGAATTTAAAAATATTCCAATATCCAAAAAATTCGATTCCACTATAGAAAAATCAGAAATATCATCCTTTACCCATGTGTAAAATTTCATAATCAAATTCTTTTTGGAAGCCCTTGTGCTAAAACGTCGGTAAATCTCGGTTTTTACCAGATTTTTCTATCTTTAAGGAAGCCTATATAAGGAACCTTATCCCATGATTAAAGGAGAACCTCAAGAACCCTAGACTCTCAAAGAAGGCAGCCGTCTCATTCTCTTCACGTTTTTACACACCCAAGCACCAAAATCACATCAAAAATTCCCCGAAATCACCATCTAAACACATTTTTCAACTCCCAACATATCAATAATCATTAAACATCAACCAAACCCCCTCCAAAACGTGAAGAACACCTTCAAAAATCAACAACCAGAAGCTCGGGTCGAACTCAATCCGGAACCGGCGCCATCGGAGCCTCCGAAGAATCCCGACATGAAGAATGCTCTTGAATTCAAAGGTAAAACAGGTTACAATTCTACTTTTCTAACTCCCCACGACCTTATTAACTCTCTGTCAAATTTTGGGTTCAAACTAACCTTTTTACGCTTCTGTATTGCTAATTGCTTTTGTTTCGGCCTTGTTACTTGTTCATCAAGTTTCGTGCATAATTCGGCTTCAAATTGCTGTCTTTCAATTACTAACGTCTTGTATACCTTTCAGGCTACACGTGCATAAATTTTGAGCCGAAAACACCTTCGGGGACCACCATAAAACCCCTGTCCGTGGGTGGTCCGGGACCTCGGACCAATGGTCCGGGGCCACGGACGGGTTGTCCGTGGCCATGGACACCCACGGATGGCGGCGGGATTTTAAAATTTTAAAAATTTAGGTTTTGCTAAACTATGTCCGGGCCTACGGACATCCTGTCCGTGGCCCCGAACTTTTCAAATTTTTGTTTTCTCTTTAATTCGACTTTTATTTTCATATAGGTTAACTAGGGTCCGTGGTTAAGGACATTAGGTTCGTGGCTACGGAAGGAAACGAAATTCGACCTAATTCTGCCTCCGAAACCCTAGTTTAGGTAATTTCAACTTTCACTTTTATTTTCTATCAAAAAATGCTAAAAAACACAAAAAAACAGAAGCTTGCGCACTCAGGTTAAAACGACTCGTAATAAGCCGTAATTAAACTAAGTAGAGTAAAAGCTACCTAGGCAGGGTGATGAAAGTAATTTGAACCCTAATTAAGTCGAATATCAAGCCCCCAAAACCGAACTATCCTTTCCTAATTTGATCTAGGTTAAAATTAGGTGGCGACTCACAGTAGGTTCCAGTGAGCTAGCTTAGGTTTTAATAATTATTGTTATATGACATAGTTATTAATCTTAGGTTATAAGTGGACCTAAAACCCGGTTAGATCCTAATCAGCCTTAATCAACATAGGGTACGGTTTAAAATCGAGGCTCATAGATTGGCGACTCTGCTGGGGACAAAATTCTTAATTTTAACTTGTTTAACTTTAAGAAAGAGGGCTTGACTCGAAATTGTTTATTTATGGCTTTATTACTTTTTTTGTTTACTTTTGTGCGCACTTTAATTTCTACACCTTTGCATCATATGAGAGCGAGGGTGCACACAAACCGATTTCACCCCGGGACCCGTTTGAGGGTCCCCTGTCAGGGACTCACACCTTTTAGGTGATGTGAACAAGTGGGGGAAAAGAGGAGGGTGTCGTCTAACCACACCCCCTTAATTCATGGGATTTAGCCCCTAGCATTTTCCTGGCAGTATCCTTACCTAGCCCATTGTTTGGTCAGTCAAAGACCCGTCCGTAGACGCACACCTTCAGGTGATGTGAAAAAAGTGGGGAAGCCCAAAGAGAATAGTGTGCGAGCCCTATTCCTTTTTGGCGACCTGGGCCCATGCCCCAAGCACCTCTCCGGATCGATCCATACCCGGTTTGATTTTAACGTCAAGTGAGGACATGTTGAATTTGTGTGGGCCTTGTTTACCTGCATGATCGGCCCACTACCCAGCCTAGAAATTGATAGGAACTTTTCCTACATCAACTCAGCCCAACCCGATATTGCGACTTTATTGATTGCGGCCCAAACGCCTTGCTTGATTTGATGGTGTGTGAGTTATTTGTCGGGCTTCGGCCCAAAAGTTTAGATTTAGATGATTTCTCTTCTGGCCCAATTTGATTATCCAAATAGTTCTAGGCCCATAAAAAAGAATTACCTGAACTTGAAATTACTCACAAGTCTTGAAAATAAAACATTCTTTGGCTTAGCAACCATCTTCTCTGACCCAAAGAAATTAGGCCCATTCGTGATTTAGGAACCATTCCAACGCATGCGCTTTACTTCAGGTCCAACACATTCCGGCCTAAGGGCTCATTCTAGTCTAGGTAGACTTCTATCATGACCCTAACCCCAAACCCTAGAACTAGGTGTCATCTCTCGGGCCCAATCAAAACCATCTGTTTAGATTTCAGTCCAAATTCCAGTTCATAGTCTGAAAGATACTTCAGCCCAAACACCTCATTTTCTGGGTATCTTGGCCCACTTGCTTGTGAAGTGTCATTCTTACCTTAAGTCTTTCAACCCACTTCCTCTTGTTAGCTAATAATGGACTTCTTGGAAACAGGCAAGCCTGAATCCAGATATATGGCAGAAGAAGGAAATCCGATCAGCACGGATCCCAGTTGGCCGCTGTGCAGCAAAGGTGCAAGGTATTGGAGTCCATTGTCGAGGAATTGAGGAGTAAGTCTAATCTCCAGGAGACAAATCAGCATACTCTGGAAAAGCTTGTGGATGAAAATCTTAACCGTAGTTACATCGAGATTGACTCCGTTAGGGCCCAAGATCCTCAAACACGTGTGGGGAAGGATGTTCCTGACAACCAACTAGCTGCAGAGGTTAAAAGGGTTTTTAAAAGGATTGAGCGCATAGAGAAAGACAACAAACCAGTTGGCTTCGATTATTTCTCCACGGCGTCGTATCGTGAAGTTGATCTTCCCCAAAGCTGAAGCTGTCTACACTCGCTTTGTACAAGGGTTCCTCGGATCTACAGATTCATTTGGCTATGTTCGACCGGGAAATGTCCATCTTAGGGCTCAACGACATGCAAAAAAGCCAAGGTTTTCGCACGCTATCTAGACGAGACTCCTCAGCGTTGGTATCTCACTCAGAAGATGAATACCAAAACCTACGAGGAGGTTGCGAGGCTTTCCTAAATCATTTCGAGTATGCTAAGAACCTCGAGGTCACCAGAATCGATCTGGCAGGAACTCGACAGAAAGACGGTGAGTCCATGTCTGACTTATCAAGCGTTGGAGAAGAAAGGCTGCAGCCATGCCTACCAAAATGGACGAGCAAGAGCAAATCCGCATGATATTGAGAACATGCGAAAACAACACAACCATGAGCTAAAATTATGTACTTTCCGAGTTTGGACATGTTGATGGGACAAGTCGGTATTCTAGAGGAAAGGATTCATAAGGAAGGGTTGGAGCCCGAGTGCTCAAGAAACTCCGGTAGTGGCTCCAAATCATCTAAGCCAGGACCTGAAAAGGCTTATCTTCAGCCAGTAGCTTGCGCTCAAAGCAGTTTCCCAGAAGTGAATATGGTTCAACGACCTAGAGCTCTGCATCAAAACTTTAGGACGGTACCCTTACCACGTCGAGACTCATCGCAAAAGGGAATTCACCAATATTAACCGAACACCAAGTCAGGCGTTTGAAGAGCTTCAGAAGAGAAACTTGCTACAGCCCTTGGCCCCTCAGCCAGGAACCACTCATTTGGGAAGACATCTTAATCAATTCTGCCACTACCATCAGTTGCCTGGCCATTATGCTGACAATTGCCGAGCATTGAAGCACAAGATTCAAGACGAGCAAGGATTCCAATTTTTCTAAGTATGCAGATCGTTTTATTATGTTTTCTTGCATCTTCAAATTTTCCTAGGCTCTTTTTCTTAGTTAGTTTTCAGTCACCTCCGATTGTAATCTTTACGTTTCTTTCATGATTCATAAATAAAAAATCATAGTTCCATTTTCACAATTCCTGTACAAACCATTTTCATTCATCGAAAAAAACAAAATTGTTTTTAAGGAAAAGGATCACAGAGTAATCATTCCCCGACTATGGAATAGAACGACTTGTCTTTTGTTTCTAAAAGGGTGAACGTGCGTTGCCAAGCACCACAACCTATCCCAAAGCATCCAAAATAACCCGCGCGAAGTGGTTCCAAATCCACATCTATTTAAGTGTTGTCATAAACCCTAGGTCAGTACTAGGGGCAATCTGAGTTCAGGATCGTCATCTTTAATCTTTCGTTTATGCGTGTGAACTAGTCTCTAAGTGAAATTCACGAGAGTGTCTTGAGCGGAAAAACCATGAGTGAACGAGCGTGTCATTTTTACACGACTCCGGTGAGACCACATACAAAGGAAAGGTAAATGGCATAACTCCGACCGAAGGAGATAATTTGTAAATTTACTCTTAGACCTGTGAAAAGTAACAAAGAACATATACACAACTATCAGGGATGACGAAGCACCTAGGTACAGCACCAATAGCCAAAAGCTTGTAAACCCTGTCATTAAACCCTAGGCACCCCCGCCGAGCCTTTCATATATCCCTTTTCGATATTATGCTCCACAAAATAGCCCAGCCAATGATGAATGTCCGACCCGGTGACCAAAGGAAGCGAGGAGCCCGACTCTCAGATAACATTCTCATCAGTCCAAAGAAGCAATGCCGCTATCAGCATGACGAAGCGATCCGCAAATGGTCCCAGAGTGACACAGGATCAAAAGAGCTCACATCAAAACAGCTTTCGAAGCCCAAAATCGGAAAACACAAGAACCCCCAAGGCAAAGTCAAGAAAGGATAAAACTAAAAGGCAAACCCGAAGTGCCTCGAAGAAATCCAAATGACAAAAAGAGAAATGACGTAAAGGACAACTTCAAAAGTCCAAGTCCAGAAGCTCGAAAACAACGTCAACATGAAGCGGTTAGACGACTTCAAGACAAGGAAGATGAATCTGAGAGAAGACGCAAGTTGTAGCTTTGGTCACCCATTTAAGCTCCACATACCTCAAATATCCCTCCATGATCCCGTCGTCTTTCATCAAACCTATGGCCACGTTATAAGCTTTAAAGACTTCCGACTTGATAGTTTGTGTATCCAATCACGTGAAAGTAACAGATCGAATGCGTAAATCAACACCAAATGTCAAATTCAATGGTCTAGAAGTTGTGACCGTGAGCAGAAAAAAAAGTACAAGCATCAAACACGCTGAGTGTAGGCTAGGAAGCACCACATCGAAACATAAGCCGTGACCCTGTGAGGACGACCCGTTCGCGCGCTTAATCAAAGAAAATACTGGGGGCAATCGATCGTTTCGATCGATTGCCATGAACTCTAGCTCAGATTGTCCTAAAGAAAAAATACTGGGGAAATTGTTGGTTCCAATAATTGCCATGTCAACAACAATTAAAACTCAAAGCTTGAGCACCACACATCCCACCACAGGCACACATAAGTCCTTCCCACCACACACACACACCCAAGCCCGTTATTGGCCTTACCTCCACAAAAACATCAGGCCCGTCATAACCCTGACCACCATCCAAAATCACAGCCTAATCCCAGAAAAAAAAAGCCTTTAACACCACAACAAACACCACACACTTCCACCAATGACATGTTCATTTTTCAAGAAACAAATTGCAGATATGAAATTTTTAGTCAGGAAATGATCATTTCACTTCCTTTTTCAGCAGAGTCTTTCTCAAGCATTGCCATGGTTGGCACATTTTTCAACAGTTCCTTGTTTGGGCAAGCTTCCAACAAAACACTCTAGTTGCATTTTACATAACACCTTAACATTGCCATGTTTGGCACCTTTCCAACAATTTCCTGTATTGAACGAGTATCTTTCATGTATTTTGATTGCATACATCTTATCATCATTGCCATGTTTGGCACTCCAGTAATCAGTTTTCACCATTTGCACGAGACCATTATCTTCCTAACTTATTTTAGTTCGAGACCAAAATCCGTGCGAGGCCCTGCAGTTTCCTCATTCAGTACGAGACCTAGCATCTTCATTCAGTTCGAGACCTAGAATCAGTGTGAGATCCAGCTTTTCCTTCATCCATTTAGTACGAGACTTCAGTGCGAGACCAATCTTATTCATCAGTGCGAGACCCACCATCTTCAGTGCGAGACCATGCATCTTCATCAGTGCGAGACCGAGCGTCATCATCCAATGCGAGACCAGTACGAGACCTAGTATCATCTTCAGTGCGAGACAAGTATGAGACAGAGCATGATCTAAGTTGGCGGGGCAGAGAGGCAAAATAGTCCCCATCTTCATGTCAACTTCTTGGGAGAACAACTAGTGGGCAACGGCAATAAGTCCCCATTGTATACCAACCAGGAGCATTGGAACGGGTTTCGGTCCCCAGAAGCATCCGAGCATCATCAGCATCATCAGCATCATCATCATCGTCAGCATCATCAGCTTCAACAGCATCATCAGCATCATTAGCATTTCAACATCCTTGCATTTGCATACCACCCAATTTTCACTTGTAGGTTGTCAACACCTTAGAATAGCTTGAGATTATTTCATTCATTATAGGTAGTCAACACCTTAGAATAGCTTGACATCGTATCATCCTTAAAGGTAGTCGGCGCCTTAGAATAGTCTGACATTACTTCATTTTTACCTTTAGGTGGTCGCCGCCTTAGAATCGCTCGACATCCTTCCACTTTACTCATAGTTAGTCAGCGCCTTAGAACAGCTCGACACAACTTATCGGATTCAAATTGCATGTGGGGTCTTTAAGATCCAAAATTTTGGGGGTATCACTCAAGCATCAACTAGCCTTTTCATTTCCATTACAAAGTCTAGTTGACGAGGGGGGCAATCTGTTATACCCAAAATTTCAACCCCCCAGAAGAGAGTCTCTAATAATAGGCTACTACCGCGGGTTTCCAGTTCTATCGACACATTTCAGAGTACTAGGGACAACTTAGTCATCTCCAGGGGCATTTTTATAATTTTCAAGGCTCTTAAGCCCCCTATAGGCTTTATCTCTCCAAAGAAGGGTCAAATCAATTCAAATGCTTTGAAATTTTAACCCATAAATAGAGGATGGAATTTTGGGCATAATGGCTTGGAATTTTGATTTTTCGAATAATTTTCTAGCAATTTTGATTGAATCTGGCGAGAAATTGAATTTAAAAATATTCCAATATCCAAAAATTCGATTCCACTTTAGAAAACTCAGAAATATCATCCTTATCCATGTGTAAAATTTCATAATCAAATTATTTTTGGAAGCCCTTGTGCTAAAACATCGGTAAATCTCGGTTTTTACCGGATTTTTCTATCTTTAAGGAAGCTATATAAGGAAACTTATCCTATGATCAAAGGAGAACCTCAAGAACCCTAGACTCTCAAAGAAGGCAGCGTTTCATTCTCTTCGCATTTTTACACACCCAAGCACCAAAATCACATCAAAAATTCCTCGAAATCACCATCCAAACACATTTTTCAACTCCCAACATATCAACATCATCAAACATCAACCAAACCCCTCCAAAACGTGAAGAACACCTTCAACAATCAATAACCAGAAGCTCGGGTCGAACTCAATCCGGAACCGGCGCCATCGGAGCCACTGAAGAATCCCGACGTGAAGAGTCCTCTTGAATTCGAAGGTAAAACAGGGTACAATTCTACTTTTCTAACTCCCCACGACCTTATTAACTCTCTGTCAAATTTTGGGTTCAAACTAACCTTTTTACGCTTTGTATTGCTAATTGCTTTTGTTTCTGCCTTGTTACTTGTTCGTCAAGTTTCGTGCATAATTCGGCTTCAAATTGCAGTCTTTCAATTACTAACGTCTTGTATACCTTTAAGGCTACACGTGCATAAATTTTGAGCCGAAAACACCTTCGGGAACCACCATAAAAACCCTGTCCATGGGTGGTCCGAGACCTCAGACCTATGGTCCGGGGCCACGGACGGGTTGTCCGTGGCCAGGGACACCATGGACGGGGGCGGGATTTTAAAATTTTAAATTTTAGGTTTTGCTAAACTATGTCCGGGCCTACGGACATCCTGTCCGTGGCCCCGGACTTTTCAAATTTTTTGTTTCTGTTTAATTCGACTTTTATTTTCACATAGGTTAACTAGGGTCCGTGGTTACGGACATTAGGTCCGTGGCTATGGACGGAAACGAAATTCGACCTAATTTTGCCTCCGAAACCCTAGTTTAGGTATTTCAACTTTCACTTTTATTTTTTGTCAAAAAATGCTAAAAAACACAAAAAAAACAGAAGCTTGCGCACTTAGGTTAAAACGACTCGTAATAAGCCGTAATTAAAACTAAGTAGAGGAAAGTGACCTAGGCAGGGTGATGAAAGTAATTTGAACCCTAATTAAGTCGAATATCAAGCCCCGAACCCGAACTCTCCTTTCCTAATTTGATCTAGGTTAAAATTAGGTGGTGACTCACAATAGGTTCCAGTGAGCTAGCTTAGGTTTTAATAATTATTGTTATATGACATAGTTATTAATCTTAGGTTATAAGTGGACCTAAAACCCGGTTAGATCCTAATCAACTTAATCAACATAGGGTAGGGTTTTAAAATCGAGGCTCACAAGAACAAAGTGCAAAATGCAAAGAGAGGTGTAGGAATGCACAAGTGTGCAAGTGTGAAAATGAGAATGGAAATTTGTAGAAATTGAGCAAGAAGTTGAGTAAGATTAAACCTATGATTTGAAGAGGTTTAGAGCACGTTTTAAGGTGTTTAAACATGTAGGAAACATGTGGAAAGATTGTGGAATGAGTGGGAAAAGATTGGGGTGAATTTGGAGTCCAAATGAGTAGAAAAACACTTTTAAAAATAGGGTCTGTTGTGGACCACCCCTAGGGACCGCCCCTGTGGGGAGGTCCAGTCGAATTCTGCAGGATAATGTTGTTTCTGTTGTGGCCGCCCCTGGGACCTCCCTAGAGGGGCGGTCCAGACCAGAGAAGAAGAAAAAAATGTGTGTTAAGGCTTATAATGATGAGGGATTGATTGGTAATGGTTTTAGAAGTTGTTAAGGCCTTGTTTGGTGAACTTTAAAGGTCCTAAGAAGTGTGAACGAGTTTGATAAGTGGTTAAGAAAGTTGTGATGTTTAAGAACATTAAGTTAAACCGAAGAAATGGGACAACGGGGTAAGTATGGAGTAGTAGTAATTAATGTACCGTATGTACATAGTATTGATGGTAATGTTTGAAACATATTTAGTGGTTCAAGAGTAAGACACGAGGAACAAGTGTGAACCAAAGGAACGTGAGAAACACCCGGTAAAGTTAACCCCGGTGAAAGGTATGATTTCTTCATGCCCTGTATCCTAACCTGGTTACCCCGATTTGTGTGTTTATTTGATCACCTAAATAAGATAAATGCATGAATCGGACTTTATTGCACTTACTTGTGCTTGTTTTATGTTGTTCTTGATATATTGCCTCGAACACTCAGTTTGTATAATTCATGAAATGAAATGATGATAATGAAGTGTGTATGTACCTTGTAGTAGTACTTGTGTAATGTATTGTACCTTGAATGGATGTGAATGTGAGCAATGTTTTATTGTGTGGTCTGGATGTGATGACTTCTACTAATTCCTAACTACCTAACTCCTAACGTAAGTATTGATTAAAATGGAATGAGTAGTAGTCCGATATAGTTTCGGTCACGCGTGAGGATGAGGAGACACAAGAGGTTGGATCCGATTCCTGGCTTTTAATCTTTTCCACGGCCCAAACCCCTTAAATGGGTAGCATCCTGGATTAGTGAACCGCAGTAAGCCCGGTGGTGGGACGGTGTAGTCCCTGCCCGAGGTCCCGACGACTTAACTTGAGTAAGTAAGTAAGTAAGTAAAGTATGTATGAGTAATGGTCTTGGCTGGTGTAAGTCATTGACCCTGAGTAAAAGAGTAATCTCCACCTGATTAACCCGGGTGGACAAAAAGGAGCTAACAAGTATTGTGTATGTATGGTGTATATTGTGTATGCGCATTCCGGTAAGGTAAGTATGATTGGTTGACCTGTATTGTCTTCCTTGTATGTAATGAAGTGTATGTATGTATTCTAGTGTAGTATTGTAGTAGTATGAATGAAAGCATGTATGTATGTATGTACTTGTAAAATGAACTGCATGTATTTGACCAAGCGGTTGGCGTACCTCGCTAGTACGCGGGGTATGCGGAAGTCATATGCAGCGTAAGCTAAGCCCCTTGGGGCACCATTTTTTGTGTGCAGGTACCCGAAGCGGTTATGATCACAGTAAGAGGCCGACAGCTATGTTTAGACAGCTTGGAATGAAATGTGGATAGTAGTAAACGGTATAAGGCTTGTAGCCTTGAATGTAGAAATGTACCAAAGGGTATACCATTATGTATTTAGAAAGTATGTAGTGTGAGGAATGGGTAGATGCTGATAGACCCTTAATGAGTATGGGTGAGATTGAAAGAGGTATTGTATTTGGATAAGGACCGTAGTAAACTCGGTGTATTATGTGTATTGTAATTGTGGAGTATGGTTTAAATGCAGATTGTAGTACTCGGTTTGTATTTGGAACGTGTATTGTAATTGCGTAGTACTCGGATATTCGGTCCATCAGACCGATGAGGTATGTAGTAGTAGGCCTTGTTAGTCACGTGGGTGACTAACGGCATTGCATCACCCACCATCGTGTAAGTATGTATCCGCTGCGTGAGTATGAAAGTATGAGGAATTTGGACGGTAATGACGGTATTAGCGGTAGGGGTGTTACAATGGCTGTGGCTTAAAAGATGGCCGATATCCCTCTTCCTCAGGTACTGTAGCAGGACATGGCAAGCTGCTGTGTCTGGGATGGAGGATAGTTCTGGGGTGGTGGTGGTGGTGGTGTGGTGCGTAGTCACGCGGCCCTCTTCGTCTTTGACTGTACGGCCGGCTACTAGCAGCTTGATGGCAGGATTGTCATTGACTTGATAAGGAGGATACTGCAAGTACTCCACCCTATCGGCGCCTGCTGTGAGAACTCCTGGGGGAATGGCCCAGACCGATGATAGTGATCAAAAACGATAGTCTGCGAAAGTCTGGTGGCATATTCCCAAACACCAGGATCAGTAGGAATCCTCTGAAGCTGCTCCACTGCAGACACTTAATCAACCAGGTAGAACAATGGATTATAGTATGTTAAAAAACAATAAAATATCAAACTAGAGGAAGAGCAGACAAACAATTTAAATAATGCTTACCACGATGACATTCCTCCTACTCTCCTCAGTGTACCAAGCAACAGAATGCTGGAGGAACCAAACCATATATGCACTCCTCCTGTCCAGTGGGACACTCCTTGGCATCTGTGGTGTAATCACCTGGAACTGATTCCTATTGTTCCACATCTGGATGTGGTCCCGGAATATTTCCCACCATCGCGCATCTGGCCTACCGGTCCTGGTGACTACATGGAGCATGTCACAGTCGAGGGAGGGAACAGGAATAGGCTGATCAAACCTGAACTGGCGCAATACCCGGTCCGGCTGGTGACCCTCTATAACATTGTAGTGGATTAAAAATACCACTACAGCAAACTGCGCTGGGTGTGGTGATCTCACCGTACGGCTGCCAGATCCACTACAAAACATCGAAATAAATATTAAAAACATGCAAACAAATTATAACAAATAAATTTGTATTGTAATAATGTTTATTTTTATATTACCTCTCCCTCGCTCGGTGGAATCCTAATATTTTCCAGAGTTTGTCGCGCAATGGTAGTAGTTATGCTATTCCCCTTGCCATTGTATCCGTAACATGACATACAATTAGGATTGTAGCATAATTCAATAAAATATTATTTCAACAACCATACAATGCTTAGTTTGTTACCTATGAGCAAGGGAAAGGTGAGGTGGTGAAAGATTAATCCGATCTGGGGTGAGTCGTGGCCTAAATGCAGGGATACGCTCATACGCCCAGACGGTGAGCAACTTACTACAGCCATTCAGATACTTAGTGTCGAACTTGGGTGGCGTTGCACATCTCCCTATAGAAATGTGCAAGGAGGGCAGACCCCCAGCTAAGTCGACCACTGTAGTTAAAATCCTCCAACAGCAAAAGATAACTGACATCCACCTTATCCCCATTAGAGTTGGGGAACAGAAACCCTCCGATATGTTCATAATATATGCTTGGCGTGCTGCTGATGAATAATATCGTCACGCTGACCAAAGTCAGCGTCTGTCTCCACAAACTCTCAGCTAGCCACGCAATGGGTATCTGATTCCCTTGTGAGTAGGGGGCATCACCAAGAAGCTGCTGGCACACAACATTCACATCCACATTACTGGTGGGGAAACAGATAGGTTCCCCCTCGTAGCCAACCCAAACAGCACATTGACATCCTCCAAGGTTATGCTAACCTCCCCGAATGGCATCAAAAATGTATTCGTCTCAGGACGCCATCTATCAATCAGAGTGCTAATGATGCCAGTGCAGTTATTCAATCTGAGATTTGCTGGCTCAAAAAAACAGCTCTAGCAACATAGGGTAGATTAGCAGCATGTAGGCAGTAGCACCCTTCCAGCAGTATCTGGTTTTCAAAGTCCGATTTCGGTACTGTACATACATCTACATTCCATACAAATTACAATTTAATAGAGAACAAATAACAATTGTAACAAATTAATCATCATCCAACCACTAAGAAATATCAAAAACATGACAAAAGTTCGAATATTAATAGATTAACTACATTACAATCATCTACACATTAAACTAAGCAATTATATTGAATTAACAATTAAACTGAACTACTGTTACACAAACAGATAATAATTAGACTAAACAACTGCATATAGTATACGTTATTTAACTAAACCATATATAATTATCTAAATATAATTTACAAAAATTGTTATGGTACGTTACCTACAATTAAGTCATATGGTCCATAAACTAAACAATTATATTGAATTAATAATTAAACTAACTACTATTACACAGACAGATACTAATTAGACTAAACAACTACATATAGTATATGTTATTTAACGAAACCATAATAATTAACTAGAATATAATTTACAAAATTGATAGTACATTACCTACAATTAAGTCATACGGTCCATAAACTAAGCAATTGTATTAAATTAACAATTAAACTAAACTACTGTTACATAGACAGATAATACAATCCACATATACTAAATAATACCAAACAATAATAAATTACGTATAATCATTATATATAAAAAAAATGATTATTGCATCGATTACCACTATATCAAATATCTAAATACACTAATAATGTAAATTATTAACCTACTATAACATATATATAATAATCATACAATATAAATTAATTAGTAAATAAAACGGGTTGTCAAGGCGTACGCCGCAGATATATGAGTCGTCTGCAAACTAAATGGCTATGACTCCACCGGACCATGCTCACCCATATGATATTGGTCAGCCATACTGTAGTTCCTATGCAAACAAGGATTTAGAGGACAGGATTTGGAGTGATTTGGAAGAGTTTTGGAAAAATGAAGCTTGTGTGCCCAAAGCCTCGCGCGATGCAGTGTTATATAGGCATCTGTACTGAAGCCGATAATTCATTTATCGGCTTCATTAATGCCGATAAATGAATTATCGGCTTCAGTACAGATGCCAACGGTCGAATTTTCATCTGTACTGAAGCCGATAATTCATTTATCGGCATTAATGAAGCCGATAAATTAATTATCGGGTTCAGTACAGCGGTAAAAAAAACACGCAATCGGGATTGATGGAGGAAAGAACCATGATTGGGAATAGAGAGGGGCGATTGCACGCGTACGGGAAATTTTCCCGCAAATGAACTCATTAATTCATCCGTTAATATCTATACTACAACATTGTCTTGATTGGTTGCCTTCTTCAATAGACCTGACAATTTTGACCCAACCCGAAACCTAACCCGAACCCAACCCATACTTTACGGGTTAGGGTCTTGCTTATTGACTCATTTATTTTTGGGTTGGGTTAGGGTAATAAAGCATTAGTGGGTGGGGTTGGTTAGGGTAGAGATCTAAACCCATGACCCAACCCGAAACCCAAAAATATATTTGTTAATAATAAAAAGTAAAAATATTAATTTATATATATATATATATCATTTTCAGATCAAACTATACTTTAGCCTTATACTCAAGTGCAGTTGGACTATCCAACCTTTCACAATACTATCACACAATCTTAACTAAGCAAACGGCTCAACCAGCTGCATATCAAACAAAGGGCCCAACGAGACCTTAAATAATGGTGAAAACCCTAATGCTTGTCTTGCAGACTCACACCCATCTTTATTCTATACGCCGTTGTTCACTCAGGTTTGTTTTTCTTATTCTCATTGCCATTACGTTCTTGAGAACATAGGTATGTTTAGATTATCTATAAGGGTGAACAAAAGTAGTTGATATATATTTTTTGTAAGATCTTGATTATAGACCTCTCAATGAATTTGAAGCCAACAATGCGGATACGTGTTGCATAAAAGTTCCTAATGTTAGTAACGATTAAGTGAGCACTCAGTTTAAATGGGTGTAAATATTTTAAAACTAAAGGCTTTGAGCACTTAGTAATTATTTCTAACTTTAAAAGACTTGTCTTTAGTGTATTTCTCAAACGCATAATGATGATTTTCCTTTTCGTTCCCTATTTTATTAAGAGCATTAAGATCATGTGCATGTCTAGATAGGATTCCTCCTCAACAGAGGTAGAGCTCTAGGCTTAGGTTGATAGAATAAACTTAGGGAAAAAGTATGAGTTATTCTATTAATGGGAGATTGGTCCAGTACTTTAGATTCTTCGCATAACATAGAATTCGTTTAAAGTTGGGTCGATCAAGAAAATATCACATCTCTTCTTTGTTCCTTCCTAATTAGTGTGCCAGCTAGCACTAGAAGTTTTTGAATTTTCTTTAAATTATTTCTACACTTAAACCATCTAAATTATTGTATGCTTACAAAATGGGTTGGGTGGGTGGGTTAGGGTTGAAAGATTTTAAATGGGTTGGGTTAGGGTCATGATTGCTATAGTAACATGTGGCGGACTCTGTCCTAGTCTTAAAACAGGCGAGTTCGTAGACATCGTCTTTTTTTTCTTCTTCATTTGCAGTATCATCTTGTTGCTACGAGTACTTTTTTTTATTGGTAACAGTAATGGGTGAGTTTGAACTCAAGACCTTTGGTTCAAGGGTATCTCTTCACTCCTTTCACTACCGACAGAGCTGCAGGGGCTTGGCTGTTGCTACGAGTACTCATCTTTTCTCTTGCCCGTGGATCGTCTTTGTTGTTGCTACTTGCTAGTTTGCTTGACATGCCAACATAATTGTTGGCATGTGCAGATCTGTATACCACTCTTGAAAGATATGGGGTTGAAAAGATATTTGGTTAGATATGGCTTCCGCGGATTCTTTGATCCCGATCTCCTGTGCAGGAGGTTAGAGATTCATCCTCGATCATATTTCTCTCGTTTGTGTCTGGATAATTATTTTCTTAGATTCACATCTGTTATGACATTACACGTGATCGTGTTCAAGATATCAACCTTGAGGGTGGGAGTTTGCAGGGAGTATCTCGTGGAGGGGATAGCATTGAAGACATTGTTGTTTGCATAGGGGTAGTGTACAATCCTTTTTCATCGTTGAAGTTACTAGGTATGTAAATTTCATAGCTGAAATCATCATTCCTATGTTGACACTAAGGGAATTGATACACTGTTCCTACTGGTTGGCAATGGTACTCATGCTGGAGCCAATGCAATACATAATGAGGTACTTAGGTTGCTTGTCAAACCAATTGTGTAGTGTAAATGGAGCGGATTATATTACCTGATTTGTAGCACGAGAAAAATCATTTGAACTGATTCGTACATGGAATGTTAATTCTAGAATTAACCCTGTTGGAACTAGTGAGCCATCATGCATATTGTAAGAAAATTGATGTCTATTTTTGCAATTTGAAACTTCCATCGATTGAACAAAGGTTTTAAACTATCCGTGTTTGTGCTTTGCTCATCTCCGGTTGCAGTGCTTTGCTCACTAAAAGTTGAGGAGGAATTGCATTCAATAATTTTGTAACAACAGTCACTGGCTTCCAAAACCTCCTTTGCTACTAATTAATAAATGGTTAGATGTTCAATAAAAAAGACCTTAATGAAATTCTGGTGTTCATTCAACTACATATTGCCTAAGAATGGACCATGCCTTGTGTGTATATGCTTTGGGCATTGCTCAACAATTTTCCGCTATCATATTATTCTTTTTAAAACATTAACTCAAATGTAAATGATTCTATTTTTAAAAATTGGTTTTGGAAAAAAAAATTAAATAATTATAGAAAAGTATAATTGACTATTTATACATTTAAGATTTCAATAACTATTTTTTCCACTAATAACTTCCCACTATCATTAAAATATATGGTAAAACCAAAAATATTCATCCCTTATTAATTAACTTCAATATACATTAATAAATTCACCACTATTATGATGGTTTGATCTTTCATCCAAAACACTCAATTCAGAACCAATATTCTCAAGAGTACATAACCCAAAAACTTGGTTCATCAAAACGAGATAAATGTGTAACACCCTGGATTTTACCTCAAATGATAGCTTAAGAAAATACAAATCCAACGGCACAAACAGAATTAAAAATGGACTTCAAACGAGTCCTAAAAGTGCAAAATAGAGTTGGTCCGAACTTGTGTCCGGACATTAGAAGTTCGGACACAAGCCGAGAAGATTGAACTGAGAAATACCAAATGTCCGAACTTGTGCCCGACATTGATGTTCGGACACAATTCGAGAGTTGAGAAAACAAATACGACTGAACCCCTACAACGCCTCTATAAACTACCGAAATCGCAGCGAAATAACCAACCAGACAATAACTAAACGCTTTGGTGTTACAACGCCGCCGTTAACCACCCACGTGGTTAACTAGGCAGAATAAATACAAGTGTATCGGTCTGATGATCAGACACCCCGAGCATAGAATCTAACATCCATATATAAACATAACCAACCATACCGAGTAGTTAATTTACAACAAACCTACAAACCATAATCATCCACCACTCTTTAACAACGGTACCAAAATGTAATGCCTCGGGAGCACAGGCGCATCCCGGGCTCAGCAACCAACATAGCCAAAAGTACATCAACGGACCTAGGACCCTAGAGCCACTCTGACTCTTCGATCCTCATCCTGCAAAAAATATGGAGCCCCCGAGGGGGTCAGAAACCTTTGCTGGTATGGCTAACGCGCAGCCCATCGGCTACCGGATACGCGCAACCAATTGTCATAGATAACATGCATTCATTTTAGAACATCCAACATATATATATATATATACCATAGCATAGCAAGGGAAATTGCATAGCATCACAACATCAATACATAACACCATAAACTCGGTCCTCACAAGGAACCTTCCACCATAGTTAGTATACGTGTGAGCCTAGAGGTTTTTACCAATCCCATGTTAAGCTCGTTACCATCTCGTTACCGTCCAGTTATATAGAACGGTTAACTTATACCCAAGGTGCGTCGGATATAGTGATCCCAAGCACACCGAAATAACATACGTATGCCCCTGTGGCCGACGTGAGTCAGTAACTAGCTTTGGATAAGCTAAGGGAAGGTAGAAACCAAATCGGAATACCACCTATACATACACCAAGAGAGCCAAACCGGACATGATATCGATCGACCGTCCATCACACGCGTGGCCGGAAAAACCGGACTCCTCACTCCCCCCGATTAGTACTTGTTAGCGATCACACAATATTTTGTTAAGTCACATACAGCAAACATTTAGGTCTTGTTAGGCAACCAAGGGAAAGGAGTCACAACCTTACAACATCTTAATGTATAACAACGGTAAACTCTTTCATGCCTTAATCTTATAAGGTCGTAACACACAGAAAAGCAAACAACATCCAAGCCGGTGTAAACGGTAGGCAACAGACTGCAAGAAAACCATACCTTGGTCCTTGCCTCATTCGTTTCCACCTTGAGAGAGAATCCTATACACATTAGTACGTCGGTTAATTATTTATTTAACTTCACACTTACTAAGTATTTAACATGATTGTATGACATGTTTTAATGTCTATCTTACCCTAGGTTACCTTCATTATACACCCTAGGGTTAACTACATAAGTCACATTCTTTTCTGTTTTTTTTTTCAAGTCTAGGTCCGACCGACCTTGCCGACCGGACTTGTCCATGTCCGGTCGATTCCAGAACAATTTTTCCGTCAAAATTTTCTACTCCGACCGACCTTGTAAGTCCGGTCGCATGTTCGGTCTATTCCCGAGATTTCTTCCCTTTGAAAATTTAGCCGACCGGACTTGCCAAGTCCGGTCTATGTCCGGTCGCTTCCAGTAACTCAATCCGTACACAAAATACAAGTCCGACCGACCTTGCAAGTCCGGTCCCCAAGTCGGTCCATCCAGAAGCTAATTCTCGCAGGGTAAACTGGGCCCGACCGAACTTGCAAGTCCGGTCGCAAGTCCGGTCTGCCCCCAAATCTTTGTTTTCCTTTTTACATTCAACTCCAAACTTCACCCCATATAACCTAGTACTCCCTAACTCATTTGGGCACTTAAACACACCTCAAGACATCCTTAAACACTCACAAAACTCTTTTTCTAATTCCTTAAACCTTTACCTACATCTTCACAAAATTCCTAACACTTACAATGTTTTTT
Organism: Limonium bicolor; assembly: GCA_023374045.1. NCBI lineage: Eukaryota > Viridiplantae > Streptophyta > Magnoliopsida > Caryophyllales > Plumbaginaceae > Limonium > Limonium bicolor. Next base: position 163,152,647 of record CM041777.1, on the reverse strand, counting down.
TCCTAGTTTTTCAAGTGGTGTTTCATACCTATGATAAACTACTATCCCCAAAAGCTTTCTCCTTATTTTAACATCATCTCCCAAGCATCTCTTCACAACTAACTCCTTATATCATTACTTCAAATCTTTTTTTCAAGTTCACACTTTCTCCTTAATTTACCAAAGTTTGCCTAAGTCTTTACCTAAGTCCAAAATGACTTTGGTACATACTAAAATCTCAAGATCATGCTAAGTCCTTATTACTCTAGAGTACTTCCTAGTTCATCAAAATTCTTTAAAACATCATGAAATCCTTATTCATTTCCTAAATTTTCTAACTCACCAACCTTATGTAAACACATTAGAACTTCTTGCTTCTTACCTAAATTTTGACATGGATTCCCCTAGAAAATTACTAGGCCTAAACACTTTGTTTCTCCTTTAAACACACAAGAACATCTAGAATCACCAAGAACACTCTCATACACAAACTTCACAAATTCACACTACATTACAATATAGTGCATAATTTAAATTGCATGGCACTTAGGCCCTTAAAATGCATGGCTCTTAGGCCCTTAAAATGCATAACCTTAAACACTGAATTTCCACAATATATTTGCCTTTGACCTGCAAATACACTCAACACACATATGCCTTTACTAGTCTCTTGAGAACACTTTACTAAGTCATTCCATTTGCTCTTTAGGTAGTTTTAATAAGCATTTATAAGCTCATTTCTCCTAAGGCATTAAACAACATTAGGTTAGTAGATTTACCTCTTTTCCAAAACACTTCCTTCTTGTTTCTTACAAACCGTATGTATTTTGATTCCTTGTCAAGTTCTAAACAATATACAAACACCATAATGAGTATCAAGCTATAAGTTTCATCTCATTGAAACCTAATTTACATTGTTTCAAAAATTAATGTAGTTGTTTTAACCTTGATCTTTGAGGAGAGTTTGAATATATAACAAGAGAGGACTCCACCTAGTCCATGAAGAGTGAAATGAAGCTAGAACAAGGTCACACAAAGAGCTATATCAATGTGTATTTTCGGTCAAGGTAAGAACATGGAGGAAACATGATTTTTCTTTGAGATTCCTTACCTAGAAGCAAAGGAGAGTAATAATATGTCAAAATACAAGCTCAAGCTCCTTCAATGTGGAACACCTTGGCCACGAAATGGGGCTCTTGGAGAGTTTTGAGTAGATAGGGAATGAAGAGCTTGATGAGAGGAAGAGATTGGTGGTTCTTAGAATTTGATTTGGACAAGTGAGCTTGATTTAGCAAGAGGTCAAAGATGGAGTTTCTATGGTGGTAGTAGTATTACCGAGAGAGAGAGCAGCAAGAAGGAAGGAAGAAGAAGGTTGAGACCGTGGGAAATGAGGGAAAGAAATGAGAATGAAGATAGAATTTGCTTTTAAGAGATATTTGTAGTAATAAAGTAAAAAGTAAGTTTAATTAGTTTTCTTACTTACTTATTATATCAACTAGAGAGTGGTGAGTCACCACACTTAGAAACCGGCCCCCTATATTATAATGAGGGTATTTTAGTCTTTGTTTGTCAATTTAATTACTTAATACACATATGTTATAAACTAGCTTATAAAAATCACTATTCACCTAAACAAGGCACTTAGAAGTGAAATTTGATTTCCCATTAAATAGCCACCCAATGATGTGATACTATATAGTACACATATATATTTAAGAGTAATGATGGACATTTAGCCACTCAAAACCCATTTACAAGAAAATATTTCAAAAATGTGCTTTAAGACTTCTTAAAGCACATTTGTGTTTAAACTGTTTTCAAGCTTGGGTTTCTTTGGTAATTGATTTAATATGTCATTATTATACATATATAAGGTCTTGGTAAGTTCATTCGTCTTACTCAAGCTTATTCCAAGCTTAGAGCACATTTTAGCTCTTATTGACTTTAAAGCAACATTTTGTGTTTTCTTTTGTTTAATATGTTTACTAATGTTTCTAAGACTCTTTTAGTCTTAATATTCATGTTTTAATGTTTAAACCAAACATACCAAGTTTGGGTATTAAATCTACCCCCCTTAAAAGAACTTTGTCCCCAAAGTTCATACTTCCCACATATCTTACTATTAGAACACGGGGAACACTTATAAAAACAATACTTCCAAAACATCATTTCCCATACTACCATCATTCTTACACCACAACGGATCAAGGTTCCATCATTCTTACACACAACGGACTCAAGGTCCAAACCACATAATACCATTCAGACAAAACGGTCTGTCACATAACTAGACAATGTATACATATACATGTCGTACACAACCTAACCGAAACGGCTCTACCCCCTTAAAAGGGGTACGCCCCGTACCCTATACATATAAACACTAAGAAGCAAACAATGACGGGTGCTTCGCCTTCATCTTTTTCTTCCAGCTCCCATGTGGCCTCCTCAACGTCCTGGTTAGACCAGAGGACCTTCACCAGTCTCACGACTTATGGCGAGTGTCTCGAGTCTTAGTATCCAGAATCCGTACCGGAGTCTCCACTGATCGCATGGTTGGCTCTAAGGTTAGCCTTTCCGGCTGAAGCACATGAGACGGATGAGACATATACTTCTTCAACTGGGACACATGAAATACATCATGTACCTTGCCCAGTTCGGCGGGTAGATCAAGTCTATAAGCTACCGGGCTGATCCGCTCCGTCACAACATAAGGACCCACATACTTCGGGCTCAACTTGCCCTTCTGGCCAAAACGAAATACTCCCTTCATGGGGGATACCCTAAGAAATACCTGATCGCCTACGGCGAACTCCAGGTCGCGTCTGCGCACATCAGCGTACGACTTCTGTCTATCCTGAGCTGCTTTCATGTTAGCCCGATCTGGCGAACTTCTGCCTGAACCTGTTCCAGATACTCTGGTCCTATAATGACCGTCTCACTCGACTCATCCCAGCATAAAGGCGTGCGGCATGGTCTACCGTACAATGCCTGGAAGGGAGACATCTTGATCGAAGCATGGTAACTGTTGTTGTAACTAAACTCGATCAGATGTAACTTATCAATCCAGCTGGTCTGAAAGTCAAGTGCACATGCACGTAGCATATCCTCAAGTGTCTGGATGGTGCGCTCACTCTGACCATCTGTCTGTGGGTGAAACGCTGTGCTCAATTTCAGTTCAGTACCCAGTGCCTCTCGTGTGGACTTCCAATATCTGGATAGGAATCTGTATCTCTGTCAGATACAATCGTTTTCGGAACCCCATGATGTCTTACAATCTCTTTGTCGAAGAGCTCTGCAAGCTTAGCCACTTTCCAGGTGT